>BMAW01131649.1:0-27469 GCA_019974015.1 Nephila pilipes
GTCACAGTGGGATGCAGTTTAGTTCCACCACCCTTAAAGACGGGATTTTGTTGGTGATGAATCCGTTTCAGCAGGGCCGCTATACATGGCAATCCTAGAAATTTAAAATCTCGGTTTTTAGTTTAAGCTCGGTAATTTTAATTAATATTCTTAAGGTTAATATTGCGTGTGTTGTTACGTAACGGATATAGCCAATTATAGCAGGGGAAGTTTTTGAGCCTTCGTTTCGAAACTGAAACATTAGCTCGGTAAAAGAAGTTACTGGACTGAGACCGTAAATTCGCCGGTCTTTGACTGATCTGAAATTTTCTCATGGTATTTATTACTTTTTTTCCTTCCAAGTCTCAATTGCTAGTATGATTATGAAAGTGATGAGTGAATGTATACAATAGTTTTTAATAAATTTAGAAGAGAAAGGAAAGCCTCCTGTTACTGAATTTTCGGAATGCGAGAGTGTGCGATTCTTTTTAAAGGAATGGGTCCACGGATGGATATGAATAACATTACAGGATGAAAGGGTAGAATTATCAGAATTTTTTCAAGAGCGATGGTATAGGCTCGTTGTTTTTCCTAAACTATTAGAAAATGTGTGATTTTATTAGAGTAACGAGATTGTTTTTCGAAAGGTTTGTTAAAAGTGAAATGAAAAACCGGTAGAAGATTATGTTTTGTCGAAATAGAGAGATATTTGTTTTTATGCGAATAATAATAGCTACGTTTGATGTTCTTCGAGTAATTAGATTTCGTTTGGTAGACATATGGATGAGTTTGTTAAGGGTTAAAGGAAGTTTCGTTTGTGGATCGGATTGTTTTGTCGACAGAGGTCTGTTTTAAAATGTGCATGATAATATGAGACCACACAATTATTTTAAAAGAACTACAAATGGATGTCGATACAAATGGGGTTGCAGAACAAAATTAGGGCATTTTGTTATTTGTTTTGTTGAAAGAAATAGAGATTCGTTTTTATGTGCGATGTTCATTGAGTAACGAGATTTTGATTTGGAACGTGAGTATAAACGAATTTGAGTGAAATGATGATTCGGTAATGATTGAACGACGAACGAACGTGAAGTAATGGATTATGTTGATGCTCTCAGACTCTTTATCCAGGATTTCATGAGATACATGTGTTTTATTCTAAGGATAAACCTAAACAATAGGTTAGCTTTTTTTTTTTTTTTTTTTTCATATTCTATCATTTAACATTCTGAAATTCACGTTACTTAATTAAAAATCACCAAAGTAGTTAAAATATACCGGTTCTGGGCCAGAGGAGCGGAGGAGCTATGAGGAGCGCGCGAGAAAGGGGGTGGAAATTTCACCCCCCTACTTACCGATAACGGGTAGAATCCCTTGACTTCGTTGGGACCCCCCCTTCCTCCTCCAACCCCTTCTTTGGGACTCCCCCTTTACCTTGTTTATTTATTGATATCTCTTTTGATAAGAAAAGGATTGTGGGTATGTATGTTTTTACTATAAGCGGGTCGTATTCATTAGCCTGGAATTTTTTATGAATTGGAATTGATCACCAAGATAAGAATAGGCGACTTTTGCAGGACCCCACGTATTGTGACGATTTCTGATTGTATATAGACTGGCGCCCCGATAACAATTAATCTATTGAATATTTTCGAAAGTATACAGTCCAGTTCTTTTTAGTTAAGCGCGGAAATAAATTCATAGGGAAATAACTCCCCTTTGCAAATAATCGATAACGTGTCAAAGATAACATGCCATTCTGGTTTTGATAACTATGTACAAATACCAACTGTTGAGACTCTTTCGTATTGATAAGAAAAGGACTATGGGGATATATATATTTTACCGATACGCGAATCGTATTCATTACCCTGGAATTTTTCTTAAATTGGACTTGATCACCAAGATAAGAATAGGCGACTTTTGCAGGACCTCACGTATTGTGCCGATTTCTGATTGTATACAGACTGGCGCCCCGATAACAATTAATTTATTGAATATTTTCGAAAGTATACAGTCCAGTTCTTTTTAGTTAAGCGTGGATATAAATTCAGAGGGTAAACTCCCCTCTACAAATAATCGATCACGTGTCAAAGATAACATTACATTCTGGTTTTGGCAGCGATGTATAAATTATAACTTCCTTAGACTCTACACACTTGCTCTAGTAGCTTTGCACCTACTGTTTCAATTTCATACGCCCTTTGGAGGAAAAAAAAAATTGCTTCATTCTGTTACAACCTTAGATTTCATAGTACATTTTGAGTTTAAAGGAATTAAATTATTTAATAATTATAAGAACTATGGATAAATTAGAACAAATTTTAATGAGATTGATATTCCCATTGATGGAAATTTATTGGCAGAAATGGATTATGGTGATATCAGCAATACACAATGGAATGAGCCCTTCGAGACAATCAACGAAATCGACTTTGCATGTCCAGAATGCAAAAAACTTTTTTCTTTAAAAAAAAACTTGATTCGCCATGTGAAATCATCACATTCAGCTACTTCATTTATCTGCCTAGCTTGTAGAATCACTTTTAAAAGAATGGACAACCTAAAGCGACACCATTTAAAGGCCCACGGACAACCCTTTGTTAAGACCGCTGCCAGTACTTCTTCCAGTGAATCAGGCAGAATGCCCCATCCAGAGAAGGAAAATGCTGCTCCAACAACTTCTTTCGTCTGCCCAGTGTGTGACAAAAACTGTTCGACAATCCATGGATTAATTCGTCATTTGAAAATTCATGCATTTTATGGAAAGGACGACGCAGCACCCAGTACTTCAAATGAAAACAATACGGAGGTAAGGAAGATACCTTTATTAAAATCATCTGCTGTGATTCAGAGCGCTTTTAAAAGCAGAATAAAAACTCTACGTTTAGAAAATAGGGATAATTTTCTTGAAATAAAGCAATTCTTAAATTCAAAAGAACAGGATTTTCAGGATATAATATTAAATGAATTGCAAAAGAATGAACTAAAAGTTAATTGTATGTTAATGTGTAAATATTCTAAAGCTTCAAATACAGGGATTGTCACCGAGGAGAAAAATTTTAAGACAAAAAATAATATCATTCTTACCCAAACAAATATTGGTGAATTTTACTATTCTATTGTGGATAAACTTTTAGCGGAGACCGCCGATTTCCAAGAAAAAGAATCCGGTTGGAGTCTACATTCAATCTTATATTTGGAAATAAGAGTTAACAAATTTAATCCATTACACGCTTCTTCATTTATTGAATTACCTGATATAATAAAAAAGAAACATGCTGTGATAAATATCCAAAACGATGACAATCTTTGTTTTAAATGGGCCGTACTATCCGCACTATTCCCGGTGAAGGAGCATACATACCGCACACAACAATATAATATTTTTTCTAACTCTTTAGATTTCACTGAAATAAATTTCCCGACTCCCTTAAAAGACATACAGATATTTGAAGAAAAGAATAATATATCGATAAATGTGTACGGTTTAAATGAAAAAAATAAAGTGTTTCCCCTCCGTATTACCAAAATTGAAAAGAAAAAGCATCTCGACCTGATGTATGTAAAAAATTCAAATAACATTTCTCATTATTGCTGGATAAAATCTTTATCCAGACTTGTTTCAAGTCAACTAAGCAATTTTCACCACAAGACATACATCTGCCGTCGCTGCTTGCAACATTTTATTTCAGAAAATATTCTTACAAAACATAGGGAAAATTGCAATTCCTACAATAGTGTAAGAATTGAAATGCCCAAAGAGAAATTCCTATTTTTTAAAAATTTTCAGCACTCTGTACAAATCCCATTCGTTGCTTACGCAGATTTTGAATGTATTACAAAGCCAATCTCATCTTGCGAACCTTCTTCTGTAAACTCTTTTACGATGAAATATCAAAAACATGAGCCATATAGTTTTTGTTTTTACATATGTTACATGAATGGTATGTATAAATATCCTATTGTATATAGAGGAAGCGATGCCGCTAAGGTTTTTATGGAAGTCGCGACTAAGGAAGCAGAGGAAATTGAATATCTTTATTCAAATAAAAAGCCTATGATCCCCCTCACGAAAGAGCAGCAAGATGCTAACGCTTCTTCTACTCGTTGTTACATCTGCGGAGGTAATTTCACGAAAGAGGACTGGAAAGTGCGAGATCACTGCCACTTAACAGGTGTTTACAGAGGTCCTGCACATAATTCATGTAATTTAAAGTTTAAAGTACGCAACTTTCTACCTATTATATTTCATAATTTATCCGGTTATGATTCGCATTTGTTCATCAAAGAGCTCGGAAATGATAACTATGATATAAATGTGATACCTGAAAATACTGAAAAATACATTTCTTTTTCCAAAAAAATTAGTAAAAGATTTTCTATTAGGTTTTTAGATTCTTGTAGATTTATGCCTAGTAGTTTGGAGAAATTAGCAATAAATCTAAAATCTGATCAGTTTAGAAATGTGAGATCATTTATTTCAGATGATAAAGTATCACTACTTATGAGAAAGGGGTGTTTCCCTTATGATTATGTATCAGATGTTGAAAAACTGAATGATACATATTTACCCCCCAAAGAGAAATTTTATAATCGTCTCAACGATGAAGATATAACCGATGATGATTATCAGCATGCAAATCACGTGTGGAATGCATTTAATATTAAAAGTTTAGGGGATTATTCAGATTTGTATGTAAAAACCGATGTTCTTCTTTTAAGCGACATTTTTGAGAATTTTCGTAGCGTGTGCATGAAAGCTTACAATTTGGATCCAGTGTGGAATTACACTGCACCAGGTCTTTCATGGGATTCAATGCTGAAACTGACCAATGTAAAAATTGAATTGCTGATGGACTATGATATGTATTTATTCGTAGAAAAGGGTATACGGGGTGGGATCTCACAATGCTCTAATCGGTATGCAATGGCAAATAATAAGTTTCTACCTAATTTTGAACCTAGTAAGCCGCAAAACTTTTTGCTATACTTGGATGCTAATAATCTTTACGGTTGGGCTATGAGTCAACCGCTTCCTTTGAATAATTTTAAGTGGGTTGATTTCTTAGAGGTCGATCACATCGATGAGAATGGTGAAAAAGGATACATCCTCGAAGTGGATTTAGAATACCCGGAATCTCTACATGATTACCACTCAGATTTACCATTAGCCCCTGAATCTTCAGTACCTCCCGGATGTAAAGAAAAGAGATTGTTAACCACATTATACCCTAAAACAAACTATGTAGTGCATATCAGAAATTTGAAACAATATTTAAAATTAGGTCTAGTTTTGAAAAAGGTGCACAAAATTTTAGAATTCCATCAAGAATCCTGGCTTCAGCCATATATAAAAATGAATACTCAATTCCGCACTAAAGCTGAGAACGAATTCGAGAAAAATTTCTACAAATTAATGAATAATGCAATTTTTGGGAAAACGATGGAGAACATACGAAAGCGTGTGGATATTCGTCTGTGCAGTAATGGGGAAAAGGCAGAAAGATTAATATCTAAACCAAATTTTAAAGATCGGACAATTTTCTGTGAGAATTTAGCAGCTTTTCATATGAGTAGAACTTCACTCACATTGAACAAGCCTATAGCAGTAGGGATGTCGATACTCGATATTTCTAAGACTTTAATGTACGAGTTTCATTACCATAAGATGAAAGCGTGCTACGGAGAAAATGTAAAACTTTTATATACTGATACCGATAGCTTTATTTATGATGTAAAATGCGATGATATTTATAATGATATAAAAAATGATATAAATCTTTTTGATACTTCAGAATACCCAACAGATAACATCTATGGGATTCCTCGTAAAAACAAAAAAGTTTTAGGTAAAATGAAAGATGAAAATTGCGGTAAAGTAATGACCGAATTTATAGGTTTACGTTCCAAAATGTATTCCTTTAAAGTGGAGGACTGTCATTTGATAAAAAAACTGAAAGGTGTGAAAAAATCAACTTTGGAGAAAAAAATAGATTTTGAAGATTATCGAAGATGCTTACTGGAAGACATTAATTTGTATTCTTCAATGAACTTAATCAGAAGTGTGAATCATGACATTTACACTGTGACTTTGAACAAGCTTGCCCTTTCTGCACATGATGAAAAAAGGTACTTGCTAAATAACAAAATAAACACTTTAGCTTTAGGACATTACTCCATTAATTGTGGTCAAAGGTGATTTTCTGTTTTATCGTTGTATATATTTTTTTTTCTGTACATACCACAGCGAAAAATTATGTATGTCTATTTCTAAAAACCTACTGTATGTTTTGAATTATTACGGATTAATTTTATAATATTTTGTGTGTGTGTGTGTGTGTGTGTGTAAATAAAATGTTTATTTTTGTATATTGGTTTTACTTGTACTTTTTTATAATTTACTTTTAGGATAATTTTATAATGATATTATGAACATATAAAGTAAATGTCCTAAAAAATGTCTTCTCATTTGCAATGGAGTTCCCCTACATGATACATCCTTTTTCTATGCTAATATGTGGCCCCTCAAATTCTGGTAAAACTTTTTTTGTAAAACGTTTATTAGATAAAAAAATAATCAAGCCTTTCCCTCCAAAAGTCATTTGGTGTTATGGCGCTTATCAAGAACTTTTTAATGAAATACTTGATGTTGAATTTCATGAAGGTATACCCCAAGATATAGAAAATATGAGAGATGTTCTTATAATACTAGATGATTTAATGAGTGAATTGGGTGATGATAAAAAATTATCTAATTTGTTTACAAAGGGAAGTCATCATAAGAATATATCTGTTATCTTTATTGTTCAGAACATTTTTCATAAAGGTAGAGAAATGAGGAATGTTTCTTTAAATGCTTCTTATTTATGTTGCTTCAAAAGCGTTAGAGACAAACAACAAATTTCCTGTTTAGCTAAACAAATGTATCCATTAAAATCAAAATTTTTTCTTGAAAGTTATAACGATGCAACAACTCGTCCATATGGATATTTATTTATCGATTTGAAACCTGAAACTGATGAAGAATTACGCGTGCGTACGAATATCTTTCCTGAGGATAAAATATTGTTTATGTACCTCGATAATAATTGCTTCCAAAAATAATTAATTTTGCTTTAATCATTTCTTTGTAACAAAACGTAGTATTTAAAGGATTGTAATGTATGATATACAACTTTTGCTCTAAACATGTCGACTAAACAACATGTTAAGCATTTAAAATTTTTAGCGAAGAGTAAAATTAAGAAAAAAATTTTGCGGAAGTGTCCGAACTCTTTGATAAAGGCCGTATTTGAATGTGCAATTAATACTTTAAAAGGCAATGTTCCATTGACCAAACGTCAGAAATCAAATCTGGCTCCTTTTAAAACGGTCGTACGAAAGTTAGGGGATAGATCCGTTCCTTTGTATAAGAAGAGGCATTTGTTAGTTCAAAAGGGAGAAGGATTCCTTAGTTTCTTAATTCCAGCTGCCCTTTCGGTTTTATCTTCTCTGTTTAATGGAGCATACTAAGAAATTTATGCTTGTACCGGAAGAGAGACTTCGAAAATTTGCTGAAGACCGATTGTCTACACTAGATAAACAGATGCATGCCATTCTTCAAAGGAAACATATCACGGACGAAGAAAAAGCAACTCTTTACCAACAAATTCTTCAGAAGTTTGTAAACTTTCCCTATCCTAGTAAAAATCCTGATATCATGGAGACAGTGGATACAAAACAAGAAAATTATCAAAATCAGTCTACAGACAAGGTTGATAAGACAAATACGATTACAAGTATATCACCAAAAGAGCATGTTGAAACCCGCCCCAAAGATGGAGCAAATGCTGAAGGAATTGAAGAAGAGATAGGAAATATAGCACCAGGGAAATACAAAAATATCCCAAAGAAAATTTTAAACTTTATCCAGCAGAATCATGGAGAAATATACTGGACACCTGATAAAGAGCTAATAGTGGATGGAAAAATTATACGCAATACAAATATTATAAATTTGATTACTCATCTAGTAAGGGATAGGAAAAAAAAACCTTTAGGATTTGAATTTTTTAACGAAGTTTTAAAAAGAAAAAACTTTCCATCAAGTTATATTAAGAATAAATATCTGAAAACAAAAATATTGTATGCAAAACCTTTATCATGGATAGAATATTAAGTGTAATTTTTTGTTTCTAAATAAATTCATTTTTCTGTTCAATTTATACTTGTTTAATTCTTATTTATTTCACAAAATAAAATAATATAGTATTTTATTTATGTTAATCATTAAACATCAAAAATATTTTAAATTTGTAATAAAAATTAAATTCTAGTTCTCTTACAAAAAAAAAAAAAAAAAAAAAACACAAACACAAATTATAAGAAATATTTTTTTTTTTTATTCACCATCTAAAATTTAATCTTACATTATACCTTTTTTTAAAATATTGATACAATCGAAAATCATTGAGTTTACTACGAAAGAATTCATATAACACATAATCCATAGAATAACCTTGGCTTATTTTTAAAAGAAAATACACGCAATAAAGTCCACAAACATTTGATGTGAGACTTTGGATGGATTTCTTATTCCACTTCACATTCGTAAACTGTTCAGCATACTTGGAAATATGATCCCCATACATTTCGGGTGGGAATCCATAAGAATCAAAAAATTCTAAAGTGTTCTTGTCTTTAATATGCATTGCCAACCAGTGTGATCCTTCTTGGTCATGTGTATCCGTATTTATAACTAGAGTAGTATATTCTTTTGGAGGAGGTATTTCGTCTGATGGGAAAACTCCAATGAAATATCTTGACGCATCTCTATCTCTAGATAAAATTCGATGAATCTGTGATGCATACATTAGCTTCCAAAATCGAAGAGCACGTTTCTTGTTTTGTTGATTTCAATCAGGGACTCAAATTCGGCAAAGACTATTAATGAAACCGTCTGTTCTAGGGCTTTATTAAATTTTAATTCTATTCTTAAGTTACTGTGCTTGATCAAATTGAAATGTTCCGCGTCACATAAATCAGGTGATAAATCAAACAGATATAATGCATATCCTTTAGGAAATTCAGTTCTCGATAAATAAAGACCTTCAGACTGTAAGAATAGATTCTGGTATGCTCTAATGTAGTTATCTTTTTCAAAATCTAGTTCTAGTGGTTGGTGAGGCATAGGTTGACCATCTACATAAACCCCTAAAAAGTTCATATAATAATGTTTGAATTCGAAGGGAGACTTCTTATAGTTTCCGTTAAATGCATCATTATCCACGCAAGCCAATACCAGTCGTTTGGGCATCTGCCCCGAAAAAACGTTATCCTGAATGAATGAATAGCTGGATTGAGGTATAGAAAATACTTTACATACAACTCTGTCAATGGGGTATTTAGCTGTTGCTTTCTCTAAAGCTTTCGCATGTCCTATGAGAACTCCTGGATTTACACGTACTTTTCTTACAAAGAGAGAGATGTGATCAAAAACAACCTTATAATCTCCATCTTCCATTAAGCAAAATTCTGTTTTACTTCTAATTAGTTTAATCTTTAAATCCACTAGGTTAAGTAAAAGTCTATCTTGATTAAGCAAATCTACATGAAGTCGCCCCATCATATCAACAGTCGCGCTGTTTTTGAATAATGAAATTCGTTTGTTGAATCCTTCATTTGGGTCCTTATCATCTTCATCATATATATTTATTCGACCCGCTGTATCTTTATAATAAACTTCAGATGTAAGCTGTGAAATCTTGCTGTCATATCCATGGTTTAAAAGAGTTTCTATGATAGCTCTATAAGCGTAAGTATTGCTACTAGATGAGATGATTCTCTCATTTAAACTAATATCCACTTGAGAAAATAAAGAGTGAAGGAAAAGATTAACGGGGCCAACTTTATTTTCTTTTGTTATTACTTTTCCATCACTTTTTAAAATTTTTGCTCTAACATAAAGTTGAGTTTGAGATAAATCAAGGTACTCTTCACCGCTTCCTGAAATGATAAATTCAATAGGTCCTCCATCAGATACGTTTGCTATTGGATGAAACTGAACCCAATGACCTCTTTCAATCACCGTTTGGGTAGGTGGAAGTGCAAATAAATTAAGTTCGGATTTTGCACATTCTGGAGAATCCTTCAAAAGAAATGCCATTTTTATTGCGTATCAAAAATATCACGTCTTTTCTTCTTCCTTACTTTCGATTGAATGAGATAGTTTGGAAGTTTCTTCTTTCTTTTATAGGCTTTCCCTTTACCGAGCATATCATCTGCTTTTTTAATTGCCTTCTTTGCTAATATTCTTCCTGCTGCCTTTGCCCTCTCTTCAGCTGATTCTTGAAGATTTCGTCCTTCTAATACATCATTCGCTATTTGAGTCCCTGTTCTTAAAACTTCTTTTCCAACAGATTTGGCTCCTCGAGATAAAAAGGGTAGAGCAGAACGGAATAGTCTTTTAAACCATCCTCCGATGCCGTATCCTTTTTGAAATGATTGACCTTGATAATAAGAAAGTCCTTTGCCAGCTTGGTCGATAAAATAGTCTTCATATTGTTTTAAACAACACGTATATGGAACGAGCATCTTTATTCCATCAAGTTTGATCCCCGAATGAGCTTTATACCTCCATTATTTTTAATTTATACTATTTGTCTCATGCGAAAATGGACCACCGCTATAACTCTACCCCTTTCAAAGGGTACTAAATCACCTGAATGCAATCTAAGAGCCAATTCGATTGTTTGAAATTGCTGGCGTATTACGGGAACATAATGAGGTCTTGTATAGTGTGAATTCACCACTTCTCCATCTTTTCCTTCAACTTTTACAATTTTTAAAAGGGAAGCTTGAATATCACCCACAATTTGAGGTTCTACCAAATCACAATAAACATATATAAGGGGAAACGAAGCATCAGGATCGGCAATATAAGGACTTTCTACTTTCCCTTTAATTTCACCTGGTTCGAAACCAAGGAGTTCAGAAACACCTTCATTTAAAAAAATTTTAGCGTGTCCTTTTGTCTTGATTTTCACTCTTTTGACAACAGGATGATAATGAAATTCTATTTTGTTCTTAAAATCTTCTAAGTACATCCCCTCTAAAATGTCGGGTATAGACTCATAACATCCTTGAGGAATTTTTCTAGCTATCAACTTCCCATCACCCAGATCAAAACCGAATAAATTATTACCCTCTCTTATATTGTACCATGTATGAGGATAAATAAAGTCAACTAATCCCATTTCCCACTCTCCCTTTAGAGTAATAGGAGTCGGAAGTTGTGTAATAAAATGTGAAATTTTATTTTCTGGAAAAAAATCCTTGGAGCTATCACTCACAAGTGTTACGTAGAAAGACATTTTTACGACTGACGATTAAGTAGATATTGATCGTTCTTTATAGATGTTTCACGTCATGTACCCACATGTTAAATTTTTCTGGATAAACCAAAAATTGTACAAAATATTCAATCTTGCCATTTTTTTTTCGTGTTTTCAAAATTTTTTCGACAGGATAATAGCCTGAATCCGTTACCTTTTGAAGTTCTTGTTCATAAAATGTACCCTGAATTACTTCTCCTGTTAAGTCTTTTACTTTATAAACAGTGGGCTCCCTACGAAGAATGTGATAAATGGTAAAAATCTCTCTCGTCCAATTTTGTTCATATCCTTTTTCGAATATTAATTTCTCTCTGCTAATTCGAACTGTATCCCCTATTTGAAATCTAGGTTTAGATAATGTTTTATTTTGATTTCGAAATAAATTTTTCCATACCTCTTTTTCATTTTCATTGGTTACAGAAGAGGGTGACATCTGAATACTTCTGTGCCAAGTATTATTATAACTATGGACTAATTTATCAATAACATCGATATAACGCTTTGTATTCATTTCCGTAAAATACTTCCACATTTTTGTCTTTAACGTTCTGTTAAATCGTTCTACAACAGAGGCTTTCGTATTATTATTCGTCATAAAAAATACTATTTTCTTCTTTTTGAGATAATTCTGAAAAAGTTTGTTTGTAAATTCTTTACCAGCATCAGTTTGAAGTTTAAGAGGAATACGTTCAGAATAGATTCGTTCAAAGGCGGATACTATTGTTTTCGCATTCTTATCATGTAATGGAATAGCCCAAGCATATTTAGATAAAACACATATACAAGTTAGTAAAAATCTATACCCATCATTAAACTTAGCAAGGGACTGCATATCCACTAAATCAGCTTGAAATTGTTGATTTATTCGATTTACAAATACTCTATTTTTCTTAAATTTCTTTATAATAGGTTTATGTAAAGTATATGAATCTTTCGCACTTAACCAATTTTTAATATTCTTTCTAGAAAATTTTCCGTTTGTTGCTCTAAATAAAGCCTCAACACCACCAAAACTACTCGGATGTTCAGGTTCTTGATAAGCCCTTTCAAGGTCCATTCTTAACTAAGGAATGACGTGCTTATTGAATAATATCACATGTATGAATAATGTTAAAAGCAGAATACTCAAAGTATTTATACCGTTAAATTAACTGAAAAAAAATATTATCACAAATATAAATATGTAAACTAAAGATTGAACAGTAATAACACATCAATATACATAAAAATTATTTTATTTAATGCAAGCGATGAACATCAGAAGCAATATACATACTTTTGGCATTGTTGATAACAGAAGTCATATCCCAATTATTTACAAACATAGGACTTATATAATTTAACATTTGTAGGTTTCGTTGAATAAAGTCTTGAATTAGTTGCTCAAAGTTCATTGCAAAAAAGGCTAGATCACCATAGAGTTGGAAGCGAGTTTCATGATCCATTGTAATGCATTCATGTCCGAGTTGATTACCATATTGTTGGGCACACCCATAGCATTCAAACATGTCGGTAATAGAATTCCCTAAGTATTCACAAAAAAGTTCTATTAATGAAGTAGTTAGTACTGATTCCACTTCCGAAATGTCTGTATCCACAACAACATTTGGTGTGATTTTCGAAACTTCATTTAACAGCAATTTTCGAAAAATACAATCAAAGACCATGGACATGGCACTCTCCGTAATTCTTTTGCGAATTTGTGCTAATTCTAACCAACTGTTTTCATTCATAACACAAGTTCCTGGGATAAACTTTCTAGAAAAGTCCTTCTGTTTGAAGTATCGCTGGCAGGTAATATGTGAAATGTCCTCTCTGAATACAGTCGAAATCATCAAAGCGTCTTTCAGAACAATAGTCTCTTCGGTTGAGGAAGGCACGTTGATTAGCTCGATTCGATTTGCAAGGTATTGCCAGAGCACAGGCGACATACAGACACCTTTTTTAGTTGGGTAAAGTCGATTGTTTTCATCTCTTGTATATTGTCGTAGATGAACTTGCACGGAGGTAGCAAAATATGTTACCACAGCATAGATGTCTTGCCTCAAATGGAAATGATGTGGTGGTACAGCACTGTCCGAGAAGGAAGAATCTAGTTTGGCATCTTTATTGAGACACACACGCTTAGCTGACATATTTGAGGGATTAGCCATTCTTTACATTTTCCCAATTCTGTACGTGTCTGTTTAAACTTGAACAAAACTTAAAAACTACAGTCTATGACAGAGAAAGAGCTAGAAATGACTTTGAACTAAATATAACCCAAGTCTATGATTAGAACTTTACACCAATACTGAACTGTGATTGGTTTGTCTGGGTGTTATCACAAAACTTAAATAAGCTGATTGGTTAAACAGAATAATGTATTCTTACACCGCGGAATGTTACATTGGGAGTAATTTGGTCTTGTTTTCAATATTCATGCAACAACATGTTCATAGCATGTTTACGCATTCTTTCCCCTTATCAATTCTAAATAATTCTAGTGTGATTTTGTCAGGTCCAAACACGTATTCTATATGCATTTTCGAAATAAATCTACTGGTATATAAAATGAGAAATTCTTAGATTAGAATAATATATCAATAACAAACAGAGAATGATATTAACTTTTAAGCAATAGGGGTCTTACAACTCAACTTTATACTGAATATTTCTATCTGATCTTAGATATTATGAATATAAAATAAATATTAAGTAATAGGTCTTCGTGGTTGAATGGTTAAGGGTCCAATCCTCTAACATTCAAGTACGAAGACTTTTGGGGTTCGAAACTAAAGAATAAGTATAATTCTGCACTTAAAAATTCGAATGATTAACAGATGGTACCACAGGAAAATAACAGTTTGTTGTCTTATTTTAGTTTTAAATAATTAAAAAAATAATAGCAGTATTAAATAAAACACATTAAACAATGTTGAATGGAGAATTCGAAAAAGTCCGTCCGAGTAATCAGAGTTAAAAAATTATTTCTTAAAAAACATAATCGATTCGTTCAGATCATATTAATTCCATCCAATTAACTCATTTAATTTAAAGTTTATGCTTGAATACGACCCGCTTATAGTAAAAACATACATACCCACAATCCTTTTCTTATCGAAAGAGATATCAATAAATAAACAAGGTAAAGGGGGAGTCCCAAAGAAGGGGTTGGAGGAGGGGGGGTCCCAACGAAGCCGAGGGATTCTACCCGTTATCGGTAAGTAGGGGGTGAAATTTCCACCCCCTTTCTCGCGCGCTCCTCATAGCTCCTCCGCTCCTCTGGCCCAGAACCGGTATATTTTAACTACTCACCAATGTGGCGATTTTCAAAATCGCATTGAGTGGTGGGATTAAACTGCATTTTCATTGGACTCCTCTCTTAAACGAGACTTCCATCAATTCTTGTCAGAGAAGATTCATGCACTTTTTTTTTCCAGATTCGAATATTTTGAGATAATTCAATAGAGTAGGAGTCTGCAAACGTTTCCGGAAAGGGCCATTACGTAACATTTTTAGGTTTGGCTGGCCAGATGAGCACGAAGTTTGCTTGAGTGTTTAGCCCGGTTAGTCTCTAATATCCTATCAGAATGCACTTGATAAGTTTGCTTCTCTTTGGTTTCTACGTTTGCTCTGAAGTTGTAAAAAAAATGGTATTCAAGTTTTACTTAAAAAAATTGCAAATGTATGAGAAAATTTAAAGAAGGAATTTTTGGGAACACTTTAGTGAAAGTGGTCCTTCCTGTCTGGAAGCAGCATTTAGAAGATGGGAGAAAGTTGACGGTGAATTGTGATACTGACTCGCTGCACTTGCATGTTAGGCTTTCGGCTTTAAGCAGAGCGCTTTTGCCTGTCTTTTGAGATCTTGCGTTGTAAGTTCAGGCGTATATAATGATAAAACTCAAAAGTATCTGCATGGGCCATTCTTCTCATAGAGCATATAATAAAAAGTTTTAGTTTTACTTTATTAGAAAATGATATTTTTTTTCATAATATTTATTTACACATGTTAACACATGTGCACAAAAAAACGAATAAATTTTTTTCCATTTATTAATAAACGTATTATAGAACTAGTTAAATTTTGTACAATTACGATAAATGTAGCTGTTCCTTCAGAGATAACTTTTCATCATACTAAAGTTCGAAATGAGTACTTTCGATTAGTAAAGTAATTTATTAAAATTATCCCCTGTTGATAATGATCTGTATTGCGATTTTATATACTTTATTTTCGGAAATATCCTTTCACATTGATAAATATTCCCAAATATAGATATAAATCCCTGAATTTATGATTCAATTAATCATACTTATCTTCCAATAAATAACTATAGAACTGAATAAGATCTATTCTTTTAAATATTATTTCCATCTTTCTTTAAGCCCATTCTTGGTGTTTAAAAAACCCGGTTAACGTTCATAGATGGTGCTGGCAATTTTTTAAATTCTTGGCAAAATAGCTCAGCGATAAATTTCCAAAACAGACAACAATAAAAATTTTTTTTATAGAACTTCTCTCAATACAATAGCTAAAGGGAAAAAGCGTTAATGACACAAATCACAAAGTTTTACCGGTGTAAAACTGAAAGAGGAAGCGACTTCCGATTTATAGCATTCGTATGGGGGGGGGGGGGAGCTTATTTTCACATTTTTTTTTTTTTGGAAGAGTAGGGTGCCAAAAGTAGGGAAGAAATTTAGCCTTTTCTGTAAGTGTTTTCTCCCAGTAAAAATAAATTTTAAAGGAAGATAGGATTAAAGGGGATAAGGTTTAAAGATGTAAATTTAATCTATTTTTATAAGGGAAACAGCAAAAAATAGTAATAATAAGCAAACGTGAAAAGTAACTGTGAATAAAAAGTTAAAAGAAAATGTTAGAATTATCAGGAATCTGTCAACAAATACGTTGCCAGAAGTCATTTTCGAAGATGTCCAAATTTAATTTATAAAAGCAACCAATATAACGATATTATTTAGTTACTTAAGTCAGTTTATTTAATTTGTATTAATTTTATAATAAAAATTCGTCTGCATATATTAATTTATAGTACTATAACTAAGCGAGTTGTACTCTTAAATTTTATTCCTATTGAATGAACATGTTACGAAAGAAAATAAATATTCTAATAATCGTAACTATATATCTTTAACTATATATCACATGCATCTCGAGCTTGCGGCTGCCATTGTTTCAGTAGAGTCGTGGGTTCAATTGCATAATTCAGGGTATATAATCATATCAAATTTCGATTTTTCAGGATACTGCTGAAGATAATCATACTTTTTTATTCAAAATGTCTATGCATATATATATATATATATATATGGTTTTGTTAAAAAAACTTTTATCAATATATTTCTGATTTTTTCCCCAATACTTTGAAGCAGTTGATTTTGATTTGAAAGTAATAATATTTTATAAGGTTTCATATTCATTTTTTAACCCAGAACTTGTTAGAGCATATTTTTCTTAACCCCAATTCTGCTTTAATCTACATTTCGTAAGTTTTCCTTAATCATCAAGTATTATTTCAAATCAGTTTAGTTACTGAAGAACTGATCACCATCCACGATTGAACCAACAAAGGGAAAGGATTCGATTGCCAAGAAAAAGCGGCCTTCAAATGAATTCCTCCCGGTCCTCATTGTATCCTTCATGTCCATCTAAAAGTAACCTCAATGCCTTTCGCAGCAGATAAAAAAAAAAAAGAAAGAAAAGAAACCATCCACGGAACTCCAGCTGCACGCCTGGCACGACCACGAGTATATTTTGCCACAAATTACTGATTTTGAGTGATTCATTACAAATACAATCATTATCTCATAAATATCCTTATGAATCTTCTTTCAAAATGGTAATTTTATTATTCACAGAGCCAATTTGAAATTTGAAACTGAACTTTATTTGAGCACATAGTATATGTACTGAATCCCTGGTATTTAAAATATCTCTTATTCTCGACCAAGGTGCCAGTATAATGCAATAGCTTAGAACTAACATAGCATGAATGTCTCTTGAACAATACTCTCCCCCTCAAGGAGGCAATTAACTTTGGTCAGTTTGAAGCTACTGGGGAAAAATAGTGATATAGGATACTTTTACTGTTCAAGCATTCTGTAAAAGAAGGAAGAGTGTTTTTCTTCCCCACGACGATTTTTTCAACTGTAACCTTTCGATCGGATAGCGTATGATACAACTGTAGTGATTTAGTCCAAACTAGTTGGATATTGCTCGTCTTAGTTTCTTTCTGATCGCTTAATTAATATTTTTTATTTTTTATAGGATTTCCCCCTCAATTCTGTGTTTCTTTCTTTCTTCTTTCTGTTTGTTTCACCTGTTACCGTAATAAAAAGTATTTTATTACATGTTGTATCTTTTACCAAAATATTTCAGTTATTTTTATTTTTATTTTTTTGAGATTGAAGTATCTAACAAGGTTTTTTAAGGAATTTAACTATTATCGGAGAAACAATTTATTTTGTTTGAAATTACTTTAACTTCTTTTTATTTCATATAAGGCACCACAAGACTTCTATGAGAACAACAAAATATACATGAGTTTGATATCAGTAGAAATGTATTTCTTCTGGAGCTAAAATTATTTTTTTAATTTTTCATAATACTCCTTTTATTAAAAACAAATATGAAATAAAATTGTTACATTCATTTAGACTTCAAGATAATAATTTTTTTTATTCCTATGTAAAACTTCAGTAGTTCAAATATAACTGATTTCTGTACCTTAGAATAGATAATGCTGTGTAAAATAATTTATATATTTGATATTTCTATCTCAGTTAGTAGAATTCGAGTGATTCTTAGATTTACTTGCTAACCAACTGTAGGGAATTGTAGTTAATTGAAAAGGTATGAGGTTTTTTGGGGGGCAATAAAATATCCAAAAATGGAAAACTTTGTGAATAAGAACGATAATATCTCAATTTTTTAACTTAACTCATGTCAATTCATTCCTGACCATCAGAATTTTTCATTCGATCATTTAGAAAGAAATTATTCATGAATACATTGTTGTTTATGATTAATTTACACGTTTATCATAATCACTTAAATTAATAAGATAAATACAGATAAATTTAAAATTTAAGATGAGATCTTATCAAATTTTTATTATTCTATCAACTAAGAAAACAACGTGCGTAATAAAATCAAAGAGAAGAATTGAAGATACTACCTAGTATAGAATTATTTTCATGCATAATTTTCTCAAAAATAAAAAATATTAATGAATGTTTTGGCTATATGAGTGAATGAGGGTAATATACGGAATATGTATGATTTTCTCATTTTAAAAGTATATCAATAATATTTTTATAAAATATAATACATTTTCCTACATTGATTTTATATTGAAAATATGGCTTTCTAGATTTAAAACATTCAACTTCTGATTTAATTGCCTTTATGTAATTCATAATAAAGAATTAAGACCATCGAAACATTTATTCTTTCTTAAGAACTAAGTACTTCTTGATAAAATAGCATGGATATTTATAAGAAGGGATTTAATTTTCTTTAGTCATATTTCTTTTTACATGCATTTTTACTAACAAGTATAATTTTCTTAGAAATTTTCTCCAATACCTTGGAGCATCCAAAAAATTACAAGAATTTACGCCCGGTATTTTATTATACATAATTTCAAGAGCAAATAAATTATATATAATGAATGTATCTGATATTATTCTGTTAGTCACCAAAGGTCAGTCCAGTGAATTCTCCGTTTCAGTTATTTTTTCTACTGTGCAATATTCATCTGTCTCTCAATTTCATACTGGCCAATGCCTGAAGCATATCAGAAGTTGCTTTCGGCATGAGAAATTCTGAAATTTTTATCTTCTTATCGCTTTTATTCTGAATGAGAAGGAAGTTGTTGCTGTAGAAAACCAAAATTGCAGTACAGAGAACTGAGTAATTTTATAAGATTATTTGTTTTACGAACGTCATCCTTATAAAAACACGATAGTTATTGACGACATAACTTATAATACTGAACCGCAGTCAAGTGACCAGGACGACACCTGAATAGACATTCACTTTTCCTTACTTCAACATACGCCAATGTGAGAACTTGGAGCCTCGACAGATATAACATACATCAACTCCACTAAATAATGGTATTTAAGGGAATCAGGACTCGAACCCATGACTCGACAAAAACAACACCATGACTATCCGGCTATCTCGACCAGTAATTATGTAAGAGTATAACGAATGAGGAAAAAATATTTAAAAAAAATATATATTTTATTTGTCCGACACATACAACCAAGTACAGTTTTGCAGAAACTTAGCTATTTTGTAGTTATTTAAGCATTTCTTCTTTTTCTTCTTCTTCATTTTTTTTTTGCAAAGATTGTCGAAAAACAGAATTTTCATTCGATCTTCGGATCCGAAGCCAGGAGTGGGTAATATTGAAAATAATTGTGCGCCTCTGCATCGCTACTTGGGATCTGAGCAAACGAAATGAATCCTCACTCAGGTTGGTATTCAAGAAGATATCTGATTATTATTGTTCAAAAAATAGATAATTATAAAAAATCAGACGAGTTTTACTTTGTATTATTGAATTACAACCATTACTATGAATGCGGGTAGGTTGCTAACTCGCGGCCTCAACCCAATATTAAAATTGAAAAATCTTCTCATTCCACTAACAATAAATTTGGATCTGAATCGAAAATAGTATTTATAAACTCAGTCTGAGTCAAATATCCTCTTTCCGATTACCAAGTAACTTTCCTACATCAATATTATGCGTACTCTTATAATGATAACCTTCAATCTCCTTTCAGTCTTTCAAAACGTCCTATCCCTCTATCTCGTCATTTGCTATTCACTATACTTTTATATATTTAGCAATGTTGATTTATATAAGACTCAGTTTATACATAAGGTGAGGTTCTTGAATCAGATAACGTCAAAAAGCAGCCCACAAGATTAACTGAAGGGAAGAAAGCACAAGAACCCATTGCAGTACATGAATATCAAAACAATTAGTTTTGTTTTCTCTATTGTTTTTATGAGAAGTCATGAAATTTGAAAGAATTCTACAATTGAAAAATTGTTTGAATTGATTGGATTAAAGACATCTTTTGCATATTTAGAAAAAATAATTTTTAACCTTTCAAATGTTCCAAGGGAATCAGAATATTTTCGTTAAGTTTATTTTTTAATTTAAATGTAAAAAAGAGCATATTTGTGTTTAGTTACAAAATGAAAAAAAAAAAAAAAGACTTCGTTGAGCAAACAAAAATATATATGTTCAATGTCGTTATAGCAATGCAGCGCTGTTACTAATCTTTTATGTAAAAATGGGAAAAATTTACATTAAATTAAATTATAATGGATATTTTTTTGAACTAACTATATTGCTGGGCCTTATACGAGTAAATTGTATTGCCCCCCTAACTATATCATTTGTTATGTTAAAAACTCATTCAAGGATTCGGTCAGAAAATTGAAAATGACCCATTTTAATTTTTAATTTTAATAATAAAGCGAATGTCATTGTACATGAACTGTAAAGTCGCTACATTGATTATAATTATAAAATAATTATTGCTTACCTAATTATCAATTAACATAATTTAAATTTTACTCGAATTGTTTCATACATCAGCTACACAAAAATAAGTTATTAGATGTTTTCTCTGATACTGAATTAATCAATTATGACTTAATTATGTTTTATTTAAAAAAAAATTTGCTACCAATAATAATTTATTTCCCCTCTCCTTTTCATACGCTCAGAAAGAGAAAATTAGGATTCGCTTAATATTTTCGCTTACTGTTTTATTCGAAGGCAACGAATATTTTTGAGCTGATGTAAACTTCACTTCATGATTTCTAATACGCGTTACAATATAATTGAAGTAAGAACTTAATTTATTGAGAATATAAATTTGAACCAAACAATAGAATTCAGATTTTAAGTGACAATATTTTATTTATAACTATTGCAAAGGTTATAATGCTTGAATTTCAAGAAATGCCTAATTCACATTGAAAAAAAATATTAAACAAAATTAAGTTAAATTAAAAAATAACTCTTTAAAAAAATTTATTCAGCGTATCATAATGAATAGATTAAAATTTCACAGTTTTTATTTCGCGGAATAGTAATTTCAGCTTTGTTATATATTTAAAGAAAAAATAAGAAAATTTTAATTAATTAATTTCGAAGATGTTCAATGTTAATTTAATTTAAATTTACTCTTCTCTCCTATGACTTAATTGAATTAAAACTTATTTTTATAAACATCTTTTCAATAACACAAACTTCCTGGAAAATTAAACAAAATGACATAAATGAAATATTAAACTTAACATTGTCAATAAATTTTTATAAATACTCAAAAAATGTTCCTGAAACGAAGAGTTTATTAGTATTTAGTAAATATATATATAGTTAGTAATCGTCTGGTGAATCATAAATCTTTCTCCATCATTTACCATTTGTCCCAATTTACAAGTTGATATAATTTAAATTGGCAATTTCATTTCAAAAATATAAATGTTCTCCAAAAGTGAGCATTCCCAGCTAAGAGTACATTTTTCAGAACAAAAAAATATCCAAGCGCCATCTATTGCAGACAGTCCAAAATGCGTTAATAATTAAAAAAAATAATACGAAATTTTAAAAAAATTATTAATATGAACACAAAATTGTATTTAGACTAGTTATTATTACATAGAGAGAAAAGTATATTTCTTATTTATTCAATTCTACTTGAATCAATAATTTTTTTCTTGTAATATTTCATCTCCTATATGAAAATTAAATGTTCATTTCTTATAAAAATGAGAAATTGAGTGTTTTTAATAGAAATTAAAATTTTAAAAACTCTATCTAATAAATGATTACATGTATTGTATTTATATCCATTATAATTTATACTAATATCGGATCATTTCTTCTATCTGAAAATATTTTCAAAATTTGGGGCCTATTCTTTAACATTAGCCAAAGACAGCCTTAAAACAGATCATGCTGCAGACAGTTCACTTCGAATTGTAAGTAGGATGAACAGTGAACAGCCAAATGAATTATGCAACATGGAAATGACTTGCATCAAGATTAGAAAAACGCTACGGTAATTTTTTCCTTGATGAATTCTTTTCATGCAAAAACAGTATAAACTCCGGGATTGAACTAAAATAATTAGACGGCGGGCCGTAGTTTGCAATAGAGAATTACGTGCGAGATGCTGTTCAAAACTTAAAGCAAAATGAGAAAATAAAGGCTCCCTTTCGACACGCCAACACGACTTTCCAAATGTTACGTTAATCCTATGGAGTTTTCTACTAAATCTAAATTGTTTATTTTAATTGCGTATCATAACGTGTATTTGAAAGAGTATAAACAAGGGATATTTTACTGGAGTTACTTTTTTTAGGAGTTTTATAAGTATTTTTAAATATTTGTTAATGATCTGAAAACTCATATCATACGCCCTAAGTAATAATTTCAAAAATCTGAAAAAAAGCTGAGAAACCTTCCATTTTTATACTCTTCCAAATGCTTTTTTTTCTTTTAAAAATAATAAATTTTTCGGTTGTCATTTAAGTAACCACCAAAGTAAACTAAGAAAAAGGTGGTAAAAATGACATTCTCCTCGACAGTGTGGAAGCTAAAGTTAACTTTAGTTCTGCCTGAGTTGAAGAAATTTCATCAGGCAATGTTCATCTCCATTCCTGTAGTCATTGGGACTGGGGTGCTAATTACTATTCCCTGTCCAGACCAAATGGCTCGCCCAACACCGGACCTCCAATTAATTTTCCAAGTGAACTAGTTTCTCATTTATCTACCCTTAGGGATGAAGGGCTGATTTAACCCATAAAGCAAAAACTTTGGAAATCGAATCTGGGCCGGCAGCTTTCGCAGTCAGACAATCGAACCACTATAAAATCGCAGCAACAAAATTGAGGAAGAATACATACTATATCTGATACGCTCCGTTGATAAATAGTGATTTACAACCCATTTGGTGGGTTGAGTGAGGTGAAGTCTAAATTTTATGAAATGTGTTCGAAGGATATCTTTTGCAGTTTTATTTAAAGTCGAGTAATTTCCTTAGAAAATTTGTTTAATTCGCTTTATAGATACTCTTGACAGTTTACAATATTTAAAAAGTACTGAAAATATGATTTCGAAAAAGAAAAAAAAAAAGAAACAGTCCTCCGTATTTTTACAAAATGTATTTAAATAAATACACTCTAGAGCAATTATATTTCAATAATTACTATTATGAACAATACATATTTCTTAGATACATCGTGTCTATATTAGAAAAGATATTATGAATTTGTTATGACATTCTTTGTTTATACTCCATGAATTGAAATTCATATGGTTTTGACAGTATTAAGTTATTTGCCCTTTGGAGCATCGGCTATTATAAAATTTTAGTAACACAGTTTATTTCAGTTATTAAATAACGTAAATCGTCGACAAAGCTGCGATATTCTATAATTTTGTTATTTAAATATGTTTTTCTTGCATGTGTATTTACATATAAATACTATACATCATATGCTTGTATATATTATTTTTAAAACTCAAAAGTGACCATTTTTATTTCAAATTACATAATTATATATGCTTATAAAATATATTGTCCACAAAAAAAGATTTATAGAAGAGGTCAGTTAAAATCTGTTGTATGCGTATGCGATGTTTGAGCATTATGTCAGATGCTAATATGTATCCATATTTACTGTCA
Source organism: Nephila pilipes (assembly GCA_019974015.1). NCBI lineage: Eukaryota > Metazoa > Arthropoda > Arachnida > Araneae > Nephilidae > Nephila > Nephila pilipes. The sequence goes on from BMAW01131649.1 coordinate 24,084, forward strand.
TTAAATGGTGACAAAATAACAATTAAAAAAGAAGCATATGCTTCTACAAAGGAAGTATATGAAGAATGTGTGCAGAGGTTTTTTCCAGTGAAGTAATAGTTATTCGTTCAAATTTCGAAAATCAAAATCAAAATAGTTCATGCCATTTAAAATGCATTTTTTCTCAAAATACACTTGTAAAGTCAATAAGATTGTATAAATATGTCTGTTGTTAAATAAAATGAATAGTTAATTGTAACAGAAGAGTATTTATTAAATGTAGGTAAAGAAATGTATTTAAAATGTTATTTTATCATAACTTTGTTTTTTCTGAATCAAATGTCTTCTAAATATTCCCTTTTTCTTCAACTTTGAGCAAAGTTATTGAAATAACTGATGTAGAATCCTGATAGATTATAAAATAAAACAAGGTATGCATTTTATATTTTGGCGTTTTTTGAGACAGGTAAAACTCAGTTTCACTTTAACATAAATCCGAAATATTAAGGAAAATTAAGAGCACGTGAACAAAACTCTTTCTTAAAAATTAACCTTTGAATGAAATTGTATAATAATATTTAAATATGAGTAAACTGTACTTATAAACAATAATGATGTATACGAAGGGGCAAAAATCAAAAATTAGGATGCACAGAACATTATTAAAAATGTGAAAATTTATTTCTTAATTTTTTTTAAAAAAATTTAATAAGTTAAAAATTTGTCTTCAAAAGTTGTTGATTTAGTTACATCCCAATGTATATGTATACCGAATCGTATAACTCTGAGTCAATAAATAGGGGAAAGTTGCTTAGAGTTCACTGTCTCTATATGACGATAAAAATTGAATAAGTCTAATTGGTACCAAAAAGGTCAAACATCATCATTGTTATACTTTGGTCAAATTGTTGCTTAACTGAGTCTATAATATGATTTCATGCAATTGCAAATGTTTAATTTTATTAAGTTATTAGGAAAGGAATTTAAAAATAATTCGAGATAAAAACCAACGTTTTTATATGGTGGCAAAGTTTATAAAAATTTATTGAAATATTAGTTAAAACTTGTCGCAATATTGCATGTTTAAATGTTGCATTGTTAGGCGAATAAGAAAGATTTCCAAGGTTTCAGAGCTCTAGCAGCATGGGAAGTTGGTTAAATTAACGATCGAAAATTTGATGACACACTGGTACACACACACCAAGCGAAATACATAAAAACGTTGTAATAAAGGCACATTAATTTCAGCTTTCTCAGATAATTTGATGCAAAATATTTTAATCAATAATGAAAAGTTTATTCATTCCACTTCAAAACATAGCAAAAAAAAAAAAATGAAAAGTAAAATTTCCGATGAAAAACTTAACCGATGAATAGTTGGATAACGTTAAGATGTGTTCTAACATTTTTAAGGCAGTATTTTTCCAGTCTTAAGCAGTTCATGGCTGCTACATGCAGTGAGCATTAGACTACAAATAGAAAATATCTAGTATACTAAATTAAAGTGATATTTTAGAGAAATCATTTCGCTTTTAATTTAATTGCTTATTAATATCATACTATAGGTGCAACACGAGGACCCAGTATTATTTGAGCTTCCATCAAACGACGAGAGTGATGCTTCACTATCCTAATTTCCGCACTTCAAAGATAGGAATTAGTCATGACAGATTAATTAGTTCCTTTGGGCTACGGGTCTTTTGTGGAACTCGAGCACGTGACTTGACCGAAACATCACAGGCCCTAATCTCGTGGTCACATGATTACCGCAATTAAATTAGAAATAATTTTATAAGAAGTGATTAACGTTACTTTTAAAATGTTTTTCATTACATTTTTGTCCATGTCCCCTTTTAAATTGTCTTACACTTTATCGAAAAAATGAAAATATTAGAATTAAAAGTAAATATATTAATTTTGAAATTAATAAAATACACAGTTGGTAGCAATTAATTTTTTACACTTTCGTAAAAAATTGTTAAAAGATTCGTTTTCAAAAAAGAAACCTATATCAACAATATAGAAAGCGGATGGAGAAGGAAGCGTTCTATATATTTTTAAACATATTGGTATTAATGATATCCAATTGGATGTGCCATAAAAAAAAAAGAATTCTCTCGACTAGCTAGCTTACTATGATAAGTGTTCGATCTAAGTTCGGTCCGTCTTTTAAACAGATACCGTATTAAATAACTTAAACATCACATAATATTTGAATCTCAATTATATTAAAAGAACCTTTTAACAATAAAGACGTTAATAAGGAGTTGCATTAGAGATATTCGAGCAACATGGACAAAAGAAAAAGAATTCCATTTGTTTTGCAATTAAAAAGAGCGGGTAAGTATAATTAAGTAATTAAAAAAACGCTTTTTGTGAGATTTTCAAATAGTGATTCGATGCATTTTCTTTAACTTTTTAAAACTCGGAATATTAGCAAACGAGAAATTAAAAGACCTTGATTACAGAATCAAACATTTAAATTGAAAAGTTTATCTTAATCTTTAAATTCAAAAATAGGAGTTGTGAAATATCATTTTCAAAAAGTTGCGAGTGATAAAATTTTAAAAATGATGTCCATTTATCTTGAGGCGTTTCTGAGGGTGTGGTGGCACTTGCCAGGTGGCCGAAAGGTCCTCTAGTCTAAATTCAGAGAAGTTCCCCCAGTAGGTGAAATATAACAATCAATATTTACGAAAAGTTCAATAAAATGCAGGATTTTTGTATCTATAAAAGACTTTGGACGTTTTTAAGTGCTTGATTTTGTGATTTGATACACAGTCAATGAAATAACATAACATAATTATATATCTTACAAAAAAAAAAATGAAACTTAGGGTAATGGGTGTGTGGAATAAATTGTAATGACATTATTTAAAGCTTTAGCTCAATAGCTAATTTCATAATTGCATTTGTTTTAGAATTAGGCTTGCATTTTTTATTATTTATCTTACAAATATCTTTATTTCCTCTGTTAAAGTAAATTGAATGATTTTTTTTCCAATCAGAAAGGAAATTTATAAAGCGGTACTGTGGTCCTAATAGAAGCAATTTACTTAATTGTCGGAACAGTTTTTGTACTCGGTCGTTGTTGCATATATCGTTAAAATGCACTATCTTCTTAAGAAATCGATTTTAAAACAAATCCAAAGGTATAAAGACAGTTGTTTTCGCATAAAATACAGCAAGACAAGGACAATACAAGAAAAAATAACAAATTTACTGGAAAAATTCGTCGAAATCAGAATGAAACATTACACGATCATTCTTTTTTTAAGTCATTTTATGTAAAAAAATTAAAGTTTTTATACACTCAGTTAAATATACAGCATTTGAAAAATGAAGCTTTTAATTTAACTTTAATTATATATATATATATATATATATATATATATATATATATATAT
>BMAW01131649.1:27869-52904 GCA_019974015.1 Nephila pilipes
ATATATATATATATATATATATATATATATATATATATATATATACTGAAAATTTTTGAAAGAATAATTTTAAATATTTAAAAAGACAAAAATCCAGAAAGAAATGTAACAATGAAAGAAAAATAAAAATAAAAGAAAAGAAAAGAAGGAACCCAGCAAGTCAAAAAGCAATATCGGGCTGAGGACCGAATAAGCGAGATTAAACTAGTTTACTGGTACCAACCTTCCCCCTTTGCGACTTGGTAGGCTGAATTGGGAAATCCAAATTACAAAAGAGTTCAATGGTTAAAAAATGCAAAAAAATTCAGCGATAAAATCTACAAAAATAAAATCTATAATTCTTGGTAGGCTGAATTGGGAAATCCAAATTACAAAAGAGTTCAATGATTAAAAATTGCAAAAAAGTTCAGTGATAAAATCTACAAAAATAAAATCTATAATTCTAAAAATTATCAACAGATCAAAATATAAAAATTACTTACAAAAATTCAAAGAAATGAAGATTCAAATATGTGAGTAGTAAGAAGGAATTTTTTTTAAGCTTCAAGATGTGTATCACATACTCAAAATGAAAAAAAATATAACACATCATCACCATATAAATTGAAAAAAGATTTAAATCATTGTTTGATTGGTAATAAAGTGTAAAAGGATGCAAATTATTGGTTGGTAATAAGTTGTATGGTGAAGGAGTATAACGGTCCAGAGATTGAGTAAAAATGTAAGCTGTGTAAATGTAAATAAATAAATTCTTCACGGTTTGACCACTAACAAGCCGACTTTTTGGACCTATTGTTGTGTGGTGGATTTGAAAATGGATCACGATTCGCAAAGATGTTTAATATATTTGTGATGTATATAAGTATTTAAGAAATTTATTGGATAATCATGATCTAAACAGTTGTTGAAGAATATTTTAATGTTATTAAACTTGTCTATTTTATGTGCGGTTAATTTGTTATTACGTAATAAAATGCCTAATAAAATATTACTATAAATAGATCTGTGTAGATTACTGTTCCAAAAAGGAATTTTGATTACATGGAATTCGAATCTCTCTCTTTTATCATAAATATTACTAATTAGTCTATTGTCAACAATTTCTAAATCAAGATCTTGAAATTCTACTGTATTAGAATTAAGATTAGTTTTTAATAATTTGAGATAATTAGGGTAAAACGAAACATTTGGTTTAAAATCCTCAGTTTTACCTAAAATAATTAAATCATCTATGTAACGATAAAGAAAGTAAGAATCATTATCAATCTGTTTTAATTCATAAAAATGTAAATAAAAAATGGCCAGAAAATTGCTAGCTGGACCTCCCTGAGGGAGACCCTGAATTTGTTTATAGAGATTTTGACCGAAAACTATAAAATTCTCTTGTAATACAAGTTTAATAAGGGTATTGAATTTTTCACGTTTTATTGTTTAAATAAAATGATATTTATTGTATAAAATTGCAAGAACTTTAATTAAATCTTGAATATCTATTGAGATAAAAAGCTCTTCAAAATCATACCCATGTATAGAGAATACCTCTTGTTCTTTCATGTTCTTGACAATTTCAAAACTCTTTTTAATAATAGCAGTATTTTCAATATTGTCAATAGATTTTTGAAGAATAGATTGTAAAAGTTTGCCAGATTTAGTGATATGGGTGTTATATCCATTCGTAATACTTCGAAATTTGACAGGAATTTTGGGAAATTTTGTCGTTAAGAAAATATATGGAAATTTAATGTTTGCAAGATATAAACCCAACTTCTTATTGAATATATATATACACATTTCTTGTTCTAAACTATCGATTTTAAGGATTTTTTTCTGATGTGTTCCTGCACATGGAACTGTACATTAGATTAGAACATCGTAAGTAATTGTTTTGATTGCAGCGAACCCTAGTTGAAGTAAGAAGATTGGAATCGGTTGTTATTGAGAAGTGTTTGAATCAGAACGAGTGAATTGCTAAGCTAAGACTTTTTTTTTTACAATATAAACTAGGTTGACCGAGTTACGTAGGATTCGAGAGAGACTTCATCTATTGTTTAGTAGTTAATTGTTTTGTCTTTCTCTAGCTCATTTTTAATTTGAGTTTAATAATTATTGACTCTTTCATTCGACTGAAAGAATTAAATAATGCATGAAGCACGTCACAAGTGGTGCTCTCTCTTTTTCCGTTTCAAATCTCAGTAACCTTTAAAGTTAGCACTAAAGACACAGCATTAATGTGTTCGTACGGAGGTTCACGCTAGTGCTAGGGAAGCTTCGCTTTCTTTTGAAAAGTCCACATGACGGAGAAGCAAATATCACTTCCTGGCATGGCCTGGGAGCGAAGTGTCTCTCGCGTGCCGAGTGTGTGAGTATGGGGGATGAGATTTTGCTCATTCGGCCGTCCTCTCTGCTTGAGCCCTGCACTTGGTGTATACGGTCACAGCTTTGATTCTACCGGCGGTACTCGTTAGGGTTACGGCGTTGGCTTCGACCTACCGGACAACTTTTTTCTCCTCTTGGTTCTTCGCTCACCCGAGCGACAAGTTTTTCTTTCCCCGCCTAAGCGGGTTGCGCTTTTCAATCCCCCTCATTTTTGAGGGCTAGTCCAGCACATGCGTTCCTGATCTCCCACATACCGTGGTTGGAGTTACAAGATGGATCCCGTCCAAATGGAATCAGGTGAGTCGGATCCTGGCTGTTTTCAGTCAATGTCATTAGAACAACTTAAGATCGCTGTTGACACAATCGATAGCACTGAATCCGCGTGGGCTATGTTAAGCCAAGTAGACAAACTCGTTACGACTCTCCCTCATTATGAATACGATTCGGAGGATCACCAATCCAACATTGAATTTCAGGTTCTCGAATTAAGAAAATCAGCTCGATATCAGGTTCAATACTTTGCAAGAAAAGAATGTGATGCTAAAATGATTGAGCTGAACGAATTGAGACAAGATTGGGATCCCCAGGCAAAAATGCCAATTGACGATGGGTTTCAAGTAGTTAGGCGAGGTAAGCAACGCTCTCCTCGACACAATTCTGGCGACAACACCTCTAAAAAACAGAAGAAGGTGCTGATGGATACATCGAATAAATTCGACAGTCTGACGATCGAAGAACCACCCGACTTTTTGGTCGAGCCGACTTCGACGTCGACAGCCGCAACACGTGCTGCCGTTAAGCCTAACTTGGCTTCCAACCGACAGGTCAATAGGAAGGAGAGACCCGTCCCTCCCATTACCATAGACCACATTCCGAGGAAAGATCTCCTCATCAAACAACTGAGGGACCGGACCAGTGGCAGAATAACAGCTAGGGTTCAGGGTACATGTATTAAGGTTTTTCCCCAAACCACTCAGGCTTACCAGCAGGTACGCAATTTTATCGATAAGTTCAAGCTGCAAAGCTTCACCTATCAGCTGCGGGGCATAAGGAACTACGCGTCGTTATTCAAGGCCTACCCGAAACCACTCCCCCGGGGGAAATTATTCAGGAGTTAAGATTAAGAAACATCACTGCTAACTCATGCCAGGTCATGATTAACAGAAGAACGAAGCTTCCGATGCCTCTCTTTCTCGTCACTCTCGAAAAAAATGAAGAAAATAAATGTATTTATAACCTTGGAGAGCTTGGTTACATTAAGATCAAAGTAGAAAGCCAGAAGAAGCGTGTAGGCCCTGCTCAGTGTTTCCGCTGCCAGGGATTATTTCACAGCTCAAATTATTGTACCAGGGAACCCAAATGTGTTAACCTTTAGAACTCGGCCGATTCTAAGTCAAAATATCCTTTCCAGTCGGCGCTTTTAAGATTGAGGAAAATTTTTCTTTCCCACACTGTTAAGTTCGAGTTCACGACATGTGGTAAGGTTACTTTTCTAGTTACAAAGGGGAGATAGTAAGGGTTACTGATTTTTAGTCAGTAATCATTGACGAAAAAGAAAGATCCTAATATTTGGCGCCGTATCATATCATAATGATTTTTTCTGAATTCCTGGTTCCCATTATTAATTGAGTGACTTACAAACTTTCAAATGCATATTTATCATAACTTAGAGTCGTGTATTGCGTAAATTAACATTTTCAAACAAAACAAATAACAAAGAAAGCGACAGCTATACCATACTACTAAGATATTTTCTAGAATAATTTATTCGGTACTTGCTTATATATATACAATATATACATATAGGTGTGTAATCACATCGCTTAGTGTACAGACTTTATCTGTGGTCATATTGTAACTTCCTACTTAATTGCAATATTGAACCCATGTAATTAAAGTAATGCCTCATGTTTTCAAAATTATTCGACGAAATATAAAAAAGAAGGAAAAAGTTAAGAACAATACTTTGAACATTATTATTAAACATTTTATTTTTTAAATTAACATCCTTTTAATGCACAATTATTCAATATACTCCAAATATTTTGATTTGACATTTTAATAACATCTCATTTTGAAACAATAGGAAGGTTACTGGTGACAGACTTTATAAATTTTAACGATGGTCAAGCAATGAGGGCAGCATCCCCTCAACAAACTTCCACACCACACCAACATCAGGATTTAGAAACTAGACAGGCTTAACAGCCGGTTTCGATTGAACAAGATTCGAACTCACAACTCAATCCCGGCTACGAGTTTGCGACCTCACTCGTCAGCTACCGTAGCCCTTTTGTGATTAAATATTATCAAAAGTGATATTTAAAAAATAATTTTTAACTTAATTGAACACGTTTCAAAGCTGCTGAGTAAATCTTAAGTACGTCAAATTAAGGCAAAACCTTGAGTTAATTCATACATTCTATTGAAAATATTATGAAACACTTTTTTATATAAAATATTTCTATGAATCTTTAATCTTAAAGGAAAAAAAAAGTATTATTTTTTTTTTAAATGAAACTTATATCTTAAATTGAAAAGTTCTTGTAACAATGCTTTTGAAATGTCTGTTTTAAAAATGTAAAGTGAATTCTAATTTTTAAAATTTTTGGCTCTTAAAAGAGCCTTTTTTTTTATTTTCTTTTTATTAAAAATGTATCAGTTTTAATCTTTTTTACTCTAGTCTTTTGTTTTTCATTGGTTTATTTGATAAGAGATTTTTAATTAAATTGTATGTTATTCTTCGAAACAGTTTGGTAAACACAAAGAGCCACATTGCATGCCTTATAGATAATAGTAGTTCTTTTTTTTTTTTTTTTGTATATTCTTTTCCGCACAATATGTGAAATTTCTTCTTTTCTTTTCGTCAATTGGCCTAAGAGAAATTTTTTTTTATTACTGAAGGCTCTGCAATTTTATGATTTAATTTTCATATCAGAGATGTTATTAAATTCATTCTAAAATCTTTTAAACTGAGTTTTTAACTTAGTTTGGCACGACTTGAATATCAGAAACACAACAATATCGATGAGGCTAAAGAATAATTTTTTATCAATTTCCTAGTTTGCTTACCAAAAGTATAGGTGGATGCCCTGCGGTCTCCTAAATCAACATATTCCACGTGTTTGTGGTAATCTGCCACAATTTTTTGCATCGAAGTGGTTAATTTTTCTTTTTCTCATTCAGCAAAGTCACCATAAGATTTTTTTGGGTGTTTATCAACAAAATTTTCTTCATCTTAATCTTTCCTCAAATTCTCAATTTCTATTTCTGCGAGCAATTTCAGATTCATTTTAAAAATTCGAAGAAAGAACAAGAGAAAAGAAAATTCTATCTATCATAGACTGCATAAAGTCATCTAATTGAGTATTTTTTTCAAATTTGGTTGTTTCTAAAGGTCGCCAATGATAAGGAATTCGCACACAACTGATAACGTTGGCGAAAAATATCCCCACCCAATTACGGACAATAAAAGCAAAGTCGTAAAAAGGGCAAGGGAAAGTTGTAAAAGGGTCTGCTGGAAAAAAAGGGGGAAAGAACTGTCTATAGATAGCTTGGTACAGACGTTGTACCAGAGCCGAAGCGAGAGACAAAAAAATTTTTGGTACGACATATGTACCGCCGATGTTTAAAGGTTAAGTGCGGAGGTAAGCATCTTTCAGCCGAATGTGAAAATTCCTCTGAAATTCCACCTATATGCTGACATTGTGGTGAAGACCACCCCGCAAACTTCTCTGGTTGTAGGAAAAATCCATTGAACAAGCCCCCACCACCACCACCTAAGGTTAATATTTGGGAAGAGAGGAAAAAAAAGAGGGAAGAATTATTAGCGAGAAACGCTAAACCAACACCATCATTAGCAGCATTGTCGGAAGTCTTAACAGCTAAGCCTCCCCCGGCAGTCGCGAGTGCTACGGGTACCAATGCCTCTTCGATCGGCGCCAGCCTCTCGGCGTTCAGCGCTCCGTCGCCATGCCGCGACCAATGGTCAATGGGTTTATTAAAATTTCAAACTCCGACAAAACAAGGTTGGAAAAACTCAATGAAGTTATGGCCCTCCTCGGAGAAGACATGACACTCTAACATTCTTGGGGATGCAAAATTATAGTTCTTTGATTATCGTCAGCTATAATGCTGACGGAATTTTTAAAGGCTATGAAGATTTTTTAAATTACATAAATATACATTGCCCTGATATTATTGCTCTTCAAGAGACCACACTACGTCCTTCTGACTCACTTAATGTGGCTAACTATATTATCCACAGATCGGATAGGACTACACACCGAGGAGGGGGTACTGCTATTCTAATAAAAAAATACAATTCCACATCACAGAGTCGACTGTCTCACAAACAAAATTGAGCACACCACTCTATCAATATAGAATTAGATAACAAAAAATTCTTAACTATTAGTTAAATTTACAAACCCCCAAGAAATACTAATTTCACCCCTGATATTGAAAAATTATTTAGACGAAGACCACATTGTTTACTAGTAGGGGATCTCAACAGTAAACATCACTCTTGGAACATTAATACAAACGAAAGCAACGCCGGCCGAGTTTTATTTAAACATTCCTTAGCCAATGGCTACAAAATTATAGAACCTAATGAACCCGCCCATATTCCCTACAATCACAGATATAACTGCTTCATCTTAGATATTGGACTCGCTCAAGGTGTTTGCGACCCTGAAGTCTCCACGTCGACGGTCCTCTCTAGTGATCACAACCCCGTCACTTTTAAACTAAAAATAGATAATTTTACTATTCCTCTAAACACCTATTTATTCACTAACTGGTATAAATTTCAAGACTATCTATCTGACAGCATCACAGGAAATCCTACTATAAATAATATTGAAGAACTAGATACTGCACTATCGAATTTCAATTCGAGCATATCTGGTGCTATTAATCAAGCCAGTATTAGCAAAGTACTTAATAAACCTCACACCAACCTTCCCCTCTCCATTAGAAAATTAATTAAAGAAAAAAATAGAATCAGAAAAGCTTGGCAAGACACTAGAGACCCCATCTACAAACCAATTTTAAATAATATTAGAAAACAAATCACTAAACTAATAAGAAAACATAATAAAAACATCACAGATAATATCCTAGAAACAGCCAGAGCAGAGGATTCCTCCCTCCACGATTTAGTTAAATCCACAAAAAAAACTGTTCATGTAATCCCTCCATTATTAGGACCCAGAGGATTAGCCCATTCTAACCTAGATAAAGCGAACTTATTTGTTGACTCACTAGAATAGAGCTTTACCGAAAACCCCGACGTATACTCAGACGAACATATAGAAAAAGTAGAAAGAGTTGTTAGACGCTACTTAAACTGAGATCAAAACCCGATGCATCCCGTACTCACGTCACCACAAGAAATCAGTGATATCATAATAAATCTTAAAAACAAAAAAGCTCCCGGACATGACAAAATTCGTAACATTTGTTTAAAATCCCTACCAAAAAAAAGGTTTAACCTATTTAACAAAAATCTACAATAAATGCCTTTTATTCAATTACTTTCCCTCAGAATGGAAACATGCAATAATTACTCTTCTCCCCAAACCGGGCAAAGATAACAAATTTCCAATCAATTACAGACCTATAAGTTTATTAAGCACTATTGCCAAAGTCTTTGAAAAAATTCTTTTAAGTAGGCTGCAGCATCATGCCAATAGCACTAACATCATTCCTGCATTTCAACACGGTTTCAGAGGACAAACCTCAGCCAACCACCAATTACTCAGGGCTTTAACGAAAAATTATACACCGGAGGGATTTTCTTAGATGTAGCAAAAGCCTTCGATAGAATGTGGCACGATGACTTAATCTATAAAATGATCCAATTTAAAAATTCCCAGATCACTTAATCAGAATCATACATAGCTTCCTTAATAATAGAACCTTCCAAGTAAAATTACACAACACCTACTCTAAAATTGGACACATTCAAGCCTCAACCCCGCAGGGGGCAATTATTTCCACATATCTTTATTCTATTTTCACTAGCGACTTCCCAACCGACGATAATATTAATATTTGCCTATTTGCAAATGACTCTGCCATTCTAGCCCAAGACAAACACCCACTAATAATCCACCATAAATTACAAAACTACCTTGAAAAACTAGAGGACTGGCTCACCTTGTGGAGAATATCCATCAACACTGATAAATCTTTTGCCATAATTTTTAACAAAGGACAATTCAAAAATAAATTACCTAAATTTGAGCTCTTTGACAAAGAAATTAATTGGGTAGAGAGCACTCCATATCTAGGAGTGATCCTCGACAAAAAACTCACCTTCCGCCATCACATACAAAACATCAAAAAGAAATTCAACCTAAGACTAAACAAATTAAGAAGAATTCTATACAAAAATGCACATCTTAGCTTAAAAAACAAAATACTCATTTATAAATCCTATCTACTTCCAATCATCACGTATGGTTGTGCTATTTGGGGTACTGCAGCCAATACAAATATCAACATTCTACAACGCCTCCAATCTGGTGTGCTCAAATCATTTATCAGGGCGAATAGACGACACAGTACAAAATAATTACACGACACATTAAAAGTCGACTCTATTAGATCCACTATAAAAAAATTGGCAGCAAATTTCCACAGCACCATTACTAACCACACAAACCCATCAATCTCAGCTCAAACATCTTTCATAGGGAGAGCGGGTAGGTACAACTACCCACATGCTACAACAAACATAAAAACTGGATTCAGATAACTTCTGTTCCTAACAAAAAAAATATACAAATTATTAAAATAAATAAATAATAATAATAATAAAAAAAAAAGTCAGACATCAGTGCATTATACTGTCAACTTAGTTCGATCTTTTAGTTAATTGCTCTATGACAAATAAGAACCGACTCTCTGTTTTTCATTAAACGGATAAATTCATCATCCATTTCTTTGAATTCTTTAAATTTAAATTTCCAAATTTTTCCTAGCTGCTCCTTTAGCAGTTGCATGAGCATTCATTTCGTTTTTCCTCGTCCGTCCTGCTGATTCACCAATATCTTATTCATTTTAATTGCTATTCTCCCACTGGTGTTTACATCTTCTCTTCTGAGCCAATTTCTTTGCGCACTCACGCTCCCACTCTTACTTGCTCCCCCGTTCCGGGTTGGAGTTTTTCTTCTTTCGAACCATTGTTCCTACTTCGTTGTTCCCCTTCCCTCTGGGTTAGAGCAGATTCCTACTATTCTTTGCGTTGTCGCTCCTACTCCTTGGCCTCACGGCTCCGCTCGCTGCTCCCCTCCCCCTCAAAAGGAGGAGGATGTCTCTTCGGATATTTGCCGCCGTTCTCTCAGCCTGCTGGCTTCCGCCTCGGCGCTCGTCGCCCTAGTTTTCTGTCTCGAGCTTTGTTCCAATTACCTTCGGGTTATTGATTCTGAGCTTTATTTTTCTTGATCGATTCCTTTTTTACTCCTGCGCTTTCTGGCTCTTTTTAGGGTACTTATGTACCCCTTCTAAGCGTTCTTGTTTTTGGAATTTATTTCCCTCTTTACCTTCTTCAGAGAATAAATCCTTTCTTTTGAGGATTGGCTCTCTAATTCAGTTTATCCCACGAGTGTGGGGGATGGTCTCTATCCACACACCTCCCGTCGACATTCCCTCCCTCCTAGTTTATAGCTACTCATTTGCTTTTAAAGGTGTGGTGCGGCGCCGAATGTATTTTTTGCTTCTCTGAAGATAAAAGCAAAAGAATCTTTATTTATTTGCTAGTCAAGAGTATGAGCTATTGAATACTTTTTTTTTTCTTAATGGAGTATATAAGCATAAAAATAAATCACTTTTTCAAGGATTTGAAAAGAAGGAAAAGTACAATCAGGATGTGTGTGATGACAACAAATAATATTTTTCTTCTTTTCGGAAACGAAGATGAGAATACCTTTAAATCTTCATTAGAAATCCGCCACGAGCTCATAAATGTAATTTTTTCGAGCTCCAAATGAGATCTGCTACACGATTTTAATAGAAATCAGATTGATTGACTTATTTTAGACTAATTTTGTTTCAACTTAAATATTTAAATAAGATTTGATTTGCAATATGCTTATTTATATTACGGCATCAATGAATGAAATGAAGAAAAAAAAATAGTTATAATTTTTTTACGATTGGTTTCCAAAAAAAATAAATATGTCAAAACTTATGTATAGTAAAATGTTTTACTGCATATTATTTAATTAAAAAAATTCTTTCGCAGGTTTTTACTTAGGAATGAACAACTTTTTTCTAGTTCTTATATTCCCTTTTTTTTTAAAAAAAAAATTTCGAATAGGAAAAGTGTTTGTTTTGTACGACTGCTATTAAAGTATATATAGAGACTCGACAAATTTTCATTTGCAAATCATACATTTAAAATGAAACCCTCTATTTTTTTCTAATTTAAGCTTCAATCCTAAACAGATAAATTTAACAGAATTCTCCAAACTTAGATGTTTTTTTTACAGAAGTATTTTTAAAAAATATATCTAAGATTATGAATTTTTAATAAAAGTTTATTTCAAATTCTAAGGGAAGATAAAATTTCGTTTTAAAAATATGTATTTTCTTACAATATGAGGGTAAGTATTCAGACACTTCAGTAAAAGAAATTTATATTTTATAATATTTTACTTATAAAAAATTCATACGAAAAGCCGTTCGGTATTAATTAAAAATTACTGTGATACTACTGTTATACCCATTAATTAGTTAGCCGAATTATACTTATAATCACCGCTAAATACATAGGTAATTATTAATTGGATATTCTATTACTTTCACATGGCTACTAACCCTTATAACTTCACAATTTGGAAAAAAACTTATTTATTCGTATTTAAAGTAAACAGCTATTTCGTTGAGTTCTTAAAGTAATACATAAAGGAAGATAAACTCATTTTAAAAAAATATTTGTAATAAAAAAAATTTAAGCATTGTAAAGACAGAAGTATCTAATTTTCATCCGCATTTTGCAAAGTTCATTTAATGTACCAATGTTTTTATTCTTAGCAGATTAGTGATTTATTTTTCTTTGATATTGAAAATTGGTTTATGTATTTTTTTTTTATCATAGCATCATCGTTTACATCATTATTTTTGAGCGATATAGATTGCTTGCACACCTAGTAAGAAATCATTTCGTTAGAACATGGTATATAAATACGTTCCTGAAAATTCAAAAAAAAAATATTAATTAATTATTTTTTTTTCTTCTTTCATCACATTGCACTGCGTATCACTAGGCTGTTGTTATCAATTTGGCGCAAAACGTTTCAATGTGCACCCACTTCCCGATGAGTTAGAGCCTTGAATCACTGCACTCTAGGCCAGTTAAGAAATAGCAATAATTTCTTTAAAAAAAACTTTAAAGAAATTTTTTTGTGCAAATATTTTGCCAACAGTTCGAAAATAAATATCAAAAAAGCAGAGAATATATATAACACATCAATCAATAACTCCCGAGACTAACATTGAAAACAACATTTTTTTTGCAAATTTTTTTTTTATTCATCAACATAACACCTTTTGTTAATCACCTTTTAGGGTGATACAATCGTTCCGACGCTTTTCCAAATCTTTTTTTTTTTTTTTCCCCAAATTTTTTTTTTTTTTTTTTTTTTTTCGCAAGAAATCATTTTTGTTGCGAGTAAATAGCGATAAACAGCTTTCTGAATCATCGACTCGTTGCTGTTTTTGTTCCATCGAAAGCAATCGCGGCACCCACTTGGAAAAAACATTTTTCATGCTCAATTTTTCATGAAGGATAGTAAATACACTTCCATATGATATCTGTGTCATCTCAGCAATCTCACGGAGCTTCACTTTACGATCTATCATTATAATTTTTGTCACTTCACTCACATTTTCCGGTGTAACGGCTTCCACAAGTCTGCCCGAGCGTTCCGCGTCATTTGTGTCGGTACGACCACGTTTAAACTCGGCAAACCACCGACAAATCGTTGCTTTTGATGGACAAGAGTCCGGGTAACATTTTTCAGTCCATTGTTTCGCTTGCACGGTGTTTTTACCCATTAAAAAACAATGTTTTATCAGAACACGAAACTCGGTTTTTTCCATTTTTTAAACAAACTACAAAACGACTTTACTCCAACCTCGATAACTCAGCTGTTTCTGGTCCGATCGACCTTAAAATTTTGACACGTTTCAAGCAAAGGTTAGTACTCTAGAAAGACCTGGTTACTGGTTTACTACGAGCGCCATCTCTGTGTTAGTCTCGGGAGTTATTGATTGATGTGTTATATATATATATATATATATATATATATATATATATATATATATAATAATATATTCATCTCTCATATATAATATATTAGAGAATATATATACTTAAAAGAAACGACTTTTCTGTGTGGCAAAAAAGTAAAAAAAAAAGTAAAACTAATTTTTTTCTTTGGCCTGTATGAAATTCATCCGAATCTGAATTTAAAATACTATAATTTATCATCATTTTAAATAAAAAGAATGGAAGTGAAAACTTTCCAATCCAGCTGAAACCTTTTGATTAAAAACTGCAGTTTCGTTCACATTCGAATTTGTTTAACTATTTAACTCATTATCGAGCGCAGTTTTTGATCAAACAATTTTCTGCTCGATTAAAAAATCTCCCGTATTTTTTATTTATGAAAATGATAAACTGTCAACTTCAATACATTTTCATTTCATTTCTTATTGAGCGAAGAAAAATTATTTCTTACTTTTTAGCTTTTAAGCTCTTTTTTTTTGCCATAAGAGTTGGTGTTTTTAAAGAATTTTTATATGTACATTATTAATACAATTTGACAAAATGTAGTATATTTTATTTTATACATTCATTAATTTGAAAATAAATATGAAAATATTTGTTTGGGTTTGCGCATTTTAATGCACAAAAAATAACTCCCTTATAAGCAACCTCAGATCGTTTGCCTGAACCATGAACCACACTTAAAATTATAGCCATTTAATTTATGGGCTATTTTTTCTGTAAAAAAATGTAATTTATTGTTTTTTATTGCTTTATATCATTATTCTCATTTCTCACTCATTCTATTTCTTGTTTAATAAACCACTGTTACTGTTTGTAAGATTGCCACGACCATATTTAGCTATCTTCATGTGAACGTAGTATAAGTTTTGCTTTTCATTGTGCCTCGGAAATTCTTTGCGCCAAATCTGCTTTCATTTATCTTAGAATTATTTTACATCTATTTTAGAATATTTGTCTATTTCATAAGGAAACAAATATCGTACACATAGAGTCCATTATAAAACTGTGGCGAAAAGATGTGTTTTATGAAAAGAATTTTTAAGATTCTCCTTACTTTCTGTTTGCATTCACTACACATTATTTGCAGTAACAATACTTAACTTATTATGCCGATACAAATTCTGAACATATAATAAAATACTTTTAAAAATAAAGATTATTTTTCTTATTTCCAAATTTCATTTCCTTTTAAGATGAAATTTATGCATGAATTATTCAGATATAATTTTTAGGCGTAAATATTTTATTTGTTAACGAGCTTATTTTTTCAAAAAAAATTTCTCTCAAAAATAGTAACTTTACCAATAACTTCTTTACCAATAACTTAATTAGCATCAGTGGCTTCTTGAAATCAAACGATAGATTTAGAGTTTTTGTGAAAATATGATAGAGTAGGAATTGTGATAATGTTTAATTTCCAATATTGAATACGTTTATTGGGTTTTGATCTTAAGCGAGGAAGTTCGTAATTTTCTCAGGTATCGAAATCGAGCCAGAAAAATCTGGCAATTTACGAAGAACCCAGCTGATAAGACACATTTAAACAAAATAAATTAATTAATCAGAACCAAAATTGAAAAAGAATAATACAAATCTTGGACATCAACACTCTCCTCTCTTGACCCTGAAAGCGGCTTTCTCTGGGAATCTGCAAAAGAGTTAAGAAGGAAAAGCTCAAATATTTCGGCCCTGACAGGACCCACAAGTATCACTTTAAGTGATAAAGATAAAACAGAAATACTAGCTGATTCACTCCAAAAACAGTTTCAGCCAAATGACATACAAACACCAGTACACGATAAAACAATAACACATATCGTTCACGGATTTTTTACTAATGACATAACTTTAATAATACCCCACCCATAGCCCCCTGCCACCCATCAGAAATCATAAAATACACCAATAAGCTCAAAATTAATAAATCACCATGTCATGATGGAATTACAAATAAAATGATCAAGAACCTCCCCCTCCCCACCATTTTCCAAATTACTAACTTAGTAAACCGTATGCTAGAAATCGGTCATTTTTCAGACCAATTGAAAACAGCTTCAGTCATTCCTATTCTCAAGCCAGGAAAAGATCCGACAAAAGCTGATAGCTACCGGCCAATATCTCTCCTCCCAATATTGGGTAAAATTGCTGAGAAAATTATTCTCAACAGGTTAAACGACCATCTATATACAAATAACATCATTATTCCGGAGCAGCATGGCTTTATGCCACAGTTCTCCACTACGCATCAATTAATGAGAGTAAAAAGATATATTAAATCAGGACTGGAAGGTGGCGAAAAAATAGGAGCGGTTTTCCTGGACATACAGAAAGCATTTGACCGTGTCTGGCATACGGGATTAATTTATAAATTAATAACTTATAATACCCCACCACATTTAATTATTTTGATAAATTCTTATCTTAAAAATAGAAAGTTCATTGTAAAAGTAAGACACACCTATTCCACAAAAAGAAATATAATCTGAGGAATTTCTCAGGGCTCACATCTCGGGCCAACCCTCTTCCAATGTTTCGTGAACGATATCCCAAAACATGACAACACAATTCTTTGCATGTACGCAGACGACATAGCGATACAGAAATCCTAATGTACTCGCGCATCACATCAATAGACACATCGCAAGCCTAGAAGACTGGTTCTCCAAATGGAAAATTGCCTTGAATATTTCAAAAACGGAGGCCGTCTTTTTTGCTAAATCACCAAGAACACATAAACCTAAAATTTTCCTTGAAAACAAACAAATCCCCTGGTCTCAATCAGCAAAATATCTCGGTGTCATATTAGATAGAAGTTTCACGTTTAAATAACACATTTCACACATTCACGAAAAATTCCAACTGGCCGCGAGACAATTTATCCCCTTAATCTGTCGAAATTTAACATTATCTACTAAATATAAGTTGCTTATCTATACACAATTTCTGCGACCCATCCTGACATATGCCTGTCCAATCTGGAATTATGCTGCTCAGATGCATCATAATAAAATAGAAATACTCCAAAACAATATTATTAGAACAATAGCAAAAGCCAGATGGTATATGAGAAACGAAGATGTTAGAACTTCATTAAATATTATTAAACTACAGGAATATACAAATTTCGTCAGTAATAAATTTAATATAACATTTGATAATAACCCCAATCCATCTATTCAAGAAAGAAAAAAACTGCAAAAGAATCTACCCTCGCTCATCCTTTAACTTTTGAAAAACCAACCACTTTTATCTCCCCAAAATTTCCAACCAATAGGAAACCTTCCTCTACCCACTAGGATAGAGCAAGCACTTTCTCTGTGAAAAAATTACTGATCTACACCCATCCTGAGTAGCCGTTTCCTGATTGGACAGCCAAATTCACCCTGTGTTCCCACTCCCCTATGCACTGAAATAGCATTACTTCACGTAGATTCAAGCTTTAAGAGTAAATTTAATTTTTCATGGTAACTTTTAATATTTTTATTTTATTTTTTATTTAATTTCATTTTAATTCTATTAATTTCATATCTTATTATCATGGGCAAGTAAACATTTAATCAGGTTCAACTCAGATCGGAGTCAAAAGCCCTTCGGGCTAGGTACTCCTTATAATCCATTCACTACGTACTAGCTCATGTCATTTGCTGGTTAGTACTCGTTAGGAAAAATGCGAGACCAAATTTTACACATACAAATATTATTTTAATTCAAAAGTTTCAATTCTTAAAAAAATTGTATTCCCTGCCCTAGGTTACGTTGGAGGAAGACATATTGTTTAGAGTACACATAAAATACATTAACACTGAATGAGCAAAAAAGTAGAATATGTAGTTAATATACTTAAGTACTTCATTAATTCATATTGTTTTTGATTATAAAATAGAAAATCAAATAGAACATAAAAATAGTGAGATATTTGACTCAAGTCTTGAGACTCGAATGCTTTGAAATTTAGTTTTATGGAAGTAATCGAAACTCTGATAAGCACACAATTCAACAAATATTTTGACTCTTAATTTTATTCTTCGCACTCATCACCTTTGAAAATGTTGCCTACAAATGTAGGTGTTTTGAAATAGCAACGAAATAGATAGTGTATGATAAAAGAGTGAAATATACTTTTCTCTAGGAAGATATATCTTGCAAAAGTTCAATAAAGCATGATCAAATTTTCAGATGATCAGTCTTATCCAAACGTGATCCATCTTTTTGAATGAAATGCCAGATTGTAGCTCCAAAGGGGAAAAATTTATGTAAGAAGACGTGCAGTGAATAGGACTGATGAGATGGAAGAAATAATGAGAAATCATAAATGAAGTTATAAGAACGCTACAGTAGTAAGATGAACTGTTAAAAGGTCATTAGAGCGAGTCTACCAATTCTGATCCTTTCGCTAGACGTCTACTTGAATCGGATATAATTATTTGAAGTCTACTGATACCAAAATAAGTAGGATTCTTAAGAATAACATTTGATCAAGGATGCGTTTACTCAGCCGCTCCACATATCAATTTATTTTGATAGTGATCTTTCGAAGATTGAATAAATCGGCTAGAGATTTTTGAAAGATTATTATTGCGTAACTCAGTGTCCCTTCATCACAATGAGGACATCCTAAATTGGCCTGTAATATGTGCAGTGTGACTGAAAAGGGAGCCCAAATTTACCACAAATTGATAATTTTTTCAGAAACATGTATTCAAGCCCTTTACAAATTTGAAAATCAATGTAACGTTTATTGTTTAATTCTAAAAAAGTTTTATAACTATGACAAAACCATTCGAAATCTATAATAATTCTTCCTTGATTGCTTAAATTAAAATTTGGAAAATAAGTGGACTATTTTAACAAATAAATTTTAATTCTGATTCCATAAGCACTTTGATATAATCTCGCATATCAAAAAATACTTTTCTCGTACATTTTATCTCGACTTAACCATCTTATTCATTTAAAATAAGTTATATTTCAGTGATTAGGATCTATTAAATTAAGGAATTCTTAGAATTGGTGGTAATTTTGTATAATGAATAATTTAAAAAGGTGAGAAATGTTGAATTCTTACTTACTTCCATGATGACACACGCTAATTATCTCTTTAGATTCTGAAGACATGTTAAGATAATACTTTATGGGTAAAACGTTAGGGGAGGAAACACGGGAGGAATTTTGATTGTTTGAAAATGATCGGCGTTTAAGAGTGAAAACGTTTTAATGGAAAAATAAATAATGTATGACATCACACACTTTTAAATATAATGATCCACATAATATACCTATGGTGTTATAAAAACTTCTTTCTGAAAAATTAAACGATACATGAAACTACGCGAAGCAACTTACTTAATTGTAACTATTTTGTTATTGCGAGATTCAATCAAGTGGAATCTATAAAATCCGACCAAAGTGAAACAGTAATGGAACGAGTAGGATAGCTTTTGGAATATCGAAAACTTTTCATCATTCAAAAAAAGCCGACTATATTTTTTAAGTTTGAAAACCAAATGGAATATTACCAAAAGAGCTCTTCACAATAATAAATCAATGGTAAAAATGTGCAGCCTCGATTAAATTGCACCCATGGTGATGACGGTAATATGCTACGGCGACCGAATTCAATGCCAAAAAAATGGTAACAATTTTAGAAGATTCAACTTATCGATGAGGGGAAACATTTAAATGTTTGTCTCGTCAACTGATTCCAGAATGGAAAGACTACCGCTGTACAAGGACAACGAAAAGGATTTGAATGCGAATATCCTGATCTTTTAAATTCTTGTTCGAAGTCACGCGAGCGAAAAAATATATGCGTATCTTTGGAGCACGGCGAGTTGTTGATGCATCCTCCCACGAATCGGTACTGGTATCGAATTGCCCAGAGAAATCAATTGGAAAGATGCGAAATATGTTTGTCTTTAGAAATAATTGAAAAGATGTTTGTACCTTTCGCGTACCTGAATTACCGAACAAAATACAAAAGTAATTCTTATTACCTATTTTAGAACTGCAGATGTTTTTAAAATTTTGTTTAGTAAAAAAATAATTTTTTTTATATATTCTTGAGTTTGTCTGGAATCATTACTTTTAGATCCACCTCAAAATATTTTTTTTTTTGAATTAAAGTAAAAAATTAATTTATGAATTTATTTTGTTTATAAAAAACATGATTAAATCTTTTTTTTTCTTATTTATAAAAAAATGGTTTTAATAAAAATTTATTTTCTAGTTTAAAAAAAAAAAGCATAATTTGTTTTGCTTCCTAGCATTAAGAAGGAAAATTTTGTTATTTTTTTTAAAAATAAAATTGTTTCTTAATATTTTACTCTTATGAGTTGAGTATTTTAATTTTTTTTAAAACATTAAAGAAAAAAAAATATTATGTTTTTATAAATTTATTGTTTTACATTAAAACTATTAAACATTTCCAGATTTTAAAAGTTTGTTTTTAATTTTTTTATTTTTCTAATCCTTTAAAAAGAAAAAAATTAATTTATTTTAAGCATTGTAATTGCTTAACACTTATTTTCTTCAGCATTTAAAGAGTTATACATAATCCATACAAAATTTTATTTTCTAATATTAGAAATGCCACTTATTTTCTTCAAAAAAAAAAAAAAAAAAAGAATTAATGTACGCATTAACGTTTAAAAAAATTGGATGTAAAGGAATTTGTACCATTACCAAAATGCGTCACTGCAGCATAGATGTTCGACCTTGTGATTGAAATTAGCGTAGAGAACAAGCCAAGAGAAAGATGAACTCACCTTGTATCATCATCATTAAAACACTCTCGTTCACTTGACACATTTATGAACTAGATAATTATTCCATTTTCAGTAATCTCTGGATGGATATATCCATAGAAGAATAAAGTATAAAAAACTATAGAAAGTGACTTAAGAAAGAGATAAAAAAGGAGTTTTGAAAACTGAATGTACTTCAACCATTGTTAGAACTCAAAACTATTCTGAATTGGGATAGGGGATTACATACAACCAAATCAAGTTCAAACACGTATTCTTTCTGTGTATTTTCGAAATTACTGCATACAAAAAATTAAATCTTTTGGTTCAATAATATATTGTTGTATTATACGTATTGCAAATTATATTAACTTTTCAGCATCAAGAGTTCAGTCCATTTTGACATTTTGTGAAATATTTGTACATATCATCGATTATATGATCATAATATACTCAAAAGTAGAAGGTCATGATATTCAAATAAGCGTTTATATTAACGTCGGATTTTCTCTTTGTAACAAAAAATAAAATTTATTTTCTAAATTGAATCACAAGTAAGCTTTAAATATGAGTTTCCGTTCTAAAATCTCAGCCTTAAAATTATTTTCTTAAGGCTAAGACGGTACCCTTTTATCAAAATTTTTTTTGAGACATTAATATTAAAAAAGTAATTTATGTATTGTTTTATACTATATTATTGTCCGATCTTGAAATAAAAAAGTCAATTTTAACTAGCCCTTATTTTAAAATTTAAAAAAAATTAAAAATCTTTAGTTTAAACCCTTTATAAAAATACACAATTTTTAAATGTTTTAATTATTTTGAGGATTTTATATATTATTGTAAACAAAAGCAGTATGGATTTGAGTAACCTGTTCTGTTGATTTTACACTATTTTTCTAGCTTAAACCTGAAAACACGAAAATTTTTGTATTAGTCTTTAACATTTTTAAAAAAATAACTAGGATCCCAGACCAACTATTACTAACTTTTATACAACACATATATCTCATATGTATAAAAAAATCTCTTTTCAAGACTCTATCTTGAACAGAAAAGTTTCCCAGGGAATAGGAAAACACTTACATCTTCAAAAAATAAAAGTTCCTGAGAAAAAAATGCATTAAAGTTTTGTACATAAACAAAACTAATAATACTTACAAAGATCTAATTATTTAATCCATTTATATGATATATGAAAACACTACTTAATTAAATATTATGGCAAATATTTTATTTATTCAAAATATGTTTTGCAAAATATCGATATAGATGGTTACGATGACAGATTTTTTCAGTTTAAAGTTAACATAAAAATTTCACAAAGTTTTGAAACCCAATACACTTATAAAAAAAATAATAATGATATAAATAAAAGTTTAAAAAAAAAAACTACCAGGTTTGTACATAGCACCTTAATTTTTTCTGAATTTTAAGTCGACGCACTTAACAAGCTTTTATTTTTTTCTTGCGTTGACTTTAAAATTTGCAAATTTTCTTTGAAATAGGTTCTTACAATCAGTAAAGCACACTAAATCCTCTCTGATGACAAACTTGTTGGCAAATTCAATTAGCATCCTGAAATGTTTTTTAAAGCTTTTAATGTTCCATCATTGCAGGTATTAGCACCTCGACATGGCAATCAACACACGACCTCTAGATGCTGTATTTTCTTGGAATATTTGTTCCATATCATCGAATGTAATGTTTTATTAGAATTAGTCAAACCTCTGACACATGTGCTTAATAATTCAGATTGATGCTAATCGCTGATAAATAGGCAAGATTTTGGGCAACATTTTCTCGTTGATTGTTATTTTACCCACCTTTGTGAATACCCGAAGCTTCACGTGCTAATGTTGACTGGTAAAAAACACCAAGAGTCAATGAGCAAGATTGTGTCCTGGAAGACAATACTCAGATCTTTCCCATACCTTCACAGCGCTGCATTTATTTCCACAAATTCATATGATCCCGACATATGCTGCACTTCAAACATCTTGTAGGTCTTTTGTGAAATACAAAATTCAGTGTCATCTTCCAAGCTCACATTTATCTGTTCACGTTCTCCATTGGCTTGACATTACTTCGTAGTCTATCAGAGCCAGACAGCAAGTCGATAAACATACTTCCTATTCCGATATTTGACGTTGACATATCCTCTCTCTGTCAACCCAGCTTCCCATCATATGACACCCAATATCTTTTATCATTCCTTGAGCCATACGCCTCAATGACATCTTTACAAATATCATACAACGACTGATTTGGACCCAACGAGGCGTCCAATCAGAACTTGGCTTATAATGCTTTTAAAAAGTTTTACTAGACATTATATTTCAATTCATATGCATGCAGAATCTTTCCAACGCCGAGTAGCCAAGTCACAAACTTAACATACCTTGCACTAATCTCATATTAATAAATGGAACATTAAAAAAATTGATGCTTGATAACATTTGATATTTGATGTAATATAAAGCATCAATCAATTGTTATGAATATGTTTCATCTTAGCTAATACACTAACACATACAACATTCATTTATATGCAAACCATTTCTGTGACCATAGCAAAGTTTTTAAAGATGCAATATGACAAATATTGCTTACATTATCTGTAAACAAATATTCAGTATCCACTGTAAATGTAATTTTAGTACTTTATCAAACATCTTTTTTTTTTATGTATTCAACCATTTGTGATTCAGTTTTGAGGCAGGTTTTAGAATTGTCATTTTCAGCAGTACCAATTCTTAGAAAATGTTTCAATTTCAAGCTGCGAAAGTTTTATCCGTGGCATTTTCTCAATGAAAAAAATTATCTTAAACAATTCTAAAAAAAAGCTTTTAAGTTATATAAATTATATGCAGAATAAATATTGGTCTCGAGAAAGACCTTTTCTGTGAATTTTAGCTAAGTAACTGCAAGCACATCAAAACTCAAAATATAAACAACAAACATAATCGATTTTAGTAGAGAAAGTTAGTTAATATCCACTTCAAGTATCGATTTTATTTAAAAATATTAGTAATTAATTAAATTTAAGAATGGAAAAATGCTTTAAAATGAAACCGAAATCCAACCACGCCCTCTAGCTGTCAAAAAAGACTGACAATGCTCAGAAAACTTCCAACATCTTAAAAAACTAATTGGTTATTGATCTAAAATTTAAACAAGCTTCCCAAATGTATAATACAGGAAAATGCAAAAAAAATCTGATACATTTGGTTACTTT
Organism: Nephila pilipes; assembly: GCA_019974015.1. NCBI lineage: Eukaryota > Metazoa > Arthropoda > Arachnida > Araneae > Nephilidae > Nephila > Nephila pilipes. The sequence continues at coordinate 50,533 of BMAW01131649.1, forward strand.
TTAGGGTACTGTGTAGCCTTAAAAAGAACTTGAGATGTTAGGAATAAGAACTTTATTTACATGATATTCTTCTATAATTTACAAGAACCAATTAGTACTTATTAAAGAGCTTTTAATTACTTCTAGACTATCTTAGTGCGCTTGTTTAAAGAATTATGAATATCACTCAGTATTAATTCTCTCAAATCTTGAAAATTGATTTCAGAAAGATACTAATAAAAGAAAAAAATTCTCTTTATAACTAATATTTTAAACTTTTATTAATAATTAAAACCAGAGAGCACTTATATCAAACATTACACTTCTATTCACCAAAATATAAACTGTAGGAAACAGAAATCTATAAATTTCAAAGAATTTGAAATATTAAAACTGTCACTGTACAATGCAAATATTTATGCTAAAAAAAGAAGCAAGTGTGTTACAAAAAAAAATTTCTAATCTATCCTAATCTAAAAGAATTATATTAATGTTTTTTCAAGTTTAAAAAATATGATAAATATTTTTTTCCTTTGTGTGTAAACTATTTTTTTAGTAACTGATTAGTAAAAAATTGAATTTTTAATTTTGAATTTTTTTTATTTACTCTGAAAACTTTTCTTAGTTCCTCATCAAAAATTGTTTCATATAAAAAAATATTAAAAGTAGTTTTGACAGTTTTAATTTAGTAAGAAGTCTTACAACAATTAATTGTAAACTAGGAGAAAGTAATTTAGTTAGTAATATTTAAAAATTGAATTTATTGTTTTGAATAGTGATTATTTTATTATCTTTATTAGTTATTATTATTTTTTTTTTTTTTGAATATACGTATTTCTTAACCAAGAACTTTACATTATTATCTTTATCTTGAGACTTTTTTTTTACATTTGTTATAAATGTTTATATAATGAATTATCCAGTAATTAAAGATGCATTTTAGTTTTAAAAAATCCTTTGCACTTTATTTGAAACTATAAAAGTAAATATTTTTCCAAAATATGACCCTTTAAAAAAATTTATAACTCTTTTTTCTTCTATAAAAGATATATATATATATTATGAAGAGCATATATATATATTATATATATATTATATATATATATACATATATATATATATATAGTGTTATTATTACATATATATATATATATTTTATATATATATATACATACATATGGTACATATACATATATATATTTATAGTTATATATATATATAAAATTTATTATGCTTACAAACATACCAAAATCTACACTCAAATCATTAATTCAAAGCATTTTTATACTTTTTATTTACTTTAAAGCTCATTTTTTAAAAAATAGTTTTATTTTTAATTGTTGAAGCAGGCATTTTATATATTTAACTGAAGTATTTTAACAATAAAAGCGAAAATATATATGTCGATAATATTAGATTGTTTCTTTGAGCGACATGGGAAAACATGCTACAGAAAATTGAAATACAATTTATAACTTTTTTCCTGTAGAAAATTTTTCTAATTGATTATCTTCACAACAGGAAACTTAAATTGTTACACGACAAAAAAAAAAACCAAATCCCAGTGCATAGAAAGATCATCAATAATGATGTGAGCTAGAGTATGTATTTTAGTATACTCATAATTGCCACTGCAAATTTCCGTTCTAACCAAAGTATTAGGCTCATTTTTTTTTTGCCAATAAATGCTACTAATAAACTTTTTTTTAATTTTAAGATAATAACTTTTATTATGATATTTTAATGCTTTGTTCATATAGCTATCTTTAGTTATTCTAGTAAATACATAAACATTAAAGTTTTTGATAAATAAATATCCGAAATTAAATAAACAGTAATTTATAAGAGGTGATTCTCAAAAGTTAAGATGTTTCAGCAGATAATTTAAAAAAAATTATTTCTCAAAATAATTGCTCATACTTTTCTACCCAAATGCACAGACTAGAATGTATTCATTCAAATTACCTTACGAGTACATAATAAATAAAGAACTAACACTCCTGTTTATCAATGTGATGTGTCTCTCTTTGCATGTGATGTACAAGCAGTTTGAATGACAACTGTAAACAGATGAACTGTCGGTTCTCAATGGATGAATAGCGTGGTGTGGGTGCCAGTTCATGTGTCGATTCAGCCTCAAAAATTTAAATTGTACTTTTGTAATATTAATTTTAGCACATTTAGTTAGTAGATCTTGTATCAACCAATGGTGCCAGACGTTACACGTGTCTGTGCTCATTTCATATTTGATTTTTACGTGAATATTTTTACACAACTGATTTGACAAACTCTTCCAGTTTTAAGAATGATGAAATATCATGCCGTATCAGCTCGTAAATTTGGGTATCGCACAAATTTCAAACAAACCTGTAAACTTCATAGGTCGTACTCTA
>BMAW01131649.1:60581-94525 GCA_019974015.1 Nephila pilipes
AGAAATAAGGCCAAACGTATACAAATAAATTTATACTAACAAAAGTATCCAGTTTGGTTTATCCAATCAAAAACTTGATAACTTTCTAAAATATAATTACGCGTTTGCACTGGTGCAGGAAAGATTTCACGAATAAATTAATATTCTTTAACTAAACCTGCTATTAGCATAATAACATAGGCTACTTTGAAGCGCCAGTTAAAAAAGAAAAAAAAAAAAAATACTGAATGCAGCAGTCAACAGCAAGTTTCGTCCCATTCAAAAAATGACAAGGTGACGTAAAAATGCTAAGTGCCGCTTTCTGAACCCAGCTAAGTTTATTCGAAAAAAGAAGGGGGGAGGGATATTCACTCACACGCAAAAGAAACTCGAGTATTCAAAGAAGGGGGAAATTTGTCACTCGGGAGAATACACCGGGAATGAATGGAACTTAAGTATCAATGATGTTAGAGGTTGAAATGAGATACTGCCCCTCTTTCAATGGAAGAGAGGTAAAGAAGCTTCTGAAACCTAATGTTTGACGGCTTTTTTTTCAATAACTACTCTCTCCTCCGATTATGCGGCTTCTCTTAGAAAAGATGGGAAAAGAGTCATTTGTTAAATTGTGGTGGGTGATCACCTACAAAGAAAGCCCTATTTGGGGACCCCGAGTAGGAAAAACCAGATTCTCCTTATTTTATCAATTCAATAACATTCTTGGGAGAATTTTGAAAATGAAATTATCTTTATGCATAATGTATACTTTCACTCATGCAAATCGCATTAAAAGTTTCAGTGAAGAACTATTTTGTGAAAAAGAGCTATTTATACTGAACAATCATCTCGTTTCCATGTTTCCGTAACCTGTACTATTTAAAGATAAACTCCGCAGAATGGTTTAAATCTGTTTCAAATGCCTTTTAAAAATACAATCGGCTTATAGATGTGAAGATCTATTATGTTAGTAAAATCGTTTTAAACACTGAAGTGTAGTCAATAAAAATTATCTTTTTATGCAATGTTCGAGAAAAAAAAATATTAAATGCATGAAAATCCTTGAGCCATTTTTGATAAACCAGAAAAATGTCACTAAGCGAAGATTCGATAGGAAAATATTGGTACAAGTTTGGCTGGAATTTCACCAATTCTTGTAGTCGATTGTAACATCAACCCAATATTATATGCCAACAAACTCACTAACTGAAGAAAAAATAAACTTACTATTAAGAAAAGAAGTACGAATCCAACTATTGATAAGTTGCGATTATTTGTTAAATTAAATAAATAAATTTGTTGAATTAATAAAGTTATTAAAAATAAAGCGTTCGCATTATCTACTTTTTCAGAGTCCTTTATGTTCATAAATAAACAGAAATATTTCAGAAGACATTGCTTATTGACCAAATGAAATGATTATTGTCACTTTGTATTTACATGAATTTTGAGGAGGGAATCTTAACATTAAAATTACTCTGCCATTTAATTCGATCCATGGGGTTTTATCCCATATAGTAAACTAATGTTTTTTGTTCAGTTTCCAAGGAAACACAAAAGATCTGTATTGGGAGAGTTTTATGCATAAAATAGTTCCATACTCGAAGAATATCGTTTCAGTCACATTTTTTAATAAATAAAAGCTTTGCATATGTTTATGGACGATATGTCCTAATAATTCTTTAAAATTTTCAATTTTTTCGCAATAATTTAATACATTTGATGGAGATTTATATTTGACGAATACATAGATTTTTTTAAAAAAAACAAAATCATGGGTGATTATTTTAGAGTATTGGAGAAACATTTGTTGAATCCCTAGATATAATAATATTGTAATTTATCAGTGCCTGTAATAAAGTAATGTTTCTTGTATCTCCTCTTATTTCTTTGGAAGCTAAAATCTGTGTTTAAACATCAGTAGAAGTGGGAATACCATTGGTCTTATTTTACTCCTAAAATTATTTACCCTATTTAATATCATGAAATATCTGTTTCAGAGAGATATGACATTGAAGTTGAATCACGCCAGTTTCTTCAGTAAACTTCTCTATATGAAACTTCTGATATGATTTTTTTCCAATTCAATAGCTGAATCAGGTTTTAGAATAAAAACTTAAATAGTAAACGTTGAGAAAGAAAATATTTCAAATAGATTCGAAAATGAGGAACCTGAGAATTGGGTTCAGTTAACGTAAGATTTGCTGAAGCACCATTCACTCAAAAACCAGGAATGTGCCATAGTATAAGATATATGTGACTCATTAACGAAGTAATTACGTATAAAGAATCTGAGCTCTTGTACTTATCATCTGTTCAAACTATAATAATGAAGATGACATTGGATGTACCTTGTACTGTATTCAGTTGATTTCACTCGCGGATATTCTGTTTCAGGCGACAGAGAGTATTATATTGACTCAGATACCGTTATACTAGCAGCACAATCAGAATAAAATCAAATCGTTTCTAATTTATTTCTCAATTCTATTTCTGAAATCTTGTCAGATAGTTACATAATATAAAATGTTCTAGAAGCTTCCCGGCAACTTGATTGTTTAATTCTGTCTTCTCGCACAATTGCGTGAGGTTACATTATTAATCAATTTACATCATGATTGATATTTCTTCTAGACGGATATTGAATATTTTAAAGCAAAAATGCCATTCCTTAGAAAGTATAACACCAAAATAAAATAAAAAAAGTTCTCGCTAGATGATTGTACTATGGAATCTCTCGTTGCATTTCCCTCTGCATTAGAATGCCTCCTTTTGGGTCCTCTAGTTGTACATTTCTGGCGAAGGTACTCTAAATTATAAAAAAATTATTATTTATGCTTATGAAAATAAATTTATTACATTTAAATTTACATCCCAATCTGTGATAAGTGAAATCATAGATTCCAGGCTTAATTGTCGTTTCGGCAAGCATTAGTTAAAAATTGACTAAATTGTTCTTTCAAACATTATTTAGGAACTAATAAATAGTTAATTTTACATGCTTGTTTCAATGTTTATATAAGCAAAAATTCAATTTAGTAAAATATAGCAATGGATTCAGTGTTTAAAATGTTACAGTAAATAATTTCAAGTGTGCAAATATAATTAAAGAAAGTAAACCAAATCCATAGTATTGAGAGGGACAAGTTACAATAAATTTTGACATAATGTACAAACATAGTAATCAATTTAAGGGGACTCGGTACCCTAAAAATGACAAAAAAAAAATCGATTTTTTTTATTTTTATTTAGAAATATTCTCTGAATTATTATCTTTCGATTGATGTACTACTTTTGTATGTACGAGCATGAGAAGGTAGAAAAAAATGAAATTGAAAAATGTAAACAAAAAAAAAATGTGACTGGACCACGCCCCTTTTTTAGAGTTGTCAGTAATTTTATGTTATTTTTTTATCAATACTTTTCTAAAATTAATTTTTTTTTCATTTTAATCATAACTGTAACATTTTAGCGTTCTTTTTTTGTGACTACAACTTTCATTACAAGCGATTTGTTGTTGATATTTCGTGTTTTGATAGCGTTGTAGATAGCGAGCTAATCATAAACACCTTTTATATAGAGAAAAAAAAAGTTTTGACGTTTTACATTGAGAAAAAAAAACAGTTTTTATCAAGACTTTATTTTATTATTGTTTGTGGTTTATTTTTTTGAGAATTGAAGATATAAAATACCTCGCGTAAAAATTCAAATGAACAGTAAGCATTGTTAGTGCAGTGTCATTCAAATGAACAGTAAACATTGGTGTAGTGATGCTGATAATAAAGCTGATTCTACATAAGAAAAATTTGCTGTTCCTACTATCAGAATTGATTAGTTATTAAATGTTGAAAAGACTGAATCTTCCGATACTGGAAATTTATTATTTGTGAACTTTGTTCAAATCAGTAAACTGTTTGACAAACTGATGTGCCTGGAATTTGACAAAGAAGTTCTTGTGCTTTTGAAGTTTGTGATGTAGAAATAGCGAATGAAAGGCAAGCAAATACAGTTCCTGAGATCAATTAATGAATTACACAAGCATTCTGCAACATAGATAAAGGTAATTCAGCCATCAAGAAATTTTATATCTGTCTAAATATCCTTCCTTTTTCATCGAGGACATACAGCAAATGTACTAAACTTCTTCACAAAGCCTATGGTATTGCTGCAAAGACTATGCTAAAAGAAGTACATACTGAAGCACGAAATGCCTATGAAGTACCTGCTGATGTCCCATTTGTCGACATAAGTGTTTCTTTCGATAGTATTTGGATGACACGAGGCCATACATCTTTAATTGGCATTGGTTGTGTCATCGATATACTCACTGGCTATGTTATTGTCTTTGAAGTTATGTGCAAAGTATGTCGACATTGTTCCATAGCCAAAAGAGAACTTTGAAAATCAAGTGCAAAATATGATATGTTTAGTGAAGGGTATAAGAAGTAGTGTGATTTCAATCACACCGGTTCATCGGGTTCGATGAAAATGGAGGCAGCATTGATACTGTGGGAAATATCGCAATCATTGGGATTTCAATATCCTACATTATTGTCTGATGTAGACTGTATAACTTTCAATTACTTATCTGAAAGAAATATCAATGAAGATAATGTCAAAATAAAAAAAGAGGAATGTATAAACCATATGAGTAAAAGGTTAGGTACTGCTTTACGGAATGCTGTGAAGGAATCGAGAGCTCGAAACATCTCATTAGGTGGAAAAGGTTATGCAACTTTGAAAGAAACTACCATAAAGAAATTAACTTCTTATTTTCAGAAGGCCATATTAAGAAGACGAAGTGTAATGAACACTCAAAAAGCTATATGCATTCATTTTGGAAAATGCACACATGATATTGGTGTAATACTGGAATCTCGAAAAAAATTGTTTAGAATGAGACGCAAGAACTGAAAAGATCAGTGTACATGTGAACTAGCAAAGGAAGCAGTTTTAAAAAGAGAAGCATTAATGATGAAAAAAAAGGAAGGTGTTACATATAGGCCAGGATACTTTTGAGGTTCAAATAATAATATAACTATGTATCATAATTTTTTTCATTATAAAATGTGCATGTATAATTTTTAAATAAGGCAATTAATATAATTTTTTTCATAATTTGTGTTTTTATTCATTATATATTATATTATATAAATATAATATAGGTGATATATGAAGAAAAAAGTTTTAAAAATGGTTGTATTTATTATTGTTTGACATTTTCCTTCATTTTTCATGTTCGTCAATTGTAATTAATACCTTAAAAATATTATCAGTTATTAAAAATATCTGATGAAATTTTGTGAAAATGCTATTATTTCGAAGAAAAAATGTAGCTTATGATATAAAAGGGTATTTTAAGTTAAGTGAAATTTATGATATTTATTTTTTCAGAGTTATAAACTTTAAAAGAGTTTTCTCAGTTTGTGTTTTTTCGATACATCATTGCATTTAAAATGCTACTCCTGCTACAAATATTAATCAATCACTTCCATTTTTTTTCTGCATGTTACATATAATACATGTAACAAAATTAGGGATCTATTTTGCAAAGAAATCAATACTTTTTTTAAAAAAAATAATAATGTAAGAGATATCTGTGTTTTCGTTGAATTATAGCATGCCGACCAACATTTTATTTTTTTTTCTCCAAAACTTAATAAGTTATTACAAAATCGATCCCTAAATTTGTTTAAAATATCCTTGAAAATATTATAAAAAATTTTCATAGCAAAAAATTAATAAATAAAGGAGAAGTACGGATTTGAAATTTTTCAAATTTTTTAAAAAAAATTTAAAATTTTAAAATTGTGTTAACAATATATTCAAATTTTCACATAAAATCATTTTCTTGAATAGAAACACTTCAAAGCTTGCTAAAACCAAATTTTTAAATGCATTAATAAAAAAAAATAGTTCAAGGGTACCGAGTCCCCTTAAAATGAAGTTATTGTTTATGGGTGTGAAATATTACAATAAATTTTGATATAATGTGTACAAACCTAAATAGGTAGTGAAAGCAAAGGTATATAGTTTTGTGTTTACAAACATAATTTGGTAATCTATAATAATTAATTGTCGTGAGCTTAAAAAATTAACATCGCTTAAGTGTTGCTAGTTATGTGTTTAACATTTTCAGCAATTGATTGAAATATAATTTACCAGGAATGGAAATATAATACCAATAAAAACACCAAAAATTTACCAATAAAAGAAATCTTTTCTTTAGAATTGATTTTCGTAACGAATATATTAAGTAAGAATATTGATATTCATTTTGTATACAAGTAATAAAGTTCATTAAGATAAAATACAAAATTAAAGATCATATAGATTCTCATTAAATTTTCTAATATTAAAATGTAGGTAGGATCTCCATAAAATCAAAAATTATGTTAATAAATAGGCGAATGAACCACATATTCATAATTTGAAGCTAGAATATAGTGTATGTGAACACGTATGGTTTTCAAAATTAAACTAGAAATCTACTGAAGATTTAATTCAGAAATTGGACCTACGAAATGATATTGTCTTACGGTTTTTCTCATATTTTTCAACGATGATGTATTATGACCAAAAGCAAAGTCAGATTTGCATGACCATTGTCCATGTTTGCTTCAAATTTTTCATCTGGCTGTATGGAAATAATAGTTTCATTTTGGATCATTTTAACAAATATAAATTATGGATAAAGCCTAATTAACGACCAGACATTTTACACTAACAATACCACATTTTAAAATTAAACTTTTGCAAATGATAAAATTTTCTTTAAAACACAACACTGCAATAATTATTTTCTTATTTTTCACAAATTATAAAATCAAATCAAAATAAATTTATGAAAAACTTGAATAAAGTACAAATAAATAGAAAATAAAAACTTCGAACTTTTTTTTTTTTTTTTTTTTTTTGAATTTTGATTCTTTTGAAAATTTTGAACTTGAAACAGAATTGTAAATCTTTTTAATTCATTATTCAAAAATATTTCCATATGGCATGTTTGTCAGTTTCTTGATAAAACGACATTTGTTTGTTATGTATTATTTTGTTTCTCCGAGTAATGTATTTCATAATTAGTGTTAACTGTCCTCTCAACAATGATTAGCATCAGTGCATTCAAACAAGCGCTATAATCAGCGCATGAATCTTGCGATTCAGTCAAAAACCTTCTATTTGAATAAAGGGAGTTGTTGCTCTAAATAAAATTGGGTTTCCCTCGATGAGCAGAGTACTCGCTACTCAAGTAGCGTTCTTGTCCCGCGTTTTCAACGTCATAGCCAAAAATTATTTCTATTGTTCTTTATGCAACATTTTAAAGCAAATAAACCAAAAGCGACTGACACTTCTTTATTGAAAGCATCGAAAGCTAACATCATTCATAGAATGACCTTTTCCGTAAGAATATCCTTTAAGTGCAAATGAGTACATCAAATCGAAGAGAAATGGGAGAAGGCTTTTCTGTATAGTATTCGATGTGAATTGTGTCTGAACAGAGAGAAAAAGCATAAGAAAAAACTTTTTTAAATATATCAGAAAAGATTTCTTCAAAGTTTTGAGATTTAAATATTCTTTGAAAAGTTGATGGCTCGAAATATATATATATATATATATATATATATATATATATATATATATATATATATATATATACATAAACAGAAAAATATTTAAAAAATGAAATATACTCTTCCACCAACTTAAATTTGAATTATATTTAAATAGAGAAGTACCTTACTCACATAGGATGTGGGACTCATTTCCGTAAATTTTTTGGTAGAAAATCGCTATTTTTTACTAAGTTTCTTACAAGTAACACAGCATCTTATAAATTATATTATATTTTTTGACGATCTTTCATCTTAATCGGCCATTTTTTTTCCCGTGAAAAAAGAGTTTTTAATATATGAAATAGTACAACACTCGAATTAAGTGAATATATTTATTCTGCTTAATTATAATTGATTAATCATTATCAATTATTGCATGACATGAAGAATCCAAGTAAAATTTGTAACAAATATGTCTTTTATAAGACACAAATAGGATTAACTCAACAAGGGCTTCAGACTAATTATTATTGCATAAAATTAAAGTGGATCCAAGCGTGAATACGTGATGTTTAAGCGTTAAGTTGTGACGGCTCAATCCACGATCTTGTCACTAACAGTCCTCTTGGGGAATTATCAGGCCTAAGAAATTATTTTTTTTAGAAAGCTCCCTCCAAAGAAGAGAATGTGATCATACAAATTAAGACTGATATATATATATATATATATATATATAGTATACGTTTTCAAGAAGGAGATAGAGAGAGGAGAGGAGAGATAGGATAGACTTCTAGCTGAGCAAAGAATATTTAGTAATTGATATTTGTATTACTTAAGATGACGATCGAAACTAGATAGCTTAGAAGTTGGAGCTCTTAAATTTAGTAAGTGTACTGAAATATTTAAAGTTTTCTCATATTTCGCATACTTCGTCAATTGTCCTCATATTTATTAATTGAGTGCTTTGCATAATTTTGTTTGATCAAACTTGTGTTGTAAATAAATTAAGTGATTTTGAAATGTATTTCCTTCCTCCCCATCAAATTCCCTTACAAAGTTAATTAATTTCACAATTGATCACTTTTTCGTTGAAAATATTCAACAAATACTATCTTTCAAATTTTCCAAATTTAAAAAATAAGTTATTTATGGAATATATTTATTGAAAATTTCTCCCTGTCCTAAAACAACACAACTGATATCTTATACGTAATAGTCGCGAATATACCTCCCTTTGTCATTAATATGCATTTAGTTAATGCGTTCTTTCAACTTCATAAGTAATTAAAAATACGAATGAGTTTTGGTGATATTTAGTATAAAAAACAATAATTGTGTCCCAAGAGTAAAATAACCAGCTAAATTAGTCGAATACGTATATCTGTAAACTCATAAGAATCCAAGAATATTTACGGTGATTCAACCTAAACTGAGCATTGCCTAAAGGCTTAAAAATATGTCTAGGTTTTAAAGTTATTTGATTTTCATTCATGTTGCATCATTTTCTAAAAAACTCTAATGCATTTAACATAAATTATGACGATGTGGTTTTTAATGTTATATTTTTATCGTTAGATTACTCTACAATGCATTAAATAAAATTACAGAAATTAGTTATAATTACTGAAAAGTATATACAACTAAATATGTATTATAAAATTTATAAAAGCTTAAGATAATAATATTTTAATACAGTACCTAGGTAATTAACGATGAATTAAGTACCATAGCTATTTATTTATATACGAGATCAAAAGAAGCATTAGAGACTCAACTTTTTTCTGTAAGTTATATAATATTTAAAAAAAAATACTTTTTGTACCTTTTATTCTTACTTGTATCCATTTGAAAATTTAAGACTTAAGAATAGCAATTACAGGAACTACACGTATGTGCAAAATTGCAGTCGAATTGGACGTTAAAGGCCAGAATCGGGCCCCCGGCCTCCCTTTCCGAAGTCAGTCAACTGCCTGAGCATACCACAGTATTTATTGTGTTGTCATCGGAGTCATGCGTGTGTGCAAAATTTCAACTTAATAAGATGTTAGGAAGTGAGTTAATATTCGAGTTCACAGAATTTGATCTGGAACGACATAGATATGAACATAGCAAGCTAAATTATAACTTATGAAAAGGATGAAATATGTGCAATCCTTTCTTAACACATTCAATAAAATGCATAAATATACATCATTCTTTAGAAAATGATAATTGTTTCTTTTCACTTAGTGTGCTCATTCTTTTAATGCCAAAAGACAAGATTTGAGACAAATTATAAGCATCCATAATTAATTGGAATATATTAAATAATTAAAAATACGATCTTCCTTTTTGTTACCTTTTAAATGTTAATCGAATAACTGTTAATAATTGCTTTCATTTCAATGCCTGTTATAATTCGTAGTTATGAAATGACCTTTTACTTGCTTGGATTTAAATTTTTTTATTTTGTTCGCAGTTTTAGGTAAATAAGGATCTTTTAACATCAGTTTTTTCTCTTATTTTCCTGCTTGCGGTAATGAGAGATATCCTCCAGAAAAAAATTTGCTTTTGATATAATTATTCAAATTTTTAATTTATGCTGAAGCATTAAGCAATAGAAGTCAAAGAAAGAGCGATTGAATAACTTTAAAAATATCACAAATTCTGGAAAAAATTATTAGAATCAATGATAAAAATGAAATTTTCTGTCTTTCCCAATATCAAAATTTAGAGATGAAAACATAATATTTATTTTATGATTTTCTTATGGTACGTTTAAGGTTATATAAAATCTTAATGAAAGAATTTGGACCATTATTCGCTATTTGTTCCTGTAAAAAATATGATAGAGCTTTTTTAGTAGTTTTGAAATTTAGAAATCTAATATTTTGTACACAGATATACCAACGTGCCGTTCTCCCTTTTTTTTTTCTTTTTTTTCTAATCGTATAAAGAGAAATTACATTCGGTTTTGTAAAACGGGATAAAGTGTCGCGGCCCCTATTTTTCCACTTGTATATTTCCTCCAATGTCCCAGTAACACTGGGGTTGGGAGGGATTTCACTAAAGGCGCGATTCAAAAGGTTGTCAGTTGAAACGCGGCGTAATACCTTCTTTTCAGTTTCCCGAACTTAGGAATAATCCACTCTCTGTCGCATTGTTATACTGAAGCTGACGAGTGAATAATAGGTAATTTCGGACAATGAGAGAGAAAAATCGGTTCCATTTCCATTTCTCGCAAGCTGAAAGACGGAGTGGAAAAGGGAATTGAGTCACGGTCTAAGAAACATCATAAAAGATATGGGAAGACGTGGCTTTTATATCTTTGTGAGAAAATTGAGTGGTGTTGGGGGAGGGATGAATCCACTGTAACCTACTGGCCGATAGCTGCAGATGCTACCTTATCAATGTTGCAACGAATAGATTTACAGGTTTATTATTATTTTTTTCATGCCGCTTGGATAGTGTTTTATACATATCGTTACAAATATTAGATCACTAAAGTCTCTGGTTTTGTTGAAATCATATCATTAAGATTTCTTTTTCTCTTTCAATGAGATGAAATTACGATTTCCCCCTTCTCTTAAAACTACCAATCTACCGATTGCTTCATTGCGACTCAAGGATTGTCCTAAGCACTTGCATCCGTTTTTGAAACCTCAAAGTGTACATCTTACATTCTATTTGTTTCTTTACTTTAGTATTTCTGTCAGTTTAAAACTGAAACCTCAGAAACGGAACGATAACAGGATTTTTTTAGAATTTTGAAATAGACTAATACCAAACGTAACACATAGTAAATTTTGAATTGGCACAATACACTAGCAGAAAAGAAAAAAAAAAAAAAAAAAAAAAACATTTGAAGCGTATATGGCTGTTTTCCCTACTTTACAAATAATTCACTTCTACGGAACCTTGTACGAGAGGGAGTTCCGCTTTCCCCCCACTTTTTTCTGAAAAAAAAAATGACAGCATTTTTTATTCATTTTTTTCCAGATTGGATGGGCAATTTACAATAGTTTGATTGCTGACCAGGGCACAGTGCCTATAGTGATTTCAAATGGATACAAACACATGCCTATTCAACAACTTTTACAGTAGTTAAAAGTATTCGATTCAATCAATTTTTTTTCGATTTTTCCGTAGAAAACTCGGAGTTATTTTGATCTTACAGAATTAAACAAATGTTACATTTCTTATCTTTTTAATCTTCGGGACAATCAAAATTACGTTGACAAGTTGCCTAATCAACATTATTATTTTCTTGACTCCATGTCATTTACATGTCGACTCAAATTCTTGTCTTGGCTTAGAAAAACAAGACAAATAGTTTTTGTTTTCAGATCGAAAGTATATCGGTATACAAACATGCAAACTATTATGTTTTGGAAAGAAATAAAAGAAACAGAATGCAAGTTTCTCAAAGATATATATATATATATTATTATTTCGTGTCCAGCATGATCACGTGTCCAGCATGATTCGTGTCCTCCATGATCCTTCAGCAAAGGATCATGGAGGATGTGAAGGCTTTAGAAAATTCATTGGGTTTAAAAGTTTTCTTTTGTGGACTGTTCATAATCCAAAAATATAATACTTAACAACCACTCCAAATGGTTTAGTTGAAGACAATGGAATTGGGGTTAAATGCCCCAATTCTATTGTCTTCTTACCTCTTTCCAAAGCATAACTCTCGAAGAAGCAATACTTACAAAAAAAAAATTATCTTCTGCAAATTCCATAGATTTGTGAAGATGATTATAAATAAATATCACAATTATTTCTATCAAATTCAGGGTCAACTGCAAATTGTAGAAAATAAATGTTATCCTTTTTAATATGAACATAAAAAGGTCACAAAATAGAAAAAAAAACGAAGAAAAAGATTTCTGGGATAATTTGTCAAAAACAAAAACAAAACAAAAAAAAAAACATATTTTTTTACTTTAATTGTCTATTACCCGAACTTTTTGATCCATGATAACCCAGGTCGAAGCGCATGCGAAGCCCAGTTCGATTCTGGGTGCATAGGAAAATATATATGTATAAATAAAAAGGAACAATTATGAAAATGTAAAATTTTAGTCATCTTGTATCCTTGGAATTATAATACTTATATTGCTAAGCTTTTCTTGATATTCAGTAAATTTGTATAAAATTATACTGTGTATGTACTGTAAGTAGAAAGCAAAAACGAGGATTTTGAAGGAAATATTTATTTTTATTACTTTTTCCAATATCATTTACGTGTTTTGGTATTTTGTAATCATATGGATGTAAGATTTTTCCAGTTAATTATCAAAGAATTTATTGTATTTTCCAATGTACTGTAAAACAAGTTCCTATGATATTCGATAGATGGCATCACAAATTAGCGTCATGTGATAGCTCATGCAGCGCCACCTATTCCACAATAAAACTGAGCGACATTTCGTTCTCGCTCTTTTCCTCCATTTTCCTCTTCTCTTCTCCTTCCCAATACCCTTGTCGGAAGTATGCTCCGAATGCCCATCGCCGATATGGGATAAAGATTAATTAGACAGCCATCTATCCGTCTCAGAGGAACTGTTTACTCTTTATAGAGATAACCTGTATATAGTTCAATGTGTAAATATCTTCATCTCTCCAAATATTAAGTGAAGTAAATCAAGTTGAGCCTCATCATTGAATTCCTACAAAACCATCATAGAATCCGTTAATGGAATAACCCCCCTAGACAACCAGCCCTTTGCGTAAGAGCAAACTATCGTAGATTCGGGATGTACAATCTCATCACCTTCCGTTCTACATAGATACGGAAAAAAGTTACTTAAATGAGTTTTTCTACATGTGTATTTTTTTTTACTCTTGTGCATCACTGTTTATATCATATTTAAACCCCAATAGTAACAAATTTGTTTCGATTGCTACAATTGTATGTATTTATTCAAGAGATTACCCACAAAACATTTGAAATATATTTACGTAGAAAGATTTTGAGAATAGGACCGGCGCAAATATTTTTAAATATAATACTATTTTCGTGTATTAGTATATGACATATTTTTCATACATTAAATATATTGCCATTAATGTAGCAACACATGCGTTTCCATTACTTACAAAGAAGGAGATCAGAAATGTGCTTTTTTTAAAACTATGCATTATAACTAAATGGATATTGTTCTAACTTTTATGATAAAATAGAATGTACATCTATATACATTATTTGCTTGACCATTTATTACATTTTATTCAAAAATCCATTTGTAGGAATGATATTGAAATTTATCGAACTTTTATGATTAAATGAAGAATATAGAGAAATAAATATATATAACGTGAACTTTTTTTCCTTCTGATTCTTAGATATGTGAACAATTTAATATGGATAATACTTTTTTCAAAAATGAAAATGTTATCTTACTGTACTGAAATAGTGCCTAGAGAAACCAAATGATTGTGTTAGCTATTTCGTGGTTAGCGATGTTTCAATCCAGCCGAGTGTTCGAGTCCTATTTTTCTAGAAAAGCCACCGTGTTTCAAATTTTAGAACATTTAATAGCTTTCATGTTTTTTCAAGTGCTACGCTAGTAAATCTTCAATACTTATAACTTTTGTTTTCAGAATTTAAATTCGAATTAGTTTTATCTCTCCCTTTATTCTAATAACTAATACAGAATGAAAATTATTTAATGGATATTATATTAATAAAGCTCTGCCAATAAATATATGGAATTGTTTTTTCGCCCTCTATATTAAAAAATTGAAATTTCATGATAGGAAAACGAAATTTCACCATAATATGCGTAGGAAGGAAAATTGTATTTTTATTAGTATGGTAAAGATGTTTATTGATAACTTATCTTTCTCATCTCTTCTGTTCCCATAATTGATTTTTTTTCCGTCTCAATGCCAAAACATAAATAAATAACTTATAATCTTCAGAAATAATCCTAGCACGAAACAAGTTCTTGTTTTTATTAAGTGATCGTGATGAATTTCCTTTTAATTTTTATCCAAAATGTTATTCCACTCTTGTAATTAAAAATAGTGACCTTAGATGTAAAATGTTTCATCAATTAAATTATTTTATAAAATTAATCGAGAATATTCTAACAATTTCTAATACGATGAGATTGTGTAGGCAAAGTCCCTTATTGAGATAAATTTAAAAATATATTTATTATTCAAGGTTGATTTAATTAATTTTTGAATATAAATGTAGATTAAGATTATATGAAGTATCTCAAAATATTGCAGTCACATAAATTTCGAAAAATTAGTTACCATATTTGATATCTAATTCTTGTCAATTAAATAGTACTACACTGCGGAAAACGGGTATTCAAAATCGAGTACAACGTACTCTTCTTTGAATACATCACATTCTCAAAATTGCTCCGATGCCAATGTAATCAATTTTGAGACTCGCACATACTCATCTTTAGTAAGAAGCACATACTCAGAATGGCAACTTCACGTACTCACTTTTGAATACGTCACATACTCAAAATAGTTCCGATCCCAACGTACTCATATTTAAGACTCGCACATACTCATTTTTGTACGTACTCAAAATGGAAACTTCACATACTCATTTTCAATATAATTCTGTATCAATTATGAGTGTGGAATAGAAAAATTAGAGTCATGTATTTATTTGTGAATCTGTTACTGCATCTAATATGAGAATCAAACAATCCAGTGAGTATGTTTTGAATTTATTTTCCGATATGGTTGTTGTATCAAAAAATAAATTTTAAACAGAAATATATGTATCAATTTAAATTTTCAGGGAATTAAAAAAGCGCCTCTTTATTTGCAAGTATCATTTTCTTCATCTTATATATTATTTAACATACACTTTATGAAATGTTTTGTTACAAAACTTCTGATTCAAAATTCTTTCATTTACTGTGTGTAACAAAACAGTTACTTTTAGAAACAAAAATGCAACGGTTATGTGATCATAAACTGTAATTTGAACTTATACCTCAAATTTAAATCAATTCGAGGGGTTTAATAAATCTTTAATTAACGAAAATTGATTCGATCCAAGAGTTAAACTCTTTTCAAAACAAATGTGCAAGGAATCTGAGCTATTAGTTACAGAAGCAATTCAGTTCATTAAGAATTATATTTATGCTTTTAGAAGCAATATATAGTTTGTTTCAGAAATGAAATTTTAATTAAAGTTTAGTCATTTAATAATAAATTATTAGATATATCTTGGAAACATTATGATGAATATTAGATTTTCCACTATAAAAAACTTACATTTTTTACATGTAACATACATTGTTTACATGCGTACCGCTTTTTTCCTCCTATCTAATATATATTTACTTTTGAATTAACATCATAACTAAGCAAAAACCTAAAATTAATGATTCGCTGTACACAGAAAAAATAAAACCGTATCATATTTTTGAAAAATTTATTCTGAATATCATACACATAGATATCGGGTATTTAAAAACAAAACAGTCACAATTTTGAAACAAGAATATTAAAAAAAAATTAATATTTTAACTCCTGCAGATGAAGGCATGTCTCTTTAAAAATCACTTATAAACACTGCTATCTAATGCATGCTATATTCCAACTCTATCCCCATTCGTACAATATTGCTTATATTTTAATGTAGCTTTCAATGAGGTATTTAAAATATAGGAAGTTCTCATATGTAAAGGTAAAAATATTTTTTATTTCTTTCAAAACAACAACATTTTGTCAGGTTACTAACTACGAGTGAAAATGCTTTTCAAACAACGCTGTTTCAAATAAATATTCTATATATGCATCGTTATTTGTAGACAGATCTTTAATTTTTCGAAAGAGAGGCAAGTCATCTACACGACCAATTAATGCAGCTATATTTTTGGAATATACTTAACCATTATAGTATAAAAAATTACATGTAAAAATTTCTGTTTGGTCTGTTAAACCATCCATTCTATATAGCGGTTCTTGCTGCTTTGAATTGTAAACTTTGACACACTTAGATCCCAAAACATTTGTTATACAAGGAATAATGAAGGTTTTTGTTTTACTAAACACATGTGTTATATGGAATTGGTGTTAATGGATTAAAATTTACTTGGACAGAGCTTGTCTCCTTACGATTATGAAAAATATCAATATAACAAGATTTTTTTAGAAATATTGCAAGTGTTTTCAATTAAAGCAAAGAAGTATGGTCATATGAGAGCATTGCTTTTTCTGAATTACGTATTATACAATAACAAGAATCTAATTTAAACAATATGGATCTGTTCATAATTAAAACAAAATATACATTATGCATTGGAATGTAAATACATTTAATTTTATACATAATGTCACATATTGTAAAGAAATTTGGGAATATAGAATAATAAAATGTATTGAAATCGATTAACATGTTTCATTTTGCCAGTTGATTTTGTTCATTTTGTAATTCCTGATCTAAAAAAAGTATTTTCAATTTTACACGAAATTACTCTCTTAGAAAGGTTAATTGCGTACAAAAGTATTTTGTAAACTTGCCTATTTCAAGACATGCAAGGCATTTTATTGGTTAGCCACCTTTAAAAGCGGAATTTTAAATTATGTGATTTTAGCACTTTGATTAATACATAATCTAAGATAATTTGATACCCATAAACTTTTTCAATTTTGAAAAGCGTTATGTGTAAAATATGATATACATAAACTTTTTCAATTTTGTTTTGACCTATATTATGTTCTACTGCAACAGCCACTGCCATAATGTTTTGGTGTTACTTAAAGTTGAGTTCATTTTTGAAATGAATGAATCAAATAGTATGACTTATTAGGTATCTAAGTAAATACGTAAAACTTGCAACACAATGTTTTTTTAAATAATGTGCCAAAATAAGGTGAATATTTATTACCTTCAGCATATAATTAAATTTGTCATAAATCATACATAGCGAAAAATTAATAATTTTACCAACATATATGTCTACCAAAACAAACCTATGAGGTATGAGTTAACATCGGATTTCTCTATGAGCAAGCAGTTTACATCTGGTACATCAGTTTTATTTTAATTCATATATTCAATACAATTCTCACATTATTCAATTATTTACATTCGATAGGAAATAATCTGAGTATATTTTTATGCATTTATAGACTTATTCTCGTCTAATTGTGTAGTTAAAATGTTGCTCAGTAAGCCTTTTTAAAATTGCTTCTGGCGTTTGTTTGTACACTTCCGATATAAGCTTTAAATTATTTTCTTCCTTAAACAGATGTATATTTGAGCTGTTAACGGCTATTTCAGCCTTTTGTTTGATTAAGCTTATTTTGTATTTCAAATCATTTCATGTTTTAATATTGTTATGCATCATTACATCATCGGTTGATTCTGACATGTTAAAAATAAAGGCCTCAATATTTTTATACTAGTATTGTAATTATTTCAAACCCTCTGAAAAGTACATGTGAAAACTTAAAGTGTAATCACGCTCTTCTGAATTGTAATATATTTTATATATAAGCAATATATATATTTATCAGGCTGATTGTTTAAAAAATAAAGCAATATTGGATTAAACTATTTCCTCTTTTAATCAGGATACATAAATAAGCTGTAACAGTTATACAACAATTTATGATTCAAACGAGTGCAATTTTGTACCCTGAAGGGTTTTTGAATGTGTTTTGCAAACAAAATTAATTTAATCAGAAATTGATTATAATGTTTCAAAAAGGTTTCAACAGTTTTTAAGAAAAATATTTGTGAATATGTAAATTCTATATACAATTTCAAATTTAATGATATATATTTAGCTAGCATTAAATTATTTTTCTCAAAGTGATATTTATTAATCAAATACAATTTTTACTTATATGTTTTAATGTAAATGAAGTACAGAAAACATTCTTACTATTGTAAACAACAAGACACATATCTAAACTTATGTTTGTGATAATCTGATTTTTAAAAATATGCATAAAATGTTAATTTTATAATTATATTTGTATAGGAATGATACTGTCAGGGATAAAAAAAACCCAGAATTTTGAGGAAATAAAAAATTTTACATTCTATAAATCCCGAGTACTGTTTAAGAATCTGTAACGTTGCCTTGTCGTGCAAATGTCATTCGTGTTTCTTCCAACCAACACCATAACCGAGATGAATTACTTTGCAATTCATCTCGGCACATGCATATTTTTTAACAATATTAACTTAAAGAAGTGCTTGAATAAAATGGTTAAATTATGTAAAGAAAAATACATGTATCAACATATAAAAGGGCTAGATGATATGATTGGCCCTGTACTATGGTGAACATTTATAATTGTTTTTACAATTTATAGTGAATTATACATATCTAAAGTACTTGTGTCATGTATTGAATACAAAAGAAATTGCTTTATTTATTCGGTGTGCATGAAAGTTGGATTTCATGAATAGAATAAAATCTGAATATACTGCACCAAATATTTATTCAAATTTTTGCAATAATTTTGGGACACATTATAAAAAGAAACCAAGATATGAAATGTCTGTCTATAAACCTTAATTATATAAAAATTAAATTATGAATTCAACACAAACAAGGAGTAGTTTCTAACCCCAAGTCATAGGAATTTAAATCGGATTACTTAAAAAAATGTGAGACAATATTGATGAAACACAAGACAATCACATAATATAATGAACCATGAGACATAACAGGCAGGATGCCTGATTAGATTGTGAAAATTTGGTTCCAAAATATACATTAAATTTGAGTTTAAATTAAAATCATATTGTTTAAAATAATATATTTTAAAATATCTTACTTCTGTCATAAAGCATCTGAAACTTACCTCAATTCATAATAGAATTAATCAGGAATAAAAACTATCTTTATCAACATTTTATTCTGAATGTATCATTTCTAACTTTTTGATTACCACACAGTATTATTGGAACAAAATACGGATGTACAATTCTTCGAAGATACTAAAACTTTAACACCTTAAATACAAATATATATCTTAAAACAAGACAAAAATGTATAATAATTTCTCTGTCAATTACAAAAGACAGTTTCGTTACACACTTATGAAGTAAAAAAAAATGAAATTCATGTTGAGCATTATCGCTGTATAGTCATCGATAAGAAAGAAAAAAAAAGTGTAGCAAAGTATCTCAAAATTCTTATAACTTCACAACACTGCTTTTTGAATACTGTAATGTTATTCTATAAAATATAAGCTTCATACACAAATATTTACATGTATAAAATAATTTTCAACAATGATCTATGCAAATTAAAGTAAGTAGTTACTAAGCTACGATTACAATGTAATATGGATAGAGACAAAACAAAACCTGTAAGACGCCCAAATAACTACTCACAGAAAATCATTTTCAAATCATAAATCAGAAAATCATGATCAATAACAATTCAACAACATTTTTATATCTTAAATAAAAGAATCCTTCTGAAGTTGTGAGTGAGTGTCTGGGAAAAAAATGTAAATAAATACAGACGCGAAAATGAGTATGTGTACATACTCATTTTGATATTCATGTTTTCTACCGTGTGTAGCTTGGTAAATACGAAATATAGTTCGAAATATTAAAGTAAACCATACTTGTTTTTTAACCCGAATTTGTAAAATACGTAATCAGTTTATAAAAGGAAATTTTATAGTCCTTATATCTGTAATAATTTTTTGAGAATGCTGATTTCCCATTTTTTTGGTTTTGAGTACTTGTAATGTACACTCGATAAAGGTATACGCTCAAATCTGATACAAACATACTCATTTCAAAATGAGTACTCTGGGTATTCATTTTTGAGAATTTCTTTTTTCTCCATATATATTTGTAGAAAAATGACTTATTCAAGCTTAGATTTTATTTATTTGTTTTCATTAATGTGGTATTAGAGTAACACAATGAGCTTTTTAGCGAATGATTTCAGAAAAATTAACCAAGGTTTGATAAAGCGAATGATACTTGAAACTGTACGTTCATTGACCATTACTATAGTTTATTTGCTTTTGATTAAGAAATGGATTATGAAATTTGTATCTTTCAATACAAATATTTAATATGCATACTATTTATTCTTTTTTTTTGTGTTCATTCTGTGGTTCATAAGTTTCTATCGTAAGTGTTTGGTTCATACATGTGATGTTAATGATAATGTAACGTGGTTACCTGTAACTAACTCAAATTATCAATACCTTAAATTTTTGTAAGCCTTTGTTATAGATAATAGTTTTCACTAAAAACAAAAATTGAACTAAGCTAATGATTTTAAAACTTTTGTTTTCAATATGAGAGTAATCTATATGAAATCTTGTAAATTATTTATTAATTAATTATAAATTATTTACATTTATTATATATTATAATATATAATTTATATATATTATAATTATAAATTATTTATTAATTAATTATAAATTATTTACATTTATTATATATTATAATATATAATTTATATATATTATAATTATAAATTATTTATTAATTAATTATAAATTATTTATAAATTAAAATAATTATTTCAGTTAATACAATCGCATACTGATATACATCATAGCAATTAGTTCTGACCAGGTATTTTATTAAATTTTTTGATATTAATCAAACAAAATTTGGAACAAACAAAAACAAAACAACAAAATTTGGAAAATTGGTTTACAAAATTTGGAACTTTTATTATTCAGTGTTTGGTGAAGATATTTCTCTAGCACTGTCCATCTTTTACATTACTTATCGACATCCAGGCCTGAATCTGACCTCGTGGTGTATGATTCAAAGCCTGGTGTTTTGTATCAAGGAAATGAGATTTTGTAAACTGAAGGGGAAACGATTACTTTGTTCAAATTACTTTCTAAAGTATCTGCTGCTGACGCTTAACGACAATGGTCGTCTCGTTCTTTCATTTCGAAATTCCGGTTCTTTGCGTTTGCTTTTACACGCCTCCCTGGACTTGTTAAGATCACCATTGCCGAAGAGGTGGCTTCGGTTTTTAACAGCCTTCCTATGACAGGGGAGCAGTTCTTTCACTGTAACATGAAAGGGAAACGAAATTGAGAAACACTTCTCTCGAGCTTTTTGTGTGAAAAGTGAAGCTTCCCCTCTCTCCATTTGCGGCACCCTTTTTTCTCATAATCGAAACTTGTAAAAGGTTTTGGAGAAATATTTTACCCTCCGACCTTCCAAAAAAAAAAAAAAAAAAAGAAAAAAAATCAACAGAAGGAAGTTAAACTAAAAAGACGTAGTTTTAAATTCTTGAGGGGGAAAAAAATGGCTGCCTCACAGCTGTCTTAAAATTCTGGATACTTTTGTGTTATAGCGGCGCCCGTCAAATTATGATTACGCCAAGTCGTCGCCATACTTGTGAAGCTTATCTTTTGATACAACATACATAGCGATATTTCTTAATTGCGTGGGGATAAATCATTATAATAGACCAGTACCATTCTGAATATTGTTATTCATTTTCAGTCTTATTTTGATTCCAGCTTACATACGATTTAAGGTAATATATAATTCGATAAGTAAATAAAATAATTAATATTTATATTTGTTTCACTCCAGTCCAATAAAAAAATTAGGAGAGTTTTATTACGACACTATTTTGAGAAATGAGTTCATTAGTGGTGAAAGCAGGTACAATATATATATTGCATATATTTTATTTCAATCTAATAAAAAATTCAGGAGAAACTTATTGCGACGTATTTTTGAAAATTAAATTCGTTACTGTTGAATGCAGACATAAAAAAACAAACGCAAAAACAAGATGAGTTATTTAAAAGTGGTCAGGTACAATATTTTTGGGTTAACTAAAACCATAGCCCCTCGGGTGGCTAATAACAAACTCTTACTAGAGTAAGCAAACACTTTAAAAATTTGATGCAGCAATATATATATATATATATATATATATATATATATATATATACGTTCACTCATGTTCAACAAACGAGTTCAACTGTGTTTCATTTTATAATTAATGGTGAGATTTACACTTGGAGCATTTAAAATTAAAATCTGTAATCAGTTTTATTCGTTATATTACACCCGTTGAAAATATTAAAAGCAAGTGATGATACATATTGTCACTTTAGATTAAAAGATTTTAGGGAGATATTTTTTCTGAGACAATTTGTTACTTTTTTAAAATTTTGTTATACTTTTGTTGAAATTAATATCGTCAAAATGAAGTAAGTAACAGAATAAGCAATGTATTATAAAATCATAGCAAAAATGTTTTGTAATTTGTAAAGGTTAAGTACATCTAATAAATGCGGAATGAGATTGTACAATGAAAAGAGAAAACTTACTCAACCTAAGCCGAAAATTATAGAAAGAAGAGAGAAATGCTGAGAAAAGGATCTGTGTCATACGAAACATACGAATAAACATTTTTGTAGGGACGCTAGAGCTGGCAAGTGCATCTGTTGTATGGTCCATCCTAACAAAGAAAGGACACGTCTTGGGAAATTCAGTTAGGAATGGAATTCGGCTGGTTAGTAGTACAGTTAAAGAGTTTCTAACCGTAAACGCTCTAGCTAACCAATCCTAATAAAAAAAACATTTTCTAAGAATTGGCTTGAATTTGGATAACAGACAGTGGTAATACAGCTAATATTGTATCTCACCAACCGGTCTGTCAAGTTTCGATCCTGCCTTTGAGTAACTTTTTTCAAAATGATTCAGAAAATTTTAGGAATCCATAAGCATAAATCCTTATGCTCAAAGCATATAAATTAAATCATAAATAGCTTTATTTTACTTATAAAACAACTGATAGAGCTCATGAAACTCGAGTTAAAATTTTAATTTTTTATTTTTAAAAAGTTATGTAATTTTCAATGTATTTTAAAGGAAATAACTGAAAGTTTTTTTTAATTATAATTATTAAAGAGTCTCCAGTAGGATTCTGTTTATGCATAAGTTCTTCAAACTTAAGTTTTATAAAATTTGAACTGCATGCTAAAACGAGAATGATAATTATCATAAGGAATTGGAAACAAAAAATATTCAAATACCTATTGCAATTAATAAATGCCGATTGTTCTCGAGAAACACAGTTATAACAGATCTATAGGAAATCACAATTCGATTAAAAAATTTCTGTTTCATCAGAAATCTTGGAAGCGTATAAAAGCATATAGGACTTTTTTCCGAGGGAATTAATTTCTCCATTAGATTCAATCAGATGAGTGTATTTTTTGTCTTAGATTACATTATTAGATTTTTACCTGTTCATAAAAATAGACATCACATGATTGAGCTAGAAGTGTATATATTTTAGAGAAATAATTTTAATTTTACTATATTCTGTAATTTCTTGTTATCCTGGAAGATTTCATCACATAATTTAGGTTTTGTTGGTCTTTCTCAAGATTCAATAAGTAATTTAAACAGTTCATTTTCCACATAATATAAACCTTAACCTGTCGATAACTTTCCAGATTTCTTACTTAGAAAGTTTTTATCCCTTCGGAATTGGCTGCAAGAAGTATGGTTTGGTACTTATATAGATAGGTACCCTTTAATCGCATTACTAAACTACCGAGTATCACATCATATCAAATTTCCCAAGTAGTGCCCTTCCTTTTTAAGTTAATTTCTAAAGAAAGGGGGAGGACAATACATGAATGAGACACCTCATGGATCAGTGAAAACAAGTGTGGAATATTTAAAAGATTTTAATTCATAAAAAATCAGGGAGGGAAGCATTCCTTCCCCATCTATCACATTTGTATGATTCTCTCCCCATCACTTTCGAATGCCATGTTATTTTATTTTTATTAAGAGATGTTGATGGGATTAAAACATATCCCATAAAACATATCCCCTCATATCCCATAAAACATATGCCCTCATATCCCATAAAACATATCCCCATTAAAACATATCCCCTCGCCCCCCTCTAACTTGGGAAACAAAATATCACTATTTTTCTCATTTAAATGCCTTTCTCGTAGAAGTTTGAACACCAAATTACCTGTCGTTATTGTATGCTCTATGTCTTGAGAATAACGTGTAATCTGTCTACTTATAAAGCAATTTTGTGTTATTTCTTTTCACCTGTAATACATAAAAAAAGAAAAGAAGCTCCACTAAAATATTTTTTATCCATCTTTCTCATCTTTCTTAGAAAGTAGTGGATAAAAAGATTATGCAAAAAATTAGATGCTTAGAACCATCAATTTACGCAAATGATCATTTCGTTCTAAAATTCTTTAATTCTAATTCTCCTCCTATTGGCCCAGATACTCTGTGTAAGAGATTCTATGTATTATTTCGAGAACCTATCAAATTAACTCAAAATACGAAGGACAGTCAAGTAATTATTACTTAAATGAAATATTTATTTATATAAAATCAAGTTTCGAAAAAACAGGAAAGATGTCTTCAAGTTCGTCACACTTTTTGGACACAGAAATAGCTTGCTTTGGATAAACACTGTCAGATAGAAATACTGGATTACTGAATCACATTCTATTGTGGACCAATTAATGAGGGTCCGCTCCCCGTAAGAGTATATTTGCTGAATTCTGCTCAGATATCACGTGACTTAATAGGCTTATACAATTGTTTACTTGAATAATGACAACTCAATTTTGCTCCAACATTTTTAAATGCATTAGATTTTTTTTTTTTGATCCTTAAAAGCACTATATTTTAATAAAATGCGGAAAAATAAATCGGAATTTAAATTAATTTAGTATTATTGCACCAAAATACATAAAACGTTATTATTTATATAATGAACTCAATTAATATTTAGTAACATTCATTTCTGTAACGATGAAAATTAAATTCAAAGATATTAGAGTTAGAAAACGTAAGTTAAATAGAGCTGTTTGATTTATGTGTTACAAATTAATTTATCTGTAGAGAAAAAAAGCAACTTGAGTTTCTTTTATTACAGCATTACACACTATACTATGCCCCCTTAGCTGAAAATTCCTACTTCTAGAAAGTATTAGAAGCTTATGAAATGGAAAATAAAATCATAATGATACATTATAACCTTTGATCAAAATAATATCACAGTCTACAGAATCGATGAAAATGTTTGAAAAGTGTAAAAGTTGTAAGAAATTCTATCATATGAAAGTTGACACAGTCCACTAAAAATGAAATTCGATACTGTGTTTCATTGGAAATTTATTAAATCAAATATATGTTGAAGAAGTTTGTAGATCGCATGTATCTTCACTCTTATTTTTGTGCTGTCCTTAATGCAGAGATTTAGTTCTCTTATCCTAAACGAATGCAAGGTGAAATAAAGCTTTTACACTCATATATACATCACAAGAAATCACAATTGCCTTTAATAAACACACTGCTGGCCATTGAAATTGCAGAACCAGGACGGAATGATCTGATGAACATCAAAATCACATGAAAGAAAAAAGAGTTTAGGATATATTCATGATTAGTATTTCACCGCACTTAGATAATGCAGGAGGGAGAAATGACATCTGATGCATTGCATAAAATAAGAGTTCTGCTGTGGATTTCTCACTCGGAAAGAGTTTTCTAAGGTCGGAGTTTGCTGAGAAATTCGTATTATGTTTCAAATAAGAAGAAATGCTTACCAGCAAGTGTCAGATTTTGATAGAGGCAGGGTTGTTTCTTATGGAGAATGGGGATTATCGTTCCGTGATTTTGCTCGATAAAGGGGTCGAATCCAACCACTGTTAAACATTTTTTTGATTTTCAATAAGCTTTACTTGCATTATTATAGCGAACTGATGCATCTTACTTTCTCTCGTTTCTTTTTTAAAAAAATTCAGTTTATAAAAATTTTTGCTCTTTAATTAAAAAAACAAATATGTTTAGTTTTTTTATTAACGTCGCACTAGAAGCAACACGAGGGCTATTGGCGACAGACTTCGTAATTTTGAACCACGGTCAAGTGACGACACCCGAGCTGGCACCCCCCTCTCCTAACATCCACACCACGCCAACGGGAGGACTTTGGGCCCCGAACAGATTTAACGTGCATCAGCCCCGGCTACACGGCGGGTCTTTGGCGGCCAAGGATCGAACCCGCGACTGAACGAAAACCGCCAGCCGCTTGTCCACGACCTTGATCACTAGGCTACCGCGGCCGAAAAACAAATATGTCAGAAAACATAAATTCAAAATTTCCTAATGTTATTTAAAAGCAAATATTTTGGTTGATTAAATTTGGACTATTCAAAAATAAAATTTATCAGTTATTGAAATATATATATATATATATCGTAATTCTTACTTTAGTGGTTATTTCTTTCACAGTTACATAAGAAAAATGTCGCATTCGAGCGTGAGAAATATTAAAGAAATATCTCTGTTTGAAATTGCTGGATTTTAGTTCTTTTATTGCTATGTTATTTTTAAAGCTTTATTTTCACTTCATTATACGATATACAAAAATATTTCATTATACAATTTTTTTTTTGTTCAAAGGCGAAATTGTGTGAATTTATAATAATTCTGATGACAAGGCAGCAAAACACAGCGTTTATAAAAAGACACCAAGACTTTTGAAAAACTAACAAAATTTATTAACCTCTCATCATACACTTTCTAATTAGCAAATAACTTTAAAATTTAAACGTATCATACAGAATTTCAGTTTACATCTTTTATTATTTGCCTATTTATGTTTGTAAACAATACAGATTAACAAATAATAGGATTTTTTCTTATTCTAAGACTAAATAATCTGAAATCCTGAGATTCTCAAAAGATGAAAGATCAAAATATTCATTTTATTGTATAATCCATTATATGACTTTAATTTTTTAAATTGTTGGAAATGTTTGAAATATCAGGCAGCTCGAAGAGACATCAAGGATTTCTGTCATATAATGCAGCAAAAAAATTTTCAACTACCACAATGAACATCTACTTGATTTATTATTGAAACTCATAAATAAACCCTTCATATCAATATTACTATGTGCACAAACAATTTACTTTATCTGTTTTGTTATCCCTAAAAAAAGGTCTATAATTCTTTTTTTTAAAACCTCTCGTTCTTCTAACTCTTGTCAAGTTTTAATTTATGTTTCTTTCTTAATATAACACAAACTATATCAATTCCAAAACTAATTACTTTTAGGTCCTCCAATTCGAACTGTCAGCTGACCAGCTCCCCTGGTGTCACAAATGAAATAACTCAGACAAGTAGCCAAAACACTAGGACCATAAACTCTGACTTTTTATGCATCAGGAGCACCAGCAACTTTGATTGTGAAAATCCTACTAAAGCCTCTAAATGTAAGTTCATACATCCGGCAGAACAAAGCGAAGGTGACAGCTGCAGTTAAAAAGCGACAGAAAGTTTTTTGGTAAATTGAATTGAGTGCTCAAATAGAGTTTATGGAAATATGAAAGAAACTTAAAATGAGTAAAAGAAAGTTTTAGCAGGTCATCCTAATTTCCTCCTCTTCAAAACTTTACCCCTGCTGGTACTTTCACAGTGTGGATAAATTCTACAAAGAGATTTCGAAAAACTAAACTTGTACAAGTTAAATACAGCAATAGATGTAGCAAACACATAAATTCAATGGCATTTAATTCACATCCAAAATGTTTAAGGACAGAAAGAGGCAAATAACATTGTAGTTTGACATCAGTTTCTGCAATTTCGAAAATTCTGTAAACAATGTCATTTAATTATTTTTTACAATACAGATTTTTCATTATATATAAAAGGAAATATAGTTGGACTTATATGCACAATAAACATTAAAAGTAATTCATAAAAATATTTATACCAAAATGATCATTTTGAGTACTTTTTTTTTTCTTTCTTTAAAATCTCCCATCAAGGTTTGTGATTTAACTATAACTGTAACAGATTAAAATAATATTTTGATATAGGTTGCTTTATTTTTCGAAACACTTCACGGTCTTTCATCTCCGGTACTGGATGACTTAGTTTCAGCCAGTATTTTGTCCATGAATGAAGTAAGATAATAAACATTATTTTTCAGAATTATTGAGCTCTGTGAAAAAATTTATAGTGAAATAATGAAAAAAACTTAAAAAAACCTGGTATTAAAAATACTATAAAAATTTACTTTAAGAAAGATCTTGACGAAACCTGAGTTATCAATGGTTACTATGAGGTGGAGTAGATAGGTTCGCGAGTCAGAGTTCAATTCGTATTCGTTGGTTGGATCAGTAGTTTTTCTGTTATACGTATTTGTTTTGAAAATTATACTTTAAAATTGTCAGGAAAAAATTATAAATTCAGAATAAGTGGTTTGGAAGCGATCTGAGTCTAATATTTGATGCTGATTCTCCAGAAAAGGATAAGGGACACAAACCCTGATAAAAAAAAAAAACCCTTATAGCTTTTCAAAAGTATTATCTTTCTGGGACATCATATATGTAGTTTCAAATAAATTTGGAAAGATATTAAAAATACCACGTAGTTCTTCAATGGCCGGAAAAATATCATCCTTTAGATTATCTTGGTTAGTTCTTCAATGGCCGGAAAAATATCATCCTTTAGATTATCTTGGTTATTTTTATTTAGATGTGGTAATTCAGTCTCAGAAAACTGTTTGCTTGCTGGTTCAGATTTCTCTACTCTCGGCTTCCTCCTTCGAGGTCCTTTTGTGATAAAAGCATATATTTCTTCCGATACTTTTATAAGTTTTTCGCTTGTTCTAATATTGTTATCAACTTTTTTCGGTGTTTGGTTTGAGAGTAAAGGATATCCTTTCTAGAAGTCAATGTGTTCCTCTCCCAATTCATGTAGATTGAATTAAGGAATTTAGCTTTGATCTCGTAGTCTCCTGTGCGATGTGGTTTGGTTTCATTTGTAATTATTAACGTCACACTAGAAGCAATTGACTATTGGTTACGGACCTTGTAATTTTGACCTCGGTCAAGTGACGAGGGCGACATCTGAGCTGGCACCCCTCTCTCCTAACTTCCACACCACTCCAACGCTGGTGCGATGCGAGTCACTGCATTTGAGACATAGGGCTTTTAGGTTTACTTAAGTGATGAGGGGTTAAAGAGGTTGCAATTAAAACACTGCCTAACCCCAAGTCTGCGTTTAAATGAGTCGACAATAACTGAAATACATAAAAATCAATTTAATTTGAAACTATGCGGAGAATTTGGAAAAGTAAATAGAAATTATTTTAAAGTAATTTGATTCGAATAGAAAAACATAAATTAAAGTTTGTAAAAATTTGCGGGATTTTTACTATCGTATGTACTAGAATAGATAGTTGTTTAAGAATCAAGCTTACGAGTCATTTTTAAGTAATTTTGAAAATTTCTTATTACCTAAAATGGTTTTTTATAGAATTATTATAGAGATAATTCTAATAAGGGGATCTCAAGAAGGTTTCCACCACAATTTTCAATAGTTTCAGGTTCTCTTCTAACATGATTACACTTCGTGATTAAAGAAATGTTACCCTAAGAACTGAATTCACAATCATATTTTCTTAATTACTTAATTTTTTTTATTTATACTTTTTCACTTTCTTTTATCAATCAAAACTGTGAGTATTACTCTTAGAATTTAAGAAATATTTTTCTGTCTCTCTCTCTCACACACAAAACATGCTAATGTTATTGTAATCATATATGAAAAACAAGTGATTCAATTCATGAGGAATAACTTTTTATGTAAAAAAAATATATTTATCAATTATTTTACTCATTTTGAGAAAGAAAACGTAAGAATTTTTTTTTAGAATAATATACATCTTTTTTTTTAAATTATTATTTGAAAAGAAGCCATTACTAATGAATCAATAATATAACTGTCAAAAAGCACAACTGATTTTTTTAAAAAAATATTCATATCTATTGACTTTTAGACAATCGATCACTTCACAGATATTTATTTTTAGTTTCAGAAAATTAAACAATATTAAAACAGTTCATCCTCAAGTTGATGCCATTGAAGATACGCAGTGTAGTCAACACTGTAGCACGTTAAATCTGTCGAAGCTCAAAGTCCTCCCATCGGCATGGTGTGAAAGTTAGAAGAGGAGGTGCAAGCTCAGGCATCATCCGTCACATTGTGACGGGTCTATCCGCGACCTTGTCACTAATAGTCCTCTTGGGGAGTTTTCAATCCTCAACAGTTATTTATATTGGGGAGCTTCCTCCGAAGAAGAGAACGGAAACATGCAAATTAAGACTGATATGTGTATATATAGTGTAAGCTTTCAAAATAGAAAGTGGGGAGAGCGGGAGATAGGATAGATTTCTGTTTGAATTGTTCTGCAGATTTGTAGCTGAGCTGTCAACCTTTCCGTCCGACCAAGTATTATTACAATTGCGTCCAACTTACCCAAACCCCGAGATAGGAGTCGGTTCGAGTTTTAGAGTATTGCCTGAATTTTTTTTTGGAAAGGAAAACGTGTTGGAATTTTTAGATAGTATTGATAATCAGATCTGTTATTTTGAGATTCCCACAAATTTAGCCTGTGCTTACTTAAAGGGTCATCTTATTGGAAGAGCAAAGGACTGGTTTGAGGTAATAGGTTCTTCATACGTGACTGGAACGGCAACAGACTTTGCACAATTAAAACAGGCATTAACAAACAGTTTTCTGGTGGTGAGAAATAGGTCGGAATTAGAGGCTGAGTTTTATTCGTCGCACCAAGTTAGAAGTCAGGCATCGTCAGATTTTGTTATAAATTATTGAAGATAGAGAAAATCCTTAATTTTGAAATGAGGGAAGAAGACCTGGTGAATCACATCATTATGAGATTATCCCCACAGGTAATGGATTATGTAGAAGTTCGAAACCCCACAACAAAGGCACAACTAGTACAATTAGTAGAAAAGTATGAGGAACGACATGGGTATAAGGAAACCCCGGGTTCGAGCAATAATGGTGGAAGAAAGGAATGGGATTCGAGTAGAAGGTTGCCCGACAGGCGTTTCGAAGGAAACTGGCGGAATAGAAGGGTTGATTATAGGCAGAATGAAGCGCGGTTAACTAATGTGGATTCGAATAATTTTAGATATCGCTGAAGTGTTGTAAATCAGGGGTTCGAGAACAGAATTCGGAATGATCGAGGTGATCATAGATTCGATAGCCGTAGGAGTCGCATTAATTTTGCAAATAGAGGATCGAGTAATGATTGGACTGGATGGGATCGAAGAAATTTTCAAAATTTCAGTTCGAATAGACATCGCCATAAGCGAGATATGGCTATTGATCCACATAACGTAAGGTAAACTACAGAGGTGCAATGTCAGAATATCTCCAACCGTGGTATTAATCGTAACCAAAGTTTTGAGTGCTCGCGAACAAATTTAAATTTAATGTATATAAAATCAGTAGAGACTTGCAAACAACTTGAGAAAGAATCTGAAAATGTTGTTAAAGCTTTTCAGAGTTGGCTACAAATTGTGATAAGGAGGTCAGAGAGATTACAGAAGCGGATGTTATGTTTAGTAAAAGATTGATGTATTAATTGCAGTTTTCCTTTTGCCTCTGGTGGTGATTCTAGGAGTAAAGGGGGCGAGCACCAGTTATTATAAAAAGCTGTCTAATCAATATGATCGAGGGATCCGAGTGAAGCTAGGAGAAGACTTAGTGTGTGGTAATATTGAGAAATTGTGTGAAGAGATTAGGAGGAATACTAAGATTCAACAGAATTGATGGGTAAAATATTATAAGAGAACACGGGAAGTTGAAGTTGATGTTAAGGTAAAGGATTTAGTGTTGGTGGAAACACATCCTATGAGAACGGTGAGCAAGAGGATTGTGAGTAAGTTTAAACATAAATTTGAAGGCCCATATGA
Source organism: Nephila pilipes (assembly GCA_019974015.1). Classification (NCBI taxonomy): domain Eukaryota; kingdom Metazoa; phylum Arthropoda; class Arachnida; order Araneae; family Nephilidae; genus Nephila; species Nephila pilipes. The sequence continues at coordinate 92,850 of BMAW01131649.1, forward strand.
GGTGACAAAGGTTGAGAATAACAATGTGGTTATTTGGAAAGAGGGTAAACTGAGAGCGGTGAATGTAGATCAGGTACAGATTTATCACCCAAGAGAAAGGGATGAAGGTGTTGTGGAGACAGACGGATTGGATGGTGAAAGGTCTAGGGCAGAACAGGTAGAAATTGAGGGTAGCAAAGGTCTAGCCAGGGAAAAAAGAACTAGAGGAAAACAATGTCGAGGTAAGAAAAAGGTGAGTGAAGGGTCGACAGAATCTTGCAATGATCATGAGGGTCGGCATCAGAGTAAAAGGAGGTTACCAGAGAGAATGAACAGACGAAAATGTCCAGAAACAAGAAATATGACCAGGAGAGAAGCAGCCGTCGAAAGAAAAGTCCTGTCCAGAAGGTCCAGTCCAGGTCCACCTACAGGAGCGACAGTCAACCATAGAGAAGTCCTGCCTGGGAGGTCGAGTACTTATCAGCTTCGCAGCAGACGACATATCAAGGAAAGGCAAGAGCAGTCCCGGAGGTCAAGTCCATATCCTCTACGCAACAGATTGCGCATCAGTGAGAGGCAAGTAGCAACAGGAAGGACAAGTCCATATCTGACAAGAGCCGGAGGAGTAAAAACAACGAGGATCAGGACTAGATTTCGGCCCTACAAGTGACTCAACAGTGAAAATTGTAAAAAGAAAATGATTTGTTTGATGTTTAAGGATATTAAAATTTATTAACGTAATTTCTACCGGGGTGTTAAGACCCTCAAATAAAACATGTTTTCTTCACGGAGGGGGTTGTGACGGGTCTATCTGCGACCTTGTCACTAATAGTACTCTTGGGGAGTTTTCACTCCTCAACAGTTATTTATATTGGGGAGCTTCCTTCGAAGAAGAGAACGGAAACATGCAAATTAAGACTGATATAGTGTAAGCTGTGTATATATAGTGTAAGCTTTCAAGAGAGAAAGCGGGGAGAGTGGGAGATAGGATAGATTTCTATTTGAATTGTTCTGTAGAATAGTAGCTGAGCTGTCAATAAAGTAAATTGTTTTAGAGATGTCGACCTTTCCTACCAATCCTTCCGTATCCTGCGACCAAATATTTTTACAACATGACAGAGGATCAAAATTATGAGGCCTGTCACCAATGGTAATTGTGTTGTTTTTAGTGCGACGTTAATTGAACTAATTAATCAATTATCCCTGATTTGAGAAAATCGGAATTTAATTGAAATTCTATAACATTCATAAGTTCTCAATATTTTTCTTTTCTTTTCAATTAATCTTCTTGATTATAAAGACTAATATTTATCTTAATTTTCGAAAAGTTATAATATTATACTTTTCTTCAAGAATTGCAGTCTTAATTTCAAAACAAACATTTCAACCTTTAAGTACATGATTATATGAATTATTTTGATAGATATAAAATTATTTTTTAACGTTTACATTAACATGCGTTAAAGTGTTTATTAAAGATTGTGAAATTGAAATATATGATCATGCTACATACATTTAAACATATTTTTGAATATTTGATCTTTGACTAAAGGGAAATAAACATTCATTTGGTATATGCAATGTTTAATATATTCAGAGTAAAAGTTTAAAGCAACCCCTTCAAATATTTCAAAAGATGATATATTGCTGTGGGGAATAGTTATAGTTTTATTTTATAATTACACTAATGAATATTC
>BMAW01131651.1:0-10693 GCA_019974015.1 Nephila pilipes
ATATATATATATATATATACTGCTGTTTGTAGAAAATGCAACACCATGAAAGAATCATCAGAATCAAATGAAATTTAATGCAGAAACGACTTGTACTGATACAAATAAATGATGAAATTTTCAAAACAAAAGAAACAAATTAAGCGTCCGAAATCAGTATTTGGTGCAGCCACCATGCGCTGCAATAAGTGCTGCTATACGACGTGGCATGGAGTCAAACAGATGTTGAATATCTGCTTGAGGAAGAGAATTCCATATCGCTTGTATGCGCAACCAAAGTTCGTCTTTGGAAACTGCAGGACGCGGATCACGAGCGAGACGCCGACCAACCGTATCCCACACGTGCTCAATAGGCGACATATCCGGTGAATAAGCAGGCCAAGGAAGAAGTTGCATGCGTTGTGCTGAACAGAAGTCTCGAACAGTCCGCGCAACATGTGGGCGTGCATTATCCTGCTGAAAGATAGCTCCAGGGATGCCTTGAAGGAAAGGAACGACTTCGGGCTGTAGCACTTCACGGACGTACCTGTTGCTATTGAGATTACCCTCAATTCGTATCAAATTGGATCGTCCATGATACGAAATCGCACCCCAGACCATAACTCCGGGTGTTCGACCACTATGTCGTTCAATAATACACTCAGGAAGGCAGCGTTGACCGGCATAACGTCTAACACGAACACGGCCATCATGGGTCCACAAATTGAAGCGTGATTCATCTGAAAAGACAACTTGGTGCCAATCAGCTCGCCTGTCTCTGTGCTCAAGAGCCCACTGCCGACGCAGCCGTCGATGATTCGCCGTGAGGGGAATCCTGTATAAAGGCACCCTTGCACGCAATCCACGGCGCAGCAGACGACGACGAATTGACGAAGCCGACAATTGTACACCTGTAGCAGTAGACCAACGTGCTGCCAGCTGCCTGGAGGAAGCTGTGCGATCATTCACCGCCATGCGGAGCAGGTGTCGATCATCGCGCTCTGACGTCACCTTCTGTCGTCCAGTGCCTGTTTTTCGAGTTGTTCGGTGCTCGTCGGTCCACTGCTTCCAAACTCGCATCACTGTGGAACTGTTCCGCTGCATACGAGCTGCTATTGCGCGATAGGAAAATCCTCCTTCTCGAAGGCCGATTATCCTCCCTCGTTCAAACTCCGTAAGTTGCTTGAATTTCTTATTCTTCCGTCGTGGAGGCATACTCAGGTCTCACTAAACGTTTGCCACTAACAAATAATCATAGACTTTTTTCAACGTCCCGCTACAGCACTTTATTTATACGCTTTCAGCATCAATTCAGAGGGCGCTGCGCGCGCCGCGCACGCGCGATGGCTCTGAAACTTTATTAATTTGCATAATATCCTATAATTGACATTTGCTGCGAATTTCATTTGATTCTGATGATTCCTTCATGGTGTTGCATTTTCTACAAACAGCAGTTTATATATATGTACATATATACATTATATATATATATATATATATATATATATATATATATATATATATATGTGTGTGTGTGTACATATATACATTATATACATATATATATGTATGTGTGTGTATACATATATATGTAATGATTTAACACAATTTCTATTAATTTCTCACTATAATAATTTATATACTAAATGTATCCATTCTCTCCTTTAACAGATAATGTTCATTCGTATTTCCTGATCCCCTTTCAAAGAATCCTTTTATTTATTACATCACACACTCTTAAAAGTGGTAAAAAAGCGGTCCGCTTAAACCGATTATAAATCTGTCAAAACAATCCCTTTTAATTCCCTATCTATTATGATATTTCCCCGGAATCCCTTAATCTATACCACATGTCTCTGACGCTTCAAATGAAATTTCCCTCATATATAAACTCTTCTCCTCGTCTCTCTTCTTGCTCTGTTATGATGCAATAGCTTGAATCAAAAGGCGGAGAGGACATGGTCTCCCTCTACGCTTAAAATACGAGTTCCGTGAAAATTCAATACGTCTCGACTTTATTATTTCCATGACTTACATTCAATAGTGTAAGATGATACTATGTTACATTTAAACTCGGTAGGATCTTTACATATATATATATGCATGTGTGTGTGAGTGTGTGTGTGTTATGTCCGGGTATTCACAATGATGGGTACTTCGTTTTCTTCGAAGCTTTTTATTCTTATTTACATCGATAATATGTACAGACATTTAAATATGAAATTAAGAAAAGAGTAAGTAAACTATCTACAAGTTGATATCAGTCAGGTTGTGTTCGATGCACTTATTCCGTAAAAATTTATATTCGCGATAAAACAGACACTCCGCGTGTCAACTCTGGTTCCGTAATGGCGTCTCCTCCCGCCTAGTGGAATGTTGCTCTGTCCGTCAAATTCCGAATCCCCCTCCACACGTGTGTGTGCACACGGTTATTTGAAATGATTCATCCTATTTTAAAGTTGCAAACTTTCCAAAGTAAAAGACACAGAATGATAAGTAAAACAAGACTGCAAAGAGAAAAATATTGGAATTTTTTATAAATGTTCAGTATAACTTCCTTTAGTTATATTTATAATGTATCAAATCGATATGTTAATTTCTGACGTTTTTAAGTGTTAGTGATAATAGTTTGTACAGCAGCAAAAATCAATTATATAAGTTCAATTAAATTTGCGGGAAATGATGACAAACATAATTTATCTTTGACGAACTCCAAAAATTAAAAATAGCATGGGATATTAAGTTATTATTCATGGAAATCGCTTATCAGGTGACCAGATATGAAACAGCAAGTGATATAGTCCACTACGAACGATCCAACTGCAATGTCGCTCCGTGAAAGCTTCTGAAAGAGCTTCCATGAAATAATTTTACTAAGATTACACAAAAGCTATTTTCCCACTATAATACTTCCAAAGTTTTTCTTTGTTTTCAAGCATTACTTGTTATTCTGTGTCGTTTACAAAAGAACACATGAAATTTTGATATCCAGCTGAATCATTTCAAATAACCATGTATATATATATATACATATATATATATATATATATATAAATATAAGATACAAAAGGATGGAGGAATGGAGGGGTAAATGGATTCGTTTTACTCAATTCATTAAAACATTGAATACTAGTTAAAGTATCCAGCGTTATATTTAGAAAAATTTTTTTAAATATTTTTGTATATCAACACGGAGATCTAGAATTGAACAAATATCTAAGTTAGTCACATAAAAACATTTAGTCTATGAATTATTAAAAATACGTTCTACTTTATCGTTAACTCATTCCTACGATTCCTACAGTCGGAATTGACATTGAGACATTTGTAGTAGAGTACAATCAGTTTGAAGAAACTTCTGTGGTAAAACTGGATGACCTGAGAATCATGGAACTGATACCATAATACGCGTCTATCCACAAACACATGTAATAGTTACGCCCTCTACTTTAGCAGTGATGTTTTCATTCGTGGATGTGGAGGGAGATTCACTTTAACCTTCATTTTCCACACACTGTCTTTCTTCACTGATCGTACAATACAAGCGCACACCCATTTGACGAGACAATACCCGTTCAGCGTACACTGTCCGTAAGCGTTCATGTATGACTTGTCCCACGTGCCCATTCACACCGGACAACAACAAACACATCTATTGCCAACCACGTTGTCAGTTACGTCTCAGGCATGCTGATCTGTTGATACCATCTTTCCTTTCCTTCTCTGCGCTTGCGTCAATCCTCCTGTACTGACGCTATTTCCGTCTTTCAACAAGCAATGGGTGTGGATTCTTATGGTGGTTGTATGTTTCGTTTGTGTTCCATGTGTTCTTTCAAGAAAAGGACGAAACTTACTTTCCGAACACTCCTCGTAGCTTTATTAGTAAAACAGTTTCAAATTTCATTCCAGTCGAAAAATCATTATAATTCTCACAAAATCAAATATAACCTAAAATGTTGTTTACATTATAATTATGTAACTGAAAACACATTAGCTTAAGAAATTGAAATTAATAACCTTCAATTTTAAAATTATTTTAGCGTGTTTTGTTTTCCATATAACAGGTTTTCACAAGACTTACTTCTTCCAATTCTTTCTTCTTCGACGTAGAGAATGTTTTCGACCTCTTAGATGGGGAGAGAGCCACTGTATACTCCGCCTCCAGTATTATCGTGATGATACCGAGAGAAACATTGGTATTTGTTGAGAGAGTTGCTCTTTTCAGCTATTACAATTTATTCACATCCCCTCTCTGTTGATTTGAGTTTAGCTTCGAACGGTTTCTATTTTGAGTCATTAGCTATCTTTTGTTGATCAGTAGGACTCGTCGACATGTACGCCCGAGTCGGAATATCACTATAGTCGTAATTTATATGTGGTTGCCTTAGACATACAGTGGCAAGTGTTTTGCGACGGGTACATAAGTAACCAGCAGTTATAGGCTGGGCTGCCATCTAGTTTTTAAGTATTGAATCATCACTTCGACATAGAACGTTTTTCTCTCGAAAGATCGAGTGTTGCCCTTTGGAAGAGAAGATAGTTGTTGGCGGTCTTGGTTGTCGTTGTTGTTCCTATCCCAGGTCCAGTGGTTCTGAAAAACGTTGGCCGGTCGCTTTGCGCTGCGTTCCTACCAAGTAGGTTGAAACAAAGTCTCGTCTGGCCAGTTAGTAAAGCGTTGTTGTTGAAGAAAGAGGCGTTGTCACTGCATACTCCGCCTCCAGTATCATCGTGATGATACGAAGAGACACATTGTTGAGAAAGCTTCTTTTTCCAGTCATCACTGCAATTAATATGCATCCCCTCCGGATTCAATTAAGTTTTGCAAGGAACAATTTCCATTTTGTGTCATAGATTGTTATTTGTTGAGTTGCGGGTCTCGTTGACTCTAGCGCCGAAGTTTTACTATAGTTCGGATTTTTGTCACGTTGTCTTAGTTAGACATTCAGAGGCAAGTGTTTTGGGTGTGGGACATATGCAACCAGTAATTATATATTTCCTGCCCTCTATTTTTCCAAGTCGTGAGTCACTATTTTGGTGTAGGACACTTTTCCCTAGAAATTTTGGGGAGTGTTTTTCGGCCCCGATATATGTGGAGGGGGAAGAGAGCTCTTTGCGACTTTAGTTGTTCGGTGTTGTTTAGAACCCAGGTCCCAGTGGGTCTGAAGAATGTGGACCGATCGCTTTGTGCTGCGATCCTACCAAATAAGTTGGAAAGAGTCTCATTTGGCCATTTGGTAAGGCGTTTTTACTTTTGGTGCTGTTGTTAAAAGGAGTCGCTGCACATCTTTCCTTCTGTTTCAGTCCTAAAACGGCCAGCCTTATATGGAACATAACATTACAAGGATAGGAAGCTAGGTAAGCAAACTTGAAAATATTTACCTGAAAAGAATCATAGATAAGCCTACCACACTTCCATGATTAGCTTAAGCAGTTCTGAACTTTTAGAACTGTCCGGTGTAATGTCCGGGGTGGTTCAGAATTTTTTTATTGACGAAGAAATTTTTAAATCTTAGACCATCTTCAGCCAAATAATTCCTATGTGCTCTACAAGAAAATAATTGAGTTGAGGAAACAAGAAAGAAAAAAAAATTCTTCTGAAGTTAGACAACATATGAAATTCTAGAAAACATAAATTAAGTGAACCTAGTAATTCCCCGTTCTTTTGAATTCTAGTCAGAAAATTCTGGAGTACCAGTTTAGATAAAGTTAGCAAGTTTCAGTGAAAAAATTTACAAATTGAAATTGTCCTATCTGTTTTAAATGAAGGTGCAGAAGTTGTTCATGAAATTATAAAATATTCCGTAAATATCGATTACGAATTTCATGAACGTTTATTGTTGATCCAGATAATTTAAAACCAAAGGGCAGGCTGTAGTTTAATATTTTCAAATATGTTTCAGGTAGTCCTGAGGAGAAGCGGAAAGCAATTTTTAAGGTGTTTCAGAAGACTGATATTTCAAATTTCAATATTTCTTACATCTTCGAGTTTGCGATGTCTTTGCCTGAGACATCAGCTTCAGTTCATTGAGTTTTTCAATCATGAATAATATTTGATCTACAGGTAGTTACAGACTTTAGTATCTACTGATCAATATTTGCTAGATGTTATAATTAATTAAAGCCTTTCATTTTGAGAATTGTATGATGTAATTAAAACAAAGAAATGATTCCTAAAAAATGTCAATCTTTTGAAAAAGTCATTAATCATTATATCACTATATCATTATAAGATTAATTTTATAAAATGGGAAGAAATAGTGCTTTAATTGTTGATATGCTTATAATGTTTTTAAGAAAATTACGTGATTTTAAATTACTTTCCGTGCGACTTTTAAAGTAATAAACTTCGTTTGAAAATATTTTATTTGTTAGATGAGGCAGAAATATATTGCTTTATTTAAATAGTTGCAGGTAACTATAAATCTAAGAGATATTCTAATTTTTCTTTCATGTTCAAACAATAAATACCTAGTCAGTTTTATGGTTAGTGATTAAATAATGAATGTCATAACAGAAGAGCAATAATTTTTGCATCAGGTTATTTCAATGAATCATTTTAAATTTACATAGAAATAATAACTATATTAATTTTTTAATATGATTCTCACATAAACCTTCGTTAATATTTTTGTTACTACAAATTCTGGAAAGTTTTTCTATTGCACCATAATAAGAAATTGAATGCATAAATGGTTTTTACTTAATTTCAAAATTCTTGAAATTTTCATTGTTGCTCTGCTGAATATCCTCATGTTATATTATTTTTTAATTAAGAACATTCATTTGCATTTTACTATAAGAAGGTATTTTATCTGGTAAATTTTTTTTTTATATAAGCTAATTTTAAATTAAAAAGTTTTATTCATATTAAAAACATTAAATTTTGCAAAATTAAAGTAACTTGCAGGTTTTATAACATTTATATTTTAGTGTTTGTTTTTTTTGGTGTATTTTTATATATATATATATATATATATATATATATATATATATATATATATAATATATATATATAATGTATGTAGGTATATATAGTAATTCTGAATCTTGGAGGACTATTCAAGAGTTTTTAATGAATGTATATTTTTATTTAGAGAGCGAAAAAATACGTTTCAAATATATTAAAAGAAAAATAAAATAATAAAAAATGTGTGATCCCCACTAATTAAAGCATTCGATATTTGGTGATGTATTTTATTTCTTTCTAAGCTTCCGCTTCATTTGAGGGGCAAATCGCAGATCGGTCAAATCAGCAATTCGGTCAAAAAATCGATTTTTCAATTTTTTTTGAAAGAGAAACTACAAATCTTTCTGCGTGAAATGGAATTTAAATTTTTGTTCTAGCTAAATTTATAAGTATTTTAATTATTTTTTTTAAAAAGTTGTTTACATGCTTCACAACCGAAAACAGCTGATTGCCACGCCACCTTTGAAAACAAAACATATTATACATGCTTCTTTCCAGCCTTATTAAATTATTTTAAATTCATGAAATTAATTTTTATTGTTCAGCAACTTGTTGAGGAAAGAATTGAAGTGAATAGTGATAGCAGTTTGTTTACATATCTTTTGTTGTCGAATGCAACTTTTTATTTTAGACTCGCCTAATGTAGACAATCTGTTTTTTTTAAGAACTTTTTCGTTTATATTTTTCATTATGTCTCAGTTCAATGCTCATACAATTAAGAAATAGAAGTTTGTTTTTTTAATAAAAGTTCTTTTGAAATTATATAAGCTTCATAAAAAAATGTTTATAAATATGGTAAGTATATTGGTTTGGCAAGTATCAACGTTACGTAAGTATGTTGGTGAATATGAAGCTTTTTTTAAATTCTTCTGATAAATTTAAGGAAATAATTGACATTTCTCTGTTTTCTTATTGCTGAAAATTGTGTGTGTTATGCATAAAATGCAAAAACATGTGTCCATATTAATTTTGGTCGTCAAATCCAAGGTTTGTTTACAGAACTATTTATATGGTGTGGTTTCGAACAACCAGTCCTTAATACTAGAGTCACTCAGACTTTCAACTAATAAAAGATATACTAATGTGCATGAAGTTAATACGAGATTTTCATATGCCACGAGATCAATTAACAAAAAATATGCTGCTGAGAAAGAGTTTTGCGGGGTGATGAATTTACCTTCCATAACTAAGCGGTTTTATGAGTTATCCCACGCATTAAATGATGCGATAGAGGAAATCGCCAAAGCTTGTATGGCAATAGCTGCTAAAAATATTTAATAATGATGGAAGTCCAAATGTACCTGTGGGTATTGATGGCGCCTGGCAAAAGGGGAGGGGAGCTTGTTTCACTAAATGGTGTCGTGAAAACAGTTACCGTCAAAACTGGAAAGGTTATTGATGCCGAAGTATTTTCCAGATATTCGTGCAATTTGAGGAATGGAAATGCACACAGAGAGAAATATTTTGCAAATTACTTTGGAAATAATGGACAACTGGAAGTTGAAGGGGCACTCTGATCTTCAATCACTCAGAGTCATTGCACAAGCTGAGATATACTCAGTATTTCGGTCTTTTCCTCACTGGTGACGACATATTGTGTGCATATAATAGGGCCATAATTAAAGGAGAACAATATAAACACAAACGGAACTTACCTGATGTTATTATGAATTGTATTAAACAATAGTTAGAGATTTATCAAGTCCTAAACTACTCTCTAGATGCCTACATGGCAAAATTCAAAATTTAAAAAGCAGCATCTGGTACATAATTCCTAAAAATATATATGTAGAATTAGAAACTTTAAAAAATGGAAAGTATGATGCAATATCTCTATTTAATCAAGGATTCATTACAAAATTAAAAGTTTTAAATTTATTAATTATTCAACCTGGATTTTATACATGTCGAGCATTACAAGAAGCTGATCGTGTTCACGTAAAGAAAGAAAAAAAAAGCAGTTTTACAAAGAACCAATAAAGCTAGAATTAAAAACAGACTATTAAAACGTAGACAAGAAGATGATCTGGCACAGAGGTTCTCAAACTTCTTTTTCTTGTGGACCACTTTCAAAGTTTTACTATTTTCGGTAGCCCCCCTGCTGATACATTTCTACTGTATTCCCAAAACTCCTAAAAAATATCTCCCCAAATTGGGGTGTTAAGAAGAGAAAAAAAAGTAGCACATTTTCTTGTGTCCTATTGATTAAAATAATACTTGTGATAATATATGCGTAAATAAATATTTTTAAACAAAAAGTACCTAGGTACCTAAAGTTTAATCTTCCCTGTCTTTTTGTTCTTTAATAGAAGTTTTGAATAATTTCTAGTATTTAATTTTTACTACATAACTAGCTACTACACTCAAATAGTAAAACAAATATAATATCATTGATAAATTACAATATACAATAAAAATATGTATAACAAATAGGCAGATACTTACTTTTTCCGGCACTGCAAACACTGACATCGATTCACTCACTGTCACACGTGTTCAAAATCCCGGAAACAAATGAGTAACGTTTTGTTATTGGCATTCGTATTTATACTAATGTGGATTGCAAGCACAGCGCAAGTCGCATTTAATCCCTTTGCATGTCTAAACAAGCATCGTGGTGGAGCGGGCACACGGGTGACACTTTGCAAGTCTCGACATGTGGTGTATACATGTACTATTATCTATTGTTCTATTCAATTCTGTGTTTGAACCGAGCCTCGAATATTTTTGAGTACCTACCTAGTGAATGATGCTACCTGCCTACGTTGATAGGTAAATCCAAGCCAAAATTTTTGTTCTTTAATATGAAAACCAGAAAATTTTTCGTGGACCCCCACTTACAACTTGTGAACCCCAGTTTTCTTTTCACGTCTATGTGGACCCCCATGTGGTCTCCTATGGACTCCTGGGGGTCCACCTGGACCACTTTGGCAACCTATAATTTAGAGGCAATTTTGAAAAGCGTACACGCATTTGCCAGAGAGCGAATAAAACTAGCCAGTGAAAAAATGAAGACTTATTAAGACTCCAGAGCGACAGAGCACCAATTTAAGGAGTGTGATTCTGTATGGATGCTTAAACCAAGGCGACGGAGAGGACTCAGCCCCAAACTGCAACAGAACTGGGAAGGCCCCTACACTGTCATCAAGAAGTTAAATGACCTTGTCTACTGAATTCAGAAGTCGCCAAATGCTAAAACGAAGGTCATTCACATTAATCTGCTAGCTCCATATCAGGCGACTAACCATAGTTGTTCGCAATGAGATTGCTGGGACGTCAGTCTTTAAAGAGGGGAGCAGTGTTACAAATATGAAATATTGCTTCTCAGCAATACTGATCGTATGGTTGCTAAAAGACATTCACAGGCCATCTGGACGCCAAGGTGAAAAGCAGTAATTCAACGCCCGGCCTTAGCGACAAACTTGGAGAACAATTCGGCATCACGAATCTTCAAGTAAAATCTAATTTCGTCGAGAAGTTTCCAGAATAGGACTGAAACATTGGAGAACTTTCTATACGAAGTCACATCCGGTCTTCAAGGTATAAATAGACAGAGCCGCTGATCGTAAGTGAATTAGTCTTTCGGAGTGAAAGGGATTATCTTGCTTGCTTTGCAAACTGCGTGATTTAACTGTGGATTGCTGTTTATTTAGTGCTGCAAATTTGTACAAGTACGATTTTGTTGTCGTCTGTGCTTCCTGTTTTATTGTTATTTAAAGAATAAATTACTATTTTTCTAGTATTCTG
>BMAW01131658.1:9814-58158 GCA_019974015.1 Nephila pilipes
GGGAGTTATTGATCGATGTGTTATATATATATATATATATATATATATATATATATATATATATATATATAATAGCTCCATCGATAATATTCAATGCTGAACCTTCTTTCTCTGATTTCACCCAAAATATCTGTCGACTTCTATATTTATGACTGAATATTTTTCTATTAGACTCGCTCTTCAGAAAGAGTTCGATGACATTTCGAATCTAAACGCCTACGCGGATTGGAAGCTATTTGTACACATTCTCACTAAAATCGATTTGTTGCATTTCGTGAAGTCACGGCGATTGTTGTTTATAGAAAATGTAACAATTTTTTTTTCAAGCATATAGGTTGCTTTCGGAAACTCCGTTTCCATAAACGGGAAGTTGTATCATATGCTTGGAACAAATAAAAAGGAAAGATATATAACGATACAAAAAATTGGAATGTATTCATGAAATAAGAGTAAACTTTCTTCTCGATTTGCTACCTAAACGATTTACGACTATAAAAATGGGTCGAGTGATTGATATCTTATGCGTTTAAGGGAAAAAAAAAAAAAAAAAGATTTGCTTTACAAATTGTAAGTATTCCAGGAAAAGCCGGAAGAACTTTTTTTTTTCTCCGCAGAAATATTTTTTTACATATATATGCTTGTGGGATTTTATTTATTAATTATTTTTTCATAACGAAATGTCAGTTTGTATTTTTGTTTACTGTTCATGCAATAGTTATGCATTTTTCATATTATAAGCAATACTTATACATGCATACATTGAGGTTTTAAAAACTTGATATAGAATTTAAAAACCAGTTTAAGAGAGAAGAGTGTTGAACAATATGTTGGTACTTGTCCATTATAGCTGCGCCCGCCAAAATACGATTTCGGATGTAGACGGAAAATTGTCAAGTAGTATGATTTATCGCCATGTTTGGTTGTAAACTCCTAAGGATGCAGTCCTAAAGAAACAGCACTTCATTTTAGTAAAATATCGCTTCCTTGTTAACGTCACTGATTTCGTATTTTTTTTTTTAAATACCTATTTTGTTGCCTTTGAAATTGTCGTCAACAATTTTCAATTTACCAAACAGCGAAATGGTTTTACATATTTCACCGTGAACCATAAGTACAATTTTGTAGATCCGTCAACGGGAGTTCACACTCAAAATGTTAAAAGAATGTGGGGTTCCGCAAAGTGGCGTAGCAAGAAACGACACGGCTCGGCATCATCTAGAATCGTATCTGGTAGAATTTATGTGGAGGAAATATGTAGCGAAATAAAAATGCTTTCTATAAAATAGTGAACGCAATTTCGGAAATATGGCCTTTTATGTTGATTGATGTTCTAAAAGACATGTAAATATTAATATTAAACATCTAAATTTTTATAGTACTTATTGGGATGAGATTTATCACTTAACATATAAAAGATTATTAAATAAAAATATTATTTAAAAAAGTTTTATATTATTTATTGGTGTGTTATTTGTTTTCCTACATTTCAATTTTGCGCTCCGCTTACTAGGCGCTTTTATCTAGCTTGGAGACATTGGCGTTTTCTTAATTTGGCGGGCGCTGCTTTAATAGACAAGTACCAAAAAGTAAATGCGATAATGACCAGTTTGACTTACGACCTGATGATCGGAATTGAACTCGTCGCATGTCGTGGAGACTCTGTTCTAAATTTATTCTAGGGGTTACGATGAACACACTCAGGGTAAAATTCTGATTAAGCCTATGGCTTGGCAACGGAAAACAAAATGACGCCAAATAACCTCAAAAGTAGTGTTGCATTAATATAAATTGTCATTGTTTCTTAATGCTATCAAATCAATATGAGATTTAAAATTTTACATGGAATTAAAATATTCATATTTCTTTTTAGTAAATATTATTGATTCATTTTTAAAACATTATAATCTGCTCATCATTAAATTAACTTTGTTTGCAAAACAAATTTAAAAATACATGAAAAATGAAAAAAAAAAAAAGTTCTATGCAAAGTTTTGGGAAGAACAGATTTAGCCACCCAAGGTCAGCATTTTTTTTAAAATAGTTATTATTAAATTACTCAATTAAAAATAAGAATTAAAGTAAACGAAGAAATATCGAGAAATGGGCAATAGTAAGCTTTTCCGATATTGAAATTGTGGTCGCGATCAAACAACACAGTGAACTAATTTATATTTATTGAAATAAATAAATAAAATTATTATTCGGTCGTTTGGTTCATATATTTTAAATACAAGTTTTTGATTTATGGCAAGTTTGATGGGGATGATTGGGTTTGATTTGAATAAACAACGCATTGAAAAATTTTCCAGATTTATTAGCCACTGACATCTTAGTTTTGAATTTGAAAGTGACACGACTATCCTAATTTTCACATCATACTCCGAGAAGACTATAAGACTTTATTTAAGGGGAAATGGACTTAAAATGTCTAATCTATAGTGAGTGATAGTGAAGTTTATTGGCGCAAGAGCCAGATGTGGCCATACTGCGCCAAACAAGGTAAATCTATGATCTAGACGTTAAAACAATGAAAATGGATTGGTTGACAAGAGTCAAGTGAGAAAGTGAAGTTTATTGGCGCAAGAACCAGATATGGCTATGATGCGCCCAAAAAAATTTAACTGTGGTCTAGACGTGAAAAAAAATGGAAGAAAAGACAAATTGATTGACAAAAAGGAGGGTCGAAAACAGAGAAGGATCGCTAGGGTATCCCGGGGGCGCGTCACCCGAGTTTACCAAAGACAGTAAACCCCAGGGGAAAGAAAAAGATTGTCTTATCTATATTCTATAAGATTTATTGGATCATCGTGAAATGTAGTACGTGAAATGTAATACGTAATGTTAATAGGTGGGAAAATATTTATATATTTTTTACTAAGTATCTTTTACTTATATTTAAATGGTTCTTCGTATATATACAGAGGGTATACTCGTATACACATTTTAGATCGATTTCGGGACCATATTTTAAATGTTTAAAATGTAAAAACAAATTTTTCTAATGTTCTGTCTAATAACTTTTTTTCGGGACTATAAGTCTGCACCGTAGTTTCCATGACAGACGGTCCTTTCGAAAATTGTCTAGGGGTATTGTTTACCATTCGTCCTTCTTTACATTCTATAGTCTGTCAATCGTGGTGAATTTGCAAAGAGCTTTTGTCCGTAGAAAAAAGGCACAATAGTTTATCCATGAAATGTCAGGGAAATTTACAAGAATATATTGAAAAATATATTTGCAATACTTGTGTCATTTGTTTGTTTTTTCAAGGAATGCATTCGTAATTTTAAAAAAATGACTTTTGACTTTGACTTGATACATTGTACTTTTTCAAAATCGTCGAGAGAAAGAAATATAACTTCATTTGTAAGAATAGGATGGAGATCGTTCTTGTGATAATAAGATGATTTGAAATTAACATTATTTTCCTTTCTTCTTATTTACAATTTCTCATTGTAAGAGTGTGACGCAGGCATTTCATTAGTTAACTTTAAGGTCATATTTAAGGCTAAATAAATAGATAATAAATTTAAGACTCCAATTGAAGTTGTTTAAGAGAAAAACAACACAGTTTATTAATTAATAACACAGAATATGTAAGATCGCGCTCTCTCTCTCGAATCCCTCTTACGAGGGTCATTCCATAAGTCCTTAGAAATTCCAAAAGATGGTCATCGTGTTATCGAAAATGGTTTGTTTTTCGTAAGCATCATGACTCACTAGATAGCTGTCAAAGTCTCAGTTACTCGTATTCGTGACCATGACGCCTTTCGTACCTCAAAATTCCAACGTCATAACTTTTCCGGCCGATGAGGTCAGCCTCGCCCTGTTTTGGAAAATATTCACCAGAAGCAACCCAACGTTTAGATTTTTGCTTGATTTCCGGAGGATAATGAGGAATCTATATCTCACCGACGATGACAACTCGACAAGGAAACAATTAAACTTTGAATTTTGTAGCAAATTACTCTAAATCAACTTATGAATCAATGTCAAATATGTTTCGGTCCATTTAACAGATGGCAGCACACAATGATAACATTAATTTACCTTAATGATTCCATCAGTCTTCAAATACAAGTACTTTTTGAACCATCCTCGTTACTCAGTTAAGCCTAGCTTGTATTCTAATAACAAAGTCTTGGCTTACCAAAGGACTCATTCAGATTCAAGCACTTCCCTTAGTAGATTCGATCTCTGTTATTCTGATAAGGTGTCACTTCCAACATAAACAATTACGGGGGATGTTCCGAAAGTTGTACGGGGAATGTTTCATCATATTTTTTCACAAGGAAAATTTATTGTATAAAATATAAACCATGTCATCCTGAACTATACACTTTGCATTATTTTTCGCCATAGTGCAATTGACATTGAGACATTTGTCGCAGCGTGCAATCAGTTTGAAGAAACCACTCTGGTAAAACTCGGTGCCCTACGAGACAAGGAATTGCCGCACAACCTGCTACACTCCAGCGTCGTTTTGGATGGTCATGAGCACGACTAATACGCTTCTGACACCGTCATACGCCTATACACTTACACCATGTCCTGTATTCTATCAGTGTTATTTTCATTCGTGGAGGGATGCCCACTTCGATCTTCCTTCACCGAACATACAACACCAGTGTCCAACCAACATGACCCGTTCACCATACACGGTCTATAGGCGTTCATGGATGACCAATCCCAACTGCCCATTCATACCGGATAACAGCACGCACTTCCACTGCAGACCACATTATCAGTCATTTCTCGAGCACGCTGGTCTGTTGCCACTCTCTTTTCTTCATCGCTGTTCGCTTGCGTCATTCCTCCTTCACCAACGCTACTTCCGTCGTTGAACCAGTAAAGGGTGTGAATTCTTATGGTAGTTGCTTGTTTCATCTGGTGTTCCATGTGTTCTTTCAAAAAAATGACGAAATTTACTTTCAGAACATCCTTCACAATTACGAAGATTCACTTCAATCTACACATTCTACACATCTATTAACTTGTAATTATCCTCTACCTCCCTTCTCTTTCATTTCAGTTTATTTAATAACGTTTCATTTTGGTAGGCAAGGAGTTGCAATTGTATGCAATTGAAATTACTAAAAAGTCTCTAAGGTTCGTGAAGTGAAAATCGCGGGAAGAATACTTCATAAATTTTAACAACGTATTTTCCTTATCTTCTCCAAAATTGTTTTCATACCTCATTTCCTACAATAGTTTCATTTTTACAAAATGCATTGCTTTGAGGCACATGCTTCCGCAAAAGGCATGAACATCATAATTTTTTAGTTTTTTGAGCTGTAAATATTTACTTATTATTTTGCTCATTGTTTCTAATGAATTCTTGAAACTGATTTACAGTAGATATCTACTTCAGTTCATTTTCTTCTTCGCTACCTTAACTTCTCTTTCGAGATATTCGAAATACTACGTATTTTTTTCTGGTATACAATATTTTTCCATCTAGAAGTAATAATTGGTGGGTTTTGTATTTTCCATTAATAATGGCGAATGTAGAAATATTTTATATGTCACGCGTTTCAAGACGATTTTAATCACAGTAAAGAATATTTCTCCTCTGAAAGCGCAAACACACATCTTTCGGCCCGCAATTTATTTACTCGTATATCCGTCATTTTAAAAGAATAAAATTGAAAGCGTAAGGCTATAATTTTAATTTTAATTAATAAGGTGTTGCCAGAAATATTTCCCACAATATATTTCCATTTTAGAATATTTTATCGAAATCGTTCTAAAAATGTACAAATACACTCTGTAGTTAAACAATTTACATTTCTTTTCATATCTATTTTTTGTATCTGTGCTTTAATTCGTCACTTGAGCCTCTGCATTTCTGTACAAAATAAATAAATAAATAGAATTTTCTAAAAACCACCCCTTAAAGTTTTTTCCACAAGCTCCGAAACAATCTGTTTGTGTTTAGGAATTTTCTAAAATACTTTCTTAAGCCCAGCTTTAGATGAGGATTCTACTGAACCCTCATCTACATAACGGTTCAGGAATCAAGACCGATCGATTCGATCAGGTAAATAATTTCAGTTTTTAATAAACGTTAGCTCAGACGCGCTTAGGCAGTTTAATCTCAGAGGAAGTAGAGTAGATGATAAACATTACATAATCATAACTCTGAAGATAATAATTTGGTTCAGACAGACAGATATAAGAAAACTGACGAGCGTCAGCGAGTCATCGCTTTTGCTCAAATTGATAGATATAGTGGGTAGTAAAAACTATGAGGAAGACGCCCAAAGGCGATTGGACTAAAAAAAAATACATAAAGAGTACCAGTGACACTTTGAAGTATCAACGCTGTGAGACTAGAGGATATTAAACAAAGTTAAGTGTACCAAAATCTTGCATAATGAAGGTTTAACAATTGTGAAAAATGAAGAATGTTAAAGGGGTTTAAGTGGGAGGGACCATTTTGTTGTTTTATATGCGAAATTGAGTGTGGGTTTGTAAAAAGAATTTGAGCCTTAATAATTTGATTATTGTGATTGAGAATGGAGGTGAAGAGATTTCGAGAGAGCTTAGTGATATATGAATCAATTGGTTCAATTTGAAGATCATGGATTACATTGTTTCTTATATACCAGGGGGAATTTGTCATTATTCTGAGAATTTTGTTTTGCATTATTTGAACCTTTTTATGTGAGTTTGTGCGGCCGAACCCCAAACAGGCGCGGCGTAGGTGATAATTGGGCGAAGGATCTGTTTGTAGAGTAGGACTTTATTATTTAATGAGAGAGGAGAGTTTCTGCCTATGAGTGAAATACATAAATGTATTTTATTCCAAACTTTTTCAGTCAGGAATTTAACTTTGTTGCCTTGATTCTAATTTTAGATAGCTAATTCTTAATTATGAAAACTTCTTAAATTTTGATTTTAACTTTATTTTAATTTATTGAGAGGGTAAATTAATAATTTTAATAGGTACCTCGTAATTTTAGCCTAACTCTGAAGATAATAATTTGGTTATCACCATGACTAGACTGACTGTCCTTCGTGACTGTTTTAGTTAAGTTTAGTAATGGCGGAAGAAGGAAATGTTACCAGAGAGCTTTACTAGCTTTAATTGAATTAAATCTCAAATTCTTACATGGCATGCTACGGCAAGCCATAGTATACTATGTGTGGAGTAGGGGATTGGCAGCTGGAATTTTAGTATACTATGGAGTTATAAGAGGGAAAACAAGATTCGGTGTCATCATCGCCACTTTGTTATAACCAGTTTTTACTTTCTTCTTCTTCCTTTATAAATTTTATGAATAATAGTACTATTAAATAATCCAATGAATTGAAAGTTACCTAATGATGATAATCAAGTTATCTTATTCAGATCTAACACATCGATCAATAACTCCCGAGACTAACCCAGAGATGGCGCTCGTAGTAAACCAGTAACCAGGTCTTTCTAGAGTACTAACCTTTGCTTGAAACGTGTCAAAATTTTAAGTCGATCGGACCAGGAAAAAGGTTTTTTGAAGTGAAGTGAAAAAGGTTTTTTCCAAGTGGGTGCCGCGATTGCTTTCGATGGAACAAAAACAGCAACGAGTCGATGATTCAGAAAGCTGTTTATCGCTATTTACTCGCAACAAAAAAAGATTTCTTGCGAAAAAAAATTGGGGAAAAAAAAAAAGATTTGGAAAAGCGTTGGAACGATTGTATCACCCTAAAAGGTGATTAACAAAAGGTGTTATGTTGATGAATAAAAAAAAATTTTGCAAAAAAAATGTTGTTTTCAATGTTAGACTCGGGAGTTATTGATCGATGTGTTATGAACAACTACAGTTACTTTCTAACCTAATATATGTGTGGATACAACCTATACGCATCAGAATCTAACATTTTATATAGTAACTTATTACTTATCTGATAGGAAACAATCGGGTTCGAGTCCTCAGAAGATTTATAGGTGAAGATCCGATTCACTCATTCTAAGTAGATCTATTCCGGGTGCGATTGGATAATTTCTCACACTTGCCAATACGGTCACTAATCGTTTGTTAACAGTTGCAACTCCACTCCCTAACAATAACTGAGCTGCTAACGTCAATATCAAATTTTTCGTTTCTTACAAATACATTTCATCATTTCTATTTCCTACATTTCATAAATTTAAATCCAATGTGCGTAAATCACGTTTCATCCAATCGGAAAGTTATTCATTGAAATCAAATTTATTTAAAGTCTACAAAATGTTAGTAGAAGGGGGAAACGTGATAAAGCCAAACATTGTGCTTAGTGAAAAATTACAATGTCCGTCGTTGTAAATCTCATACAAATTTAGAACATCACAAATTCAAATACAGTCTCATAAAAATATCCTTTCTTGAAAGTTATTTTCAAAAAATTATCTTGTGCCAAAACTGCTGTTCTCTTCTATCCATCTTATCTCACTTAATTCAATTACGCCCAAGCAACAACATCGCAGACTCTGTCTGAATGATTTTATAGATAGAAATTTCCAGTTAAAAAGTATTTTTATTTCATACGGCACAAAATAAAAATGCTGTTAATAAATGGATACAAGCACATCCCATTTTTCCCATTTTGAAACTTTTATTTAATTTATCTAAAACCCCTTTGAAGAGTAACCTAATTAACGTGTGAAGGAAATGAAGGTAAAAGTAGTGTTTAAAAACGATGGACGATGCTGTAAAATTCACTTTTTTTTGTTTTTCAAACTGGGACCATCAAAAAGATTTGCCTTAGTTAATAAATGATTTATACTGTTTATTTATTGGTGTGAAGGTTAAGCAGGTAAATGGTTATCGTTAATTTTTAACATCCGTTCTGCTGAAGAAGGAACTGAATCAAGCTTCGGCTATTCTAATTGAATCAAGCACGGTTGAGGTAGTAGGAAGTAGTCAGTAAAGAAGCATTGCTATTTTGACGAGAATTTGTGAGTTTTATGTTAGATTTTGTAACTAGAATTAGTTAGAAATGATAAAATGAGATTCTGTGCTTCCACCTTTGGATTACTCGTATCGGAGGAATTTTTTTAGATCTCCCATCATGCATCACAAATGTTGAGCAACTTTTTAAAAGTTCATATTGTGTTTGAATGTTAAATTACAAAGATGTTTTTAAAAAGTACTAAATTAATGCATCAACACGATATGTTATTTTAAAAATGTTGTCATTCAATTAAGTTTTAAGAAAATTAACACTTGCAAGTTTTTGATGATCTAGATTTGTTCTCTTATCTTAGAGGCCATAACAAAATCAAAATTATCATTGAAATGATACTCAGACATGTAAAAAGTCATAGAATAGAATTATGCAAATATCCAAAGAGCCTCATCATCTCCGGGAATGGTATAAAAGGGCATTGTCTTGTCGTGGCTTTCGTTTGCACTCAAATGATTCACTTGAAAAATTTCTGAAATGATTATGGTATCATTGATAATGATTATCAGACTTTAAACGTATAATGTTAATTGGAGTTGGATGCATTCCATTTCGGAAACTGTTAGGGAATTCAACATTCTTCGATCTGCGAAATAATGATCCGATAATATATAATTTTAGGCATTACCTTTGCCATGAACAACTCAGAGGCCGACCGCTTTTACTAAATGACCGAGACAAGAGTAATTTAGAGTGGTCAGTGTTACCAGAGGAGCAGCACTGAATCAAATAAAAGGAATGATTGATATGGGATGTCCGACAAACGTGTCCATGAGGATAGTGCAGGGAAATTCGGAGTTGATGAGGTGTGACATCAGAAAAGCAGCTCGAGCGCCTATACTAACAACACGCCATCGGCTGCAGTATCCGTGCTAGGTTCGTGGGCGTATCGGTTTGACTCTAGATGACTGAAAAAATATCATTTAGTCAGATAAGTACCGATTCCATTTGATAATAGTTGATGGTGGGGTTCGAGGCGGTTCAGACCATGGACTCAAGTTGTCAGAAAGGTACTGTGCTAGTTAGTGGTCCTTCCATAATAGTGTGGACAGTTTTTACATGATATGAACTGTGTATTCTGGTTAAACTGAACCAATTAATGACCGGTAGTGTTTCTGTTTAGCTACTTGGGGACTGTTTTCAGACATTCATAAATTCCATTCGGTACATAAAACCGATGGAATTTTTCAGAGTGACAATGTGTCATGTCACATGGCCAAAATAATTCATAATTGCTTGAGGAACATTCCAAATAAGTGCAGCGAATGATTTGGCAACCTAGATCCCTTACTCGAATCCCATAGAACATACATGGAACATGATCAAAAGGTCAGTTCGTGCACACCGGCCACACTGTTGCAATTATCCATCATGGCTAAATGGTTTTTCAGGCAACTTATGGTGACTTGTTGAGTCAATGCCACTTCGAGCCTGGAGAACAAAGGAGGTCTCATACGATATTAGAAGGTATTCCATGACATTTAGCTATTCAGTATATGTGTATAGTACTTCAGTGCAGATGCACTGTTAAAATTTTAATGGAGTCAACGTTTTCCAAAAAATATTATAGAAACAGAATTTTTTTTTGTTAAGGTCGTTGTTCGTGATAGGTAGTGATATTGAGCGTTTCAACGAAATAGTAAATATATAGCTTGAGAGAGTTAAACGGTGGTAGCGAAAAAGTAAAAGCAGGTGCAGAAAAAATGTTTGTGTCAGACTCAAATACTTTTAAAAATTGAAACTGGAGCGAAATAATATTCTATGCTCTCCGAACAAGACTGAGTTATTCTATTTTGAGTAACCAAGAAATTATTAAACTTAAATTTTTGTCCCTCCAATGATTACAGAACAGCTGTCGTTATCCAATGATAAAAAATAGAACCTAAGCCTGGTAAGCTATTTAAGCAGATTCATTATTAATATCATGTCCTGATTTCATTATTTACATATTTAATATAAGAGTATAAACTATTTCTTTTTCAGTCATTGAGTTTTTTTCTGTATGTAATATGCTCCCTTTTCCGATTTTTGTACTCTTATACCAAATAGTAAAAAGATTTGTCGTATATTGAACGGATATATTGCATGTTTAAGACTTCTTGGCAGCTTATATTAATGTTAGGAAATTTTTCTGTCTGGAGAAGTGTTCCCGTTTTAATTTTGTTCTTCAATATGAGGAGTAAACAACCTCGAGAGTCCTTGGGATTTTTTAAATATTTCGTAAATAAAATTTTACGCCATAATGAGCGTAATCGATCTAAGACAAGCAGTTGAGTATAGATTAATATGCAAAGATTTATTTTATTTTGCCTTCTTATATTTTACGGTTAAACAATAGATACATTTCTCGAAAGATATCAATTAATATCTGAACATAGTTTTAATAATGATGAACTGATAGTTTTAATAATTTGTTATTTACTTTAATATTTTATTATTTACAGTAAGTTTAATATTTGAATACTAATTTGATTTCCATTTACTTTTACTCTTTTTGTTGATAAAACCTGGCATCGTTTTTGTACATTAGAATGTTTCCTATTTTTTGAAGGATTAATTTAGAACACGTAGAGTTGGAATAAAACCAAGCATGGATGTTTGAATAGAATTAAATCTCTTTTTTTTTGTTTGCTTAAAGGAGTCTTCAATCTTTTTTCAAGCAATAATTTTTTTTTTATTACAGCGCGAGAAAGGGACACAGGCCTTAAAAATTTACATATCCCAACCGGAATTACATTTGTGAATTATAACTTTAATGTAAATTTATGTTTTAAAGAGGTGACATGCATTCCGAGTATCCGTATTGACTATTTTTCTTCTAGAAATTATATATCGCAAAATATCGAGGTACGTAATTGAGTTAAGAACTTATCGTAAAAACTTATTGAATTCAAAAATATGCCCATACCTAATGTGGTTAACATTTGATATATTTCAATTTGACATTTCCTAATCAATTCAGATGTGAAATCATCTGGTGAATATGTATTAAGGCTCCCGTGTACCGGCTATTTTAATTTCGAGAACGTAATGATAATCCTACAGAAATTCTAATACCGTTCTCAAATCTTTACTGTTTTATCCATTTTAAATGCAATAAATGCATCCGAAAAAGCAAAAATAAGGTAGTTTATGAGGAATTACGTTTCATCCCCCTCCCTGATTTTTGAAAGTATTTAAAAATATTTTTTTAAAGACTAGAAAACCCACAAACGAATAATTAAACTAGGGGTAAAAATATTTATAAAAATCGGATGAAAATGTAATTCCGAAGAAACATTAATTATTTTTTGCTCTTCAGGATGCACTTCGTTGCATTCAAATAGATAAAACAATAAGAATTTGAGGACACTAGTAGAGTTTCCATAGGATTAACATTATGTTCACGAAATTAATATGGCTGATAGATGGGAGCCTTAAATAAAATTTATCAACGTAGATATTAGATGTCCTCGCACCCCGGAGGTAAGAAATCAACAGATTTTGACTGCAAAATAATAAATAATGTCATAAAGAGGGATTGATGCTGTTATAATATGTACTATATTTTCTTATGTGTATATATATATAATGACGTCACTTAAAAAATATTATTTTCCTAATTTTTCCAAATTTTTTAACTCACATTAAAAAGTTCATTTTTTTTTTAATTTCGTATAGAATTGCAATTTATTCTTTAATTTATTTTTTCCATGGAAAAAAGAAAAACGAGCAATGCTTGAATTATTATTAAAAATTAAAAAATATCTATAATCTATGAATAAGAGTAAATTTCAGAACTCCTTAGTATTATCTATGAAGTTGTATTAATAGAATTAAGAATTAATTAATTTTACGAAGGAATATCATAAAATTGCTGATTTTGAAAATTAAGTCATGAAAAAACAAATTTCATTATTTTCATGATTTTATTAATTACTGTAGAGGATGCTATTAAAAATGAATACAAGAGAGCAAAAATTTGCTGGTTGCGTTGGTAGAAATATCCTGACTTATTCCTTGGTCTGGTTTGGTTTTAGCTTCAAAGGTGTTTCTCGCGTAGCGAGAGGGTGTGTTCCTATTGGTTGCTGGATGAGCTCCTATTGGCTGATGCGGATAGCTGTCATTTTGTAGTGGATAATCTCAGGAATCAATGTGAAAAATAATGAATAGATGATTAATTTTAAAGGATTAATCTAGCAGAATTTCACAAAGTCTGTGCACAAATTGATTATTTCGGATGGGAGTATAATTTTCAATAGCTTGAATAGTTCTGTTGGTGGAGTTATCAATTTTTATGAAGAATTTTCTTGCGAGTTTTTTAATGAAGGTCTTGAGTGATGGGTATTTTATTGAGTTTCTGATATCTATGTTTCTCATATACCAGTGTGCTTTTACTATCATTCGAATTATATTAGACTGGGATTTTTCCGGAGTATCCAGGGTTGTATTTACACAATGAGACCAGACAGGGCAGGTGTAAGTCAGGATAAGTCTATCTTCTGGCTACATGTGCAAGCGTTAAAGGATTCCTCTACCTCCATTTTGGCTTTTATACAGAATTTGAAATTTGGAGAGGTTTTTCAGGTAGGAGGAAAGCGCATCCTCGGTTGATATTCTTAAATAAATGGTATTTATAATAATTTTGCCTTAAAGCATATTTCTATGATCATAATTTGATTATTTAATCCCATTATTTAATTGCTACACGGAGCATGTATGTTTACTTATTCTATTTTTCATTCGCCAATTGCTGTAAAAATTTCTCGAATATTTTTGCCATAGTTCCAACAAAAAAGTATTTTCAGTTACCTAGCCTTTGTAGAGTGGAGCTTACTCAAATTTCCTATAAGAAAATTTTATTATATTCATGGACTCATAATATAAGAAATTAAGAATATATTTTAATTATTTTACATGTTTTAGAAAATTCATTACCTTTATGAAGCATATGTAAAAATATCAAAGAAATTAATTTTAATTTCAATGAATAATAATTAGCTAGTCGAAAATTCTGTACGTTTTCAGCAGTCGAGATAAATCTAACACCTATGAGACGCCTTAAAGCAGATGGTCTCAAGACAAGAAGAATGTGTGCTGATTATTTATTTCTTATTTCTGAAACTGTGCGAAGTTAGACTGTTCGCGGTTTTCTCTTCACTAACCTCAGAGACTAATTATAATAATTTGTGAATTGTATAAAATTACAATTTCTTCCCAACAAAAATGAAACGTTATTAAGTAAATTAGATGAAAATAGAATTGAAGTGAATTTCAGATATTGATTCATAAATAAAATAGAATTGAAGGAAATTAGTGGAAATAGAAGATAATGGGTTATATTAAATCATCGCAGTTAATCTTTGCGATTCAAACGAGTCTTAGTTAAAGTATCAGATAAGAAAGAAGAGCGGACGTCACAACTCTATTAATTATTTTCCTCCTTACATTTAGAATAATCTTTTCCTTCCATAAATTTCACACACACACACTACAGTCATTGTAATCAACATTCGGTAATGAATTGAAAACGATGTTGCAAAAAAAAGATTTTATGAAACTGTTTAATTAAGTCAAACAATTTCGACAGCAATTGTAGTAATAATTCCTTCCGCGGAAATCGCGTGCGATGATGAGGTTACGATACTATACAATGATAATATTACACCAGGAGGAAGTGGCAATATTGCGAAATTAATTTGAAATATAATTATATTCGATAAATTGAATTTTTAAGAAGAATAAGACTTAATTAGGAGATCCAGTATTGGAGAATGGGAACAATGTCAAACACAATCTATAAATCTAAATTATTTGATTAGGCAACTTTTTGACACCATTTTTACAAGTTTTGAGAACAGGAGAAATCTTCGCTCAATAAAGAGATAAGTATGATGATGACATTAAAAAAAATATCTATTCTCACTTGAGCTTGTACTAGGGCGGATGGAATACAAACGAATTTTTTTTGAAATATCTTTTCTTAAACACTGAAACGTTTTCTTTTCACTAATCTTGGGGACTTTTTCTAATTTGAATTGCATACGATTACAATTCCTTGCTAATGAAATGAAACGTGATTAGGCAAGTAAAATGAAGATAAGAAGTGTAGTGAATTGAATTAGAGATGGAGAGATATACAAGCGAAATAAAATGGAAAGGAAAGGGAAAGGAGTTCGAGGCTAATCTACAAATTTCCATCGATAATTTGATGGATATTTGTAGATTAGATTGAATTATCGGAAGTAATTCTTTTTGATTGAAGCGACTCCTGGTTAGAGTACTAAGTGTTGAATCTGTTATAAACAAGAATTGTGTGAATCGGATCGCCTGATTTTGAAGTCTGAGACTTTATTAATAGAACTGACTGAGTTAAGAGGATTCGAGAGAGAACAACCTTGAATATTCTTAGATATATAGTAAAGTATGTTGTCCTTTTCTTACGTATATTCAATTGGAAATTTGAACTTATTGACTATTTATTTAGACTTTAAGATGGTTGTAAGTTAAAAAAATGAAGGAAATACATCACAACACTACTTACTAAAACTGCACCTTTATTTTTAACGTCCTTTTTTTTAAAGGTCTACTCATTTTTTTCCAAAGTATTGGGAGTTTTTTCTCCTTCTATAATAAAAAAAATAGTCAGACGCATACAGAGACAATTTGGCACAAATTCTTCAGTCAATAAAGCCCTTTCTCCTCCCAAAGCTTCTCCGAGGAGTCCAAACAAATGGTAATCCGAAAGGACCAAGTCCGGATTATAGGAAGAAAGTTGGAATGTTGTTCAATGAAGTTTCGTAATTTTTTATGTTACAAAATGCTTTTGTATTGTCCCTGAGAAAGAACATTGCGGATCACAACGGAACTCTTTTCAACCAATGTGCAGTATCAATCTTCTCCAAAAGGTCACTGTTGTGTACAGCATTTACTGTCCGTTTGTCATGAAGAAAATCGATGTGCGTTCTTGTTAATCCCGTTATTCTTGTTAATCCACAAAAAAACATTTACCAGAATTTTTCCAGCAGATAACCGAGTTTTGCTTTTAGTGGAGCAGTTTCACTTTTTATGCGCAATAGCATAATGGATGTCTTTTTTTTTCCCCAGGGGGTCTAGCGACTAAATAAATGAACATATGAAGAATAAAAAGATGCCAAAAGATTATTTTAATTTTAAATAATCTATCATATTTGCTATGACAAAATGTATAAAAATTTTCAGACGCCATTAAAAGAAGTCTCGTTTATATTTGACCTTTATATATCGTATTACGAGGCTGGTTCAAAAAGTACTTGCATTTGAAGGCAGATGTCATCATTAAGATAAACTGTTGTTACCATTGCGTGCTGTTTGTTAAAAGGAGCCAAAACAAATTTGACATTGATTCATAAGTTAGATCTGATTTGATAGTCATTTGCTGCCAAATCAAAATTTGATTGCTTCCGCTTTAGTTGTCGCCGTCGATAATAAATAGATTCAATGTTATCCACCGGAAATCAAACAACAATCAAAACGGTGGGTTGCTTCGGGCGAATCTGCTCTGAAGAAGGCGGGATGATCTCATCGGCCGGAAGTTTTATGACGAAGAATTTTAGAGATGTGAAAAACATCCTGATCATGAATACGAGTCCCTGAGACTTATAAATCTATCTAATGAGTCACGACGCTAGATAAAAACAAATAATTTTCGATGCTACGAGCGCCATCTCTTAGATTTTCTGAGAACTTATTAAATGACCTTCGTACATTTGCGTACAGAATTTAAACGTAGAGTATTAGTTATATTTTAAAATTTTGATCGTTTCCTTGTCTTTTGAGGAATATTTCACTGATTATATCTTTCTGTAGCGATCTCTTAAAATACCCTTCATCCTAAAGAAAGCAATAGGAAATAACTGATATTTGTGTTGGAAGCAGAGCATGGAACTGAAGATACCACTGAGAAAATTTAGAGATCAAATGAATTTCACCAAAATGAAAATACCCTCATTTAATAGCTATTAGCAACAATGTCGGTCAGCATTTACATAATATTAACGTTTCACACTGTTGATGAATTTATGTTTTATAATAAACATATTTCTTTTACTTAAAAAATAAAAGAGTAGGTTTCATTTCGAATATATATTAATTCTGTTTTTTATAATAATTTCTTGTTTTGCATGACACGAATTATCTTGAAATGGTATATTTTAGGAACTTAATTTTCCCTATGATACTCAGATAACCTGTATGGCAAAATGTTTTTGCGCATGTATTGAATAATTGTGTGTGTGCGCATTAAAATGATAAAATAGAACAATACACATATTTTTTCGAACATGGATTTTTCTCGTCGTGAGGAAATATCTATCGTGATGTATTATTTGAGTTTGTTTGGATGCGTGAAATCGGAAAATGTATTCTTTGATATTATATATATATATATATATATATATAACTTTAATTTTTCTGATCATTCCATGAGTGAAAAAGAATCCTTGATTGAATCTGAATAACATTTTACTAAAAAACCTTTACGAGGTGTGGCTATTAAATAACGTGATTGACGCTTCTACAGAAGTACACGTGCCAAACGCCAGCGACAGGCAGCTGTTTAGCGTAAAACCTTCTCTTTCAAATGCAGTGCCTCTCGTTTCTGTAAACAAATCCGTACACCCGTAGCCTTCGATCTCATTACAGTTATTTTTTTTGTTTTGTTTTGTTTCGCGGGGAAAATTATAAGTGAACCACAAACTGTAGTGAAATTTCATATGAAACTTATAATTTAATGAAAGAACTATATGGGAATGAATGTTGATCGCGTGTACGTGTTTTTGAGTGGTTTAAGCGTTTCGAATATGGCCGTGAAGACGTCGAAGATTATTCAAGCCCGGGTTGCCCTTCCACGTCAGAAGCGAACGATAATATCGAAAAAATCGGTAATCTGGTTCTATCTAACCGTCGGTTAAGTATTCGTGCAATTGTTGAAACAATAGGAACTGGCAAAAAATCAATACGACAAATTTTTCCGCCAAGATATTGCTCCGACTCATTCCACGTTGTCTTTTAAGTGGTTTCTAGCCAAGTACAGCAACCCAGTGTTAGACCATCCGCCTTATTCGCAGGATCTTGCGCCATGTGACTGCTATTTGTTTCTGAAGGTGAAATCTGCATTAAAAGGACCAAGATTTGAGTCCGTTGATGCTGTGAAAGAGAAAGCGGCATGCGACCTGAAGGAGCTGACAGAAGGAGACTTCCAGCTCTATTTCGAACTATGGAAGATTAGCATGGAGTGTTGAAGGGATAGAGGAGGGTGTATCTTGAAGGTGATAATAAGTAAATATGTATGGCATCAAAATAAAATGTTGTTCTGCGTTAGTTTCGTTATTTAATAGTGACAACTCGTATCACACCTCATAGCTAGTTATTACCGATAAATTGAACACCGTAGCTACATATTTATGTATGAGATCCAAAGAAATATTGACGCCTCAAGCTTTCATAAATTACACGTCATTATACATTACAAATATTTTTATACCTTTTAGTGTATCTTTAAACAAAAGCTTAGTTAACTTTATTTAACTTCTATTTAATTAATTCTTTTCAATCTAGAAATTTGAGATTAAAAAAGAAATTACTTGAGCTACGCGTATGCGCAATTCAATTCAAGTGGACGTTGTCTAACGTTGCCAGACTTTTTAATAAAGTCTCCTTTACATTTGACCTTCGTGTATAGTATAACATTTGCATACATAATTTTAGAATTTATGCAGAATTGAGCACTTATTTAGAATGCATTGATTGAGCATACCAAAGCATTGTATTGTCATCGGAGTCTTAACTAAACGCAAAATTTCAGATGGATTGGATGATAGGACGCAAGTTAAAATTCGAATTCAAATTTTGAACTGGAAAGACAATTTTTTTTAAGTACATCGTATGAGTATAGCTAGTTAAATAGAAGTTTGTAAACACTGAATTATTCAGAAACTATGAGAAACGTTTGTATATATACAGAACAAAGATTCTTTTAAGCTATAAATTCGAATGAAGGAGCCATAAATTTTTAGAATGAAGTGAATGATGATGTCGAATACTGACACATTAAATAAAAGCGGTTTCTTTTTTAATAAAAAGAAAATTTATTTAATTATTTCTCTATAAAATTACTTAAAATTACGGCATTTAACTTTATCAAGAACATTTGAAGCTTAAGGTCATACTCAAATAAACATATTTTATAATTTTGAACATTATTTTGAACTCAAAAATAATATACTCTATCTGGTTCCTGTAGTAATATTTCAGTATTTCCCCCTTGGTGAGTAGATTTTTGATGACAGAAAAGAAAGAAGCATTAAATGTGTCAAACAAATTATGCAACTCATTAAAATGCATTAAAGTGTTCGTATTAGCTACCCAAGGTGCTATTATTTCAATTAGATCACTTTTCGCGTACCAGATTACTTTTCAATTTCTTATCCTTTGCTTCAATTTTAATTATATTTAGCTTAAATATATTCAATTTAATAATTTATCGTTTGCTTTAATTTTAATTACATGTAGCTGATATAATATTCAATTTAATGATTTATCATTTGCTTTAATTTTAAATACATGTAGCTTTATTCAATTAAATAATTTGGCGTTTGCTTTAAATTTAAAATATTTAGCTTTATTCAATTAAATAGTATTTATCGCTTCATTTAATTTTAATATCGGAAAAGTTTACTATTGTCCATTTCTCAATATTTCGTCGTTTATTTTGATTATTATATTTAATCGAGTAATTTAATAATAATTATAAATAAAAGCGCACCTTAAGTGTCTAAATCTGTTCTTTCCAAAACTTTGCATAAAACTATTTAAATTTTGTTTTGTTTCATTCATCTCATACGGAATTTATAAAAATGATTTTTATATTAGAATAAAATTTAATTGGCCCGGAGTTTTGGTTTCTAAAAATGACGAATTTAACAATATCCAAACAATTAGAACACTTCATCCTTCTACTTCTTACAAAGTAAATTTTTTGCGTTTCCCCCCTAGGGAATTCCCTTTTATAACTTAATGAAAAATCATTTTGAATTAGCAATCCCGAATTAAAAAAGATTATGAAAAATATAATAACTTGTTATTACCTAAGGATATCTTTTTTCAGTGCTAACCGCGAAAATGGAAACATGTTAAAAATTAGTTAAAAAAACTTTATTTTTTTGTCCTTAAGCTTCTATAATTTTCTCATGTATCTCATTAATTCGTGTTTGATGTGATTTTTCATTTACGTCATCATGAGAAGCAACACGAGGGCAATAAGCAACGGACCTCAAAATTTTGATCTTCGGTCAAGCGATGTAGACGACACTTGAGATGGCAGCTTCCTCTCCGAACTTCCACACTACACCTATCGATGGACTTGGGACCTCGTTCAGATTTAATATGCATCAACTCCGCTACAGAGCGGATCTTTTGTGACATTCGGGCTCGAACCCAGGACTCAACGAAAACAACGTCGATCACACGAGTACGACCACTATGCCGCGCGGCCACACCTCGGGGTTGAAAATAAAATTGTGAAATGCTAGTTTAATTTTTTATTCCTCGTGCTCAAATAACACTGAGTAAATTGCTTGTGAGTGAGTGAATGTAAAGGTTATTAGCGCAAGAGCCAGATGTGGCTATGCTGCGCCAAACAAGATTTAACTGTGGTCTAGACGTGAAAAAATTGAAGAAAAGACAAAAATACGTTGACAAGAAGGAGGGTCGAAAATAGAGAAGGATCGCTAGGGTAACCCGGGGGTGCGACACCCATATTTACCAAAGACAGTAAAACCCATAGGAAAGAAAAAGATCACTAGGGTGCCACGGGGTCATGATGCTTGAACCCACCTAAAGAAGATAAGTCCTTGAGGCCCCCTGATATAATCCCAGGGGCAGAGTGCCCGGCTATACCCCTAGACGCTGGGTACCCATTTTAGTCGCCTCTTACGACATGCATGAGTTACAGTGGGACTATTCTGTCATTCCCGGTCACCACATGAGTTGTATATTGCTTGTACATCTGGTACTCGTTAGTTATTTGATTGTCGTCGTACAGATGCAATGGAATGAACCATTTTCTAAAAGTTATGAAAGTATTATGTTAAATAGATGATCGCAATTATTATAAGCGTTGCATTCATTGTATAAAAATTTTAACTCACATTCACAGTGAATACCATAGTTTTAAAACTTCATTATGCTTTATTGCGAAAAGTACTTAGTAAACCGTAAGGTATAACAGCCCTTTTTATCCAAAAGAAAAATGTAGAAATTGTGTTATTGGTTTCATTAAAGTCGCGTAATTGGATAGGGGACGATTTCCCCTATCCAAACTTCCACACTACGATAACAGGACTTAGATCTTACACTAGATTTAACGTGCATCAGCTCCGATATACGGCGAGTCTTTTGTGGAAACACTACTCGAACCCATGATTGGACGTAAACAGCGTCGCGAACCTGCGACCATGACCACTAGGCTACAGTGATCCGAAATTATCAGAAGAAATATTTGTATTGATTACAAAACACAATTGTTACCAAAGTTAAAAACATGCAACAAGATCGTATAATGCGAGCATTTTCCGAAAAGGACAAAATATTTAATTTTTAATGTGCGATGGGTAACAAGCGAGGAGGGAACTGGGTGCTGATTCTGTTGAGCATATCATTTTTTCTATTAAAACGGTTTGAAATGTTTTTGATCGCTTTCATGTCTTAATGGCTACTTTTTTCTATTTCAACGAACAAAAATAAATTTTTCAACAAAATATTATTTTTTGGAGGCTTAAGTGAAATATACATTGAGAAAAACAGATACATACGAAATCCTTTTGTAAATTTATAGTTTCCCGGGAAAAAACAAAGTATGTTTGGTGATACGTACTAGTGCGAATAATATATACAATATTTCATGTAAAGAAATCGTCTTCACAAATCTCTAAAAACACATATTTCATTTTATCTACTTTTTTTCACGTTTGACTCGGATTTTATATTCAGACGTTTTTTTAATTTTTGAAACTTTACCATTTATAAAACTTTTAATATTTTTAATAATAACCATTTCAGAACTATAAAAATATTTTCAAAATAATTTTCCATTTTCAATAACAAACGAAATAAATCAAAATCTGAAAAATTCTACATATCTAAGAAATTACTTACTTCTCTTTCAATAGATGGCGCTACTCTCGCAATCGTTATCAAAGAGGATTGATGTCGAAGAGCCACAAGAGAGCAATATGTCGAAGACCGACTTCGTACCTAGGTTATTTGTGGCAGTAGGCTTTCCAACTCCGCACTCGTTTTTCATTCCAGATATCGTCTAACTTCAGTCAGGACCTTGATGACTTCGTCTAAGAAGTTCGTTGTTGTAATAAGCTGCTAAAATCACACATTCGGTAAGTGTTATTACTCTAATAGTTAAAATGATCGCCGTTCGCACCTGCGAATTGGTTTATGCCATATGTTGCTCCTAGTCAACAGTTGTCGCTTTGGCGAGATTTGGTCGATAACGTAGCTTTTTTACCTTTTTTAGAAGTGATGACGTTAGTTTCCTACAAATTGTGACGTTTTCAAAACTTTTCTGAAATGTCGGCTTAATTAAATATTCAGCGCGAGCAGAATAAGTCCGCTGTAACATGTTGCGAAATGTTTCCCGAACTATTGTTACTTTGTTACATTTTTGAGATGTGATTAATAATTTTTTCCAGTATTATTTCTTTTGTACGTTTAATTTTTTTTTTTTTAAAAAAAAGGTAACATTATAATTTGATATAAACTTTGTTTATTTGTCTTTAAATTTTTAAAATATAAATATTTGTATGTGAAATGAATAAAAATATGTTACATATTTATTCTATATTTGGAAGTAGGAAAATAAAAGAAATATAATCGACAATAGATAATAAGATTAATTAAGTGAATATTATATATATATTTAGAAACCGCACAGTGGTCATTGGTGATTTATCTCAGAAATTTTAAAACCATATTTATGTGATAAGGATAACACCTGAATTAGATTCGCTTTTTCCAAACTACCACACCACACACCGTACCAAAAAATTGGAAAAATTAAAATTACTAAATTTTATCAGGTATTTTTTTTTTTTTTTTTTTTGCTTAAAAAGTAATTGTTGGAATAACGTTTATTTTTTAAATCAACCTCGAAAATACTTGTTTCAGAATTCAAAATTTTTTTTGTCTGTGATAAGATATGAAGAAACAAATACTTTGTTAATTTTAAAATATACTATTTTTTTTTCTTAATAAAAATTGAGTCCATATAACATAGTAATTTTCGCATTAAAATTTCAATGTGTGAAGGATAATTAAAAGAAGAAACTCGAGTAGTAAAGTAATTGTGATAAAGATTTACAGACAGCTGTCGTCACGCCTAATGTAAAAAAAAAAAAAACTCCGGAACCTCAATTCGGTTAATGTTTTGGACAGATTCATTATTAAATCATACACTGATTTCATTGTTTGCTTGGAAAGCAGTATGTTTTTTTTTTTTTTTATATTTTTTTTAAAATGTTTTTTTTTTTTTCATATTTATATATAATTTATTCCATTTATCGATTTCTGTAGTTTTACACCACTAAGTAGTAAAGAAACATCTATAAGGAATGGATCTATTGCATGTTCTAAGACTTTTTGGGAGTTAATATTAGACAATTTTTCTGTCTGAAAAAAAAGAGTTCCTGATTCTTTTTAATTTCGTTCTTCAATTTGAGGGGTTAACAACCTCAAGAATTTCTTCGACATTTTAAAATTTTTTCAGAAATAAAATTTTATATAATAATGAGCGTATTTCACCTAATGCAAGCTGTTGAGAATAGATCAATGGAGAAGAATTCTTTTCTTTTCTTTTTTTATATTCTATGACAAAACAGTAATTACATTTCTGTAAGAACATATTTCAATTAATATGTGAAGAGAATATTATGGGTAGTAATTTATTATCTACTTTAATATTTTATTGTTTGCTTTAATTTTAACATTTGACGAGGAATTCGATTTTTTTTACTGCATAATCGTTTGCTTTGATTCAGTCATAAAAACAATAAAAAATCAATTATGAATTTATTATGACTAAATATATTTGGAATTTTTCAAGTATGAAAATTCATGAACTGTATTGTTTTAAAACTTTGAATTTGAAAAGAAAGAGGAAAAATATATTGAAACTTCAACAATAATTGTGAATTGCCAAAAACAATGTAAAAGTTTGAGGCAATATATTTTGAAGTTCAATTTTTTCCCTCTTTTTTTTTTTTTTTTTTTTTTTTTGAAATTTATGTATAAACATTTTACTATTGGAAAATTAATTAATTCTAAGAAATTAAATTTTAATGTTTTTTAAACAAAATTTGTTTTTGGATATCAAATTTAATGGTGCTGTATCTAAAATTTAATTGATGTCATTAATTTCTTCTAATATTAATTTATTTTGACAAGCTTAATATTACTGAGAAACACAGTAAATAATTATTTTCGTTAACAAAACAAATAACTCGGAAACTGCGCAATTATGCAAAATTTACTAATTTTATGATTGAATATTTATCATTAATTAATTGTTTGTTTTAACAAATAGCTGTTTTATAGCTTAAGAAATTTTTAAGGTATATTGAAGACATACATTTTTACTATTATACTAAAACGCACCTCTTTTAATGCCCAAAAATATTTTATATTGATTGATTGTTTATTAACCTCAACATTTAGGAGTAATTCGAGACTTTTGATGACTCGAAATTTTGAACACGGTCAGATGGCAAGGTCGACACCTGAACTGGCACCCCACTCTTAGAGTCCCGATATATTTAATTAGCATCAAGCCTTGCTACACTATGGGTTTTAATGGAATCAAAACTTGGTCCAACTTTTCAATCGACTATGAGCCCTATGCCATGACATCTCAGCTATCGCAACCACAAAATTATTTAATAGAAACATTTTTTAACATAAAAATACTTTTTTTCTAATCGGTGCAAACCTATCCAAATATTACAATTTTTAAACGTTTTTAAACATTTTAAAGTTTGTTTTCATATCCATTCTGTTTTCTCTCCATTTTTATTTTGTCTCTTCCTATATCCTTTTATATCGAAATTCTTTAATAGAGTATACAATAGTTAGCTTTGAATGTGTGACATTTAAAAATGTTTTCGTGTTTTCTAATTTTGAACTCTGGTCTTACTTTTTAAACGTAATTATTTTGACAAACCCTTAGAGGATATTTGTCATAAGTCAATATTCGATATAATAACAACAACAAAAAAGCTATTTTAGTTATTTTAAAATTATTTTAGAAAACTCTCTTGAATTTATGAATGAATCATGAATACAGCTTATTTATGAGTGTTAATCAATATATAAATACTTTTGGTTTGTATGGTGGATTGCGAGATTAAAAATTTTGCTTTTTTTGAAAATAATTATAATTCAAACTGTCTCACATTTTATGTATTTGAAAACGATTGATCTTGTTCTTCGATATATTTATTAATTAATTTATTTTTGCAAGACAAACTCATTAAGGACTCGATAACGAAAATTTTCGTTCTGTGTGTATAACTGAAAAGGAACTGTTGTTGCAAATGTAATGAAAAGCCTTATTACGTTGTATTTCACGTTGATTATGGCGAGATAGAATCTGATGCTTTCCTTTGCGAAATCAACAACGAATGAGCTCGTACGTAGAGGTATAATGTCTCACTTTCAGATTAAAGCAAATTAAATTTTGTTGATTTCGACGGGGATATAATTTATGACGATAGAAAAACGAACTTAATCCCAAAAATACTTCGTTGAAACATTGGAGCAAGGCCGTAGGTGTGCATGTCAGCATCACGATTATGTGACTTGGGATTAATTGATGGTACAGAGAATCACGATCTTTATTTAAATATTTTAAAGGATGCAAAGTTAAAAGTATTACTCATGACTTGGGTATCGGAAATAACTTTTTTTTTAAAGATAACGATTCTAAGCACAGGGCTCAACGTTCGCCTCCAATGTCTCTATAATTGTGTGCACAGGTTCTAAAACACCACTTTGTCTCCTGATTGAAACCTAATAGAACATATTTGGAGAACTGGAGATTAGAGTAAGAAAACACGACATTAATATGAAAAGTGAACTAAAAACAATGATCAACGAAAAAAGGAAGAACATCGATTCAGAAATTAAAATAAATAATTAAAAATAAATAAATAAAATAAAAATATATATTAAAAATAAGCAAAAGTAAAATAAAATAAAAATATATATTAAGAAATAAACAAAAATAAAATAAAAATAAATAAATGAATAAATAAAATAAAAAAAAATCTCATTGAATCAGGGCCCTGACTTTTGACAACTTATGGATGCTGAGGATATCCTGCTAAGTTTTAAATTAAGGAAATATCGCAGTATTTATTATTATATAGGTATTTTTTTAAGTCCATGAAGACTTTTGTAAGGTATTTTTTTAAAAAATATTGATATTGATTTTTCAAAACAAAAGCTATTTTATGCCTTACAATTTTTTGTTGCTGTTTTGTTTAGAATAAGTTGCGGATATAATTAAAAGGACACCAATCTGAAATATTAATTTTTATTAGTCGATAGAGTAATACTTTATTGAAATTTGTAAGTGTACGAAAAATTTGGAGATTTACTGTACATCACATACGACACAAACTATTTGGCCGGTTTTAATTACGTCGCACTAGATGAAACACGAGGGCTATTGGCGACGGACCTCGTAATTTTGAACCTCAGATCTTCCAAACCAATGGGAGGACTTTGAGCCTCAACTAATTTAACGTGCATTGGCCCCGGCTACACGGTGGATCTTAAGTGGCATTAAGGCTCGAAACCACGACTCGACGAAACCCGCCGGCTTTGAGCCTGCACCCATGACCGCTAGACAACCGCAGTCCACAAACTATTTGAGCAATTTGAATAATTTCATGAAAGTTTTATAAACGAAACATGGAAAAATGAAATGTATATTCTCTTTTTGCTTAAAATGTATGGTACGAAAAATAGATTCGTGTTTTAAAGAATTTAAATTGCTTTTTTTTCAAATTTTAGAGGCTTCTTTGCAGTCTCCTTTTGTTCAACCATCTGTAGAAATGTCATGTCGAGTAGTTCATTTTTGTTGTTCTATTTAAAATCGTCGTTGGGAAGATTTCCCAAGACATAAAATAATAATAATTTAAAGTTACAACTTCCCAAAGATATTGTCTTAAAAGAATATATTACTGAAGAATCATTCTTTAAATATTCTGCGTATTTATATTGTCCAGGCGAATTTTTCCACCGTATTCAGCAAAAGCACATTGTATCAGAACAATAATAGTCTACTATATTTTCTAGATTTATAATCATGTCTGCACTAATTGTTGCCTAGTTTTGACAAAAAGTTTTGCTTTTTCTACACAAATGAATTTTCATTGAAAGAACTAAATTGTTGAAATTCGCTGGATTTACAACTAAAAAGTAAATTATCGATTTTTTTCGTATTTGCAGTGGCCGCGGTAGTTTAGTGGTCAAAGTCTCGTAGCGGTGGTTTTTGTCGAATCGTGGGCTGAAGTCTTGATGTCACTACAGACCCGGCGTATAGCCGGGACTGATGCACGTTAAATTTGTCGGGGCTCAAAGTCCTCTCGTTGGCGTGGTGTGAAAGTTAGGAGAGGGAGGTGCCAGCTCAGGTGTCGTCCTCGTCACTTGACCGAGATTCAAAATTACGAGGTTCGCTGCCAATAGCTCTTGTGTTGCTTCTAGTGAGACGTTAACAAAACGAAATCAAACCGGTTTCTACAAGATTGATGATGAAATAATTTTCACTTATTTATTCCTCTGTTGTTCTCCGGACAACTTATATTCTGAAAGCGGACGTATTCAAAGTTTTTGTATATTTATTATCTACTTACATTACCGCATTTTATGCCATTTCTATTGGACATCTAGGACTATTTGGTAATATTTCTATTGTTCTATCAATGTAATGTGCTTTACAATTAAGTTGAAATCACAAAATTTTCTAACTACCTCATTTCTAGGACCTTTAGACACATCGTTTAACAGTAAGCATTCTTTACTCCGGCATTCGATGGTTCGGTACACTCTCTAATCTTGCACCAATCAAGTCATTCGTTTTCTGATTTTTTTTGTGTGGATTCGGGGAGTTAGTTGATTTTCACCAACACGTTGAAAGACAGCGCTGCTCGCATTTCGTTAGTCTTTATCGTAACGGTTTGCTTTAATTTCAGCACAATGTTTCTTGTTTTCTATCTGGTTATATATCACGTTTGTACAATATTGCAATTGTACAGTAAATACAGTAA
Source organism: Nephila pilipes (assembly GCA_019974015.1). Lineage (NCBI taxonomy): Eukaryota > Metazoa > Arthropoda > Arachnida > Araneae > Nephilidae > Nephila > Nephila pilipes. Next base: position 38,096 of record BMAW01131658.1, read on the forward strand.
AATGTTCTTGATGCCCAGCAGAAGTTCTTGATAGAACGGAAGCGTGCGATTAAAGAAGCTCGACACAACTTGTTTTAGTTATCATTGTACTGTATTAGTTTTTTTTTTTTTTTTTTTTTGAGCTAAGCTTTTTTTTCCCAATTAGTGCAAGAATATCCAATTAAATTAGAGTTCATTGTTCGAATTTAATTTTGTAGCTGCTGGAATGAAAAATTGCTTTGCGGGATATTTATAGCTTCTATATGAGTTCAAAATGTGCTTAAACACATTAAATGTGTGTGTTAATGACTTTAATGTTTATCTAGAATGATTTATCTTTAGTATCCCCGTAAAAAATTATATCAATGCTCGATAATCCGGTATGATTGTGGTCCCGAACGTGCCGGATTAAAAAGCGATTACCACATATAGAAAAACGAACTTAAAATTGGTGCGTTTAACGATATGAAGCTAACAATAAAATATGATTTTTTTTTGCCCCTTATCAAAAGCTATTAGAGAAGCTATCGGTACCGAAAGAGGGTAGATTAATTGAATACTTCACGAATAATTTTAACAATAAATAAAAATCAAGTTAAAATTATTGTTGGGTGAATATAATTTCAAAATAAATTTTAAGATCTGCTTGGAGAAAGTGGTGTCATCAAAAATGGGTGGGCGTAAAATAAAGGATTTATGGTGCTAGGTTCAAAAAATTGACATTATAATTCATTATGAATATAATAATTACATTTAGTTTGCTTAAGGTATATTTCCATAGCCAAGATATATTTAATTTAATATTTTATCGTCTGCTTTTATTTTAATATTCGAACAGAATATTTTATATTGTCTACTTTAATAATTTATCTATTGTCTTCATTTTAATAATTTTCTAACAGAATCGCCTGTTTTTATTCTTTTTGATTGTTAACATTGGCAACGTTTTTTTACCTTTGAAATTTTTTTCCGTGTAAATAAAAATGCTTTAGGAATTTGAAGAAGGCATTTTTTTTTCTTGATAGTAGTTGATTCTACGGAGTCTGGGCCTCGGAATCACGCTTACTTTACGCTAATTCATATTCATTTTTAATAATTTTACTTTTTCGAGAACTTAACAGAAAAAGCGTTAGCACATATTACGCAAATATTTTTTTTTTCATTTGCGTATCCTTTTAAACTCTATAAATAAAGGTAAGAATAATGTTTTCAATAAATAAAAATCATTTTAAAAACAACAATAACTTTTAGCATTTGTTAAAATAATAGTAAATATGATTCGAATAATTTTATTCAATTTTGTATCCCCTCCAATGTTATTATTATTTCAGGACAAAATAATGAACAGCCTGGATGGTTTCAGGAACAAATATTATTTAATACTTGACACGTTTCACAACACAAGACAGGATACAAAACATATATAAAACACAGATTAAAGAACATATATCATTCCATCATTCTGCTAACGAAGTCTCTCGCCTTCCATTGTGCTTGCGCTTCTAACCAAAAAGAACATGTGGCGCCATCTGGCTACCATTTAATAGTACATGGAAGTTAGCGTTAAATTACGGTGTTACAATTTATAATACTCGAATTGGCTAAGCCTTTTTACTTTGCCTCTTTTATAGATGAAATAGAATTCTAATTATCAAACTGTGATATGAATACTAGTGATTACAAATTTACATGTTCTTTTATTACCGATAATTCGGTAAAATTTTCAAACAAAACTGTTATATCGGTTAATTACCGGGAAATCACGAAACTGTGAATGTAAAATAGAAATGCATAATAAGATATTTTATTTGATTCTTGTATACTGTGAGAAAAGTATAATAAATTAAATTGCATACTGAGCAGAAATAGTATAAATAAATTCAACAATCTTATAACAAATTACGTGTAATATTTCTGTGTGAATAATTTTGTGACCTATTTGTCAATATGTTTGAAAAAATGAAGATGTTAAGAAGCGTAACTGATTAACAGTTTTGTCTCCTAATAGTAATATAATTTTTGCTCAAAATAATTTCTGCCTTCGAAATGTTTTTTTTTTTAATTTCCACATTTGTTGGTTCAATAGTTTTTAAAGAATCGTTCTTTATTTGAATATATTTCCCTCTTATATTTCCCATTGAAAATACTATTGTTTTTTTCAGCGATTTTACTCGTATGACAATACTTTGTGCAACTGAGGTGATTTACTCGTATCACTTGTGCTTTTGTTTCGATCAATAAGTTTCTTTTTCACAGATATCCATTACAGATGTCGAAGGAAAAGCGTATTATTGTTTTGTATATAATTTACATTATTACCGGCACAAAAAAAAAAAACAACAACGGGGAATTACCGGTAACAATTTGAGGTTAAAATGCGCTGTTTATCGATAAACCAGTAAACCGATTTGCAATCCCTAATGTGTTCCACTAGAGGTATGGAAACTATTTCCAGACATTACGCCATTAGTCTTTTCAATAATCGGTAATCGACGTTGAAAGAAGAATCATTCTTTGAAAAATTACATACTAAAGATTTCCAGGAAAGTTCCGAAAGCAATTCATGTATGTCTAGATATTTGTTTGTATGTTAACGACAAATGTGCGTTGATGGGTGATAGCATCTAAATTTCTGATTCCAAAGATAATTGCCAACTTACTCAACTTACTCTCTGTGGAAAGTGATATCGGTGACTCGTATTGGAATAGAAAATGAATTTATTATTATTATATTACGGCAACGTTATACTTAAGTTTTTTTTCTATACAAATGACTTTTAGTACATCAAGGATACGCCAAAGATTGATAAATTTGAATGTTAGCTTCGGAAATTGTTCATTTTTGAAGGAAAAGAAAAAAATCGCCTGCAAGACACGTATTCATGGTCACAGTAGGCTAGTGGTCATGGTCGCAAACTCGCGACTACTTTTCTTTCGTTTTGTCGTGAGTTAAATACATGATGCCACTAAAGATGCGGCGTCTAGCGAGGATGATGCACGATAAATCTGGCGAGATTCAGAGTCCTCCCTAGGCGTGTGTTGAAGTTTGGAGAGGGAGGTGCCAGCTCGGGTGTCTCGTCCTCGTCACTTGACCGAGGCTCAAAATTACGAGGTCCGCCGCCAATAGCCCTCGTGTCTTCTCAGTACGACATTTATAAACAATCAATCATTTCATGTGCAGTAGAAAATATTTAAAAAAAAGTAAGGGAAGAAATAAAAATCTTAGTTGATGTTAAAATAGTTGATTTCTGAATGAATACCATTTAAGGATTTCGCCAGATATTTATTGTAAGTAATTCAACAACGATTTCTCTCGTTGCTGGATTGAATATACAGTACTCTTTCTGAAATGATGTAGGCTTTTAGTACGGAATGGTACATTCTTTAGTAATTATAGTTATTTCGTGTATTTGACATTATATTTGGATGTTCTGTATTAAATTGTATGCTATAATACGTAGCTTTTGCTATTTAAATGTATTATTTTTAGAGATATTCCAGTAATCCGGCTGGACTGTGGTACGATATCTGAAAGGGTATATCGATAGAGCACTGTATTTTCACGACAGTCTTCAGTATGTCTTCAGCACAGAACAAAAAAAAAAAAAAAAAAAAAAAATCAAATCGATTGTAGCATTAAATCGATTAACTTGCATTTTTAACCTTGGGCAAATATAGAGGTGGCACTTGAACTAGCGCCTTCCTCGGCAAATTTGTACACCACGCCAACGGGAATGAAGGCACTAGTCTCTATACGTAATAAGTTTATAGTGGCATCAGGATTCGAACTCACGTTTCGACAGAAACAAATCCGACCGCGAATTCAAGGTAATGACCGCTAGGCTACCGCGTCAAAAAGCTATATTATATAAAACAATATTAAATATATAAATCTTCCAGAAAATGAAAGTGTTATGTTTTGTAATTTGGCATAGTGTGATATCTTTGGAAACAACCACCCATATGCATACGGGGTTTCCCGGGGCAACTATCACATCACGAATTTCACGTCTTTCCCCCCCCCTTTCTGTTTGAAATTGCGGCGATAAACACACGCATCAGTTTATACAAAAACTCTCAAGCAAGAAAAACAAGCGTGTCGCCGAAGCAGTGATAGTAGATTTAATTTTAAAAGTTGATTTAATTTTAAAAGTTGATTTAATTTTAGTTCTCATATTTTAAAAGTCGCATATCGGCGACTACGGAGTACAAAAGGTTAAAATAAAAATCGGATTTGAAAAAATGATTAATTTTCCAGCGAATTCAATTACAAGTTTATCTTTCGCAGACTAACACATACAATTATAAATTTACTTGCACTAATTTAATATAGATTTAAATTTGGGACAGATTATTGAAACTCTTCCAGATGCTTGTGGGAGTTCCGATAGTAGTAAATTAATTTGTATTCAGTGCGGTATTTAAAAACAGTGCACAGAGAAGCGTATTTATGTAAAGATACAGTCTATTTATTCGCTCAACACTCACAAATGCAACACTGGGATTCCCTATTGAATCTTAATGAAGATGAGGACCTTACAGAATAAGCCACTGAGTTTCGGTAAACAAGCTTTAGCTTCTTTACACGTCGACCTCAACTAACACTGGCTAATTAACGTACAGTACATTAATATGTAGCAGTAATATAGTGTTATATATTAATGTATTCTGCGTTGCGTGATCTGCTTATTTTACACTAACGAACGTCCCCTGATATAGAAATTTGAAGTTTATTGACTCAGATAACTCGTTCTGGCAATATATTATTATTCTCTTACACTTAAAAGATTCATTTCTACTTCTTTTATCACCGCTTTCACTGGAGTTTCTTCAAATATATCACCTCAATACGTTCTCCAGAGACCATGGGTAATATTGTCCAATCACGTAACTAGAAAGGTCAGAGAAAAGAACCTTTCCAATGATGCGATAAAGACGATAAATATTAATATAATAACGCTACCGCAGTTAAACTTTTACATACGACAAAATCTTTAGAAGCAGCACGGTCTGGGGTACTTCTGAAATTTTAATCTTAACCCGACAATACGCCAGGAAGAATGTTTTAATGTAGGGTTACATTGAGGTGAAAGATTAAGGACTATTGATACACAAGGTTTGGCTATTAAATAATGAGACTGACGCTGTAAAACATTTTATTTGGATGTCATACTTATTTACTTATTACCACCTTCATTATACACCCCTCCTCTATCTTTACAACACTCCATGTGAATCTCCCATTGTTCGAAACAGTGCTGGAAGTCTTTTGTCTGTTCCTTCAGGACGCGTGCAGCTTTCTCTTTTATAGCTTCAACGGATTCTAATCTTATTCCTTTTAATGTATATTTTACCTTAGTCAACAGACAAAAGTCGCACGGCTCAAGAACCAGAGAATAAAGAGGGAGAGACTAAACACTGGGATGCAGACTTGTATAGAAACCTCTTGATATGCAATGTGGAATGAGCCGGCGCAATGTTTTAAAGGAAAAATTTTCTGTACGGATTCTTTGTCAATTCCTACAGTCTCAGTAATTGCACAAATACTTAACCGACGGTCAGATCGAACCAGATTACCGATTTTTTCGATATTGTCATCTGGTTTGTTTTGTCGTGTATAGGCGATTGGGGCGTAAATAATCTTCAGCGTCTTTTCGGACATCATGAACAAGCTTAAATCACTCAAAACGACGTGCATGCGGTAAACATTCATTGCCATACACTTCTTTCAATAAATCCATAAGTTCCAGTTGCCTTTTTTCCAAATTTCATTTGAAATTTTATTGCAGTTCTTTGCGAACTTATCATTTTCCCAGATAAACAAAGAAAAATAACTCTAATGTTAACGTAGGCTAGGGCTATTCGTATTTGCTTACTGAAACGAGAAGCACTGTATTCGAAAGAGAAGGCTTCACGCTAAACTGCTGTCGGTCGCTGACGTCTTGGAACATGCGTTCTTCTTCTGTAGCAGCGTCAGTCTCGTTATTTAATAGCCATACCCAGTGTACTATATTTCCATATCTTATCTTCACTTATGAATTATAATGGAAATGTGGAAACTGTTGAAATGCGTTAAATATTCAGAGACGATACCAATGTTTCTCTCGGGATAGTGCGGTGACCAGATTTCTGCAGATTTTTATGCGGAATCCTCAGAAATCTCATGAAATGTAGAAAGATATAATTTTTTCTCATTATATATTTTATTTATATTTATTTCCCTACCATTTCATTCAGAACTACAAAGTCGTACAATAAAAGGATCAGCTAGTTGAACTAAAAACACCGAAATCTCCTGTGTCTAACATGAGTCATTTCAGTCATGCAACCATTTAAAATTTTTTCGCTTTTGTTGTCATAGTAACGTAGTTAAAGTGACAAACTGAATGGCTGTATTAAATTATTTCACTATTAAAGTTTATTGTGGAGATTTAGATGCTATGTGTTTGGAAATGGCTTCAATTTAAATTCTTTTCAGTAAAACTATGTTTGGCACAGCACTAAATTTCGTAGTTTATCACTGTAGACTCCCTTTCTCGTTTCCTTAAGGATTCCCTGGATCCTTAAACTTCAAAACTTTTGATTACAAAAAAATATATATTAGGACCCCATCTTTTTGAAACATTTTAGTGACAAAAGCATAACGAAACTGCCGAAACTTCATGAGTTTTCGAGAAAAAACTAAATCTTGTTTAACTAGTTTTCTTAAGTTGTTTTTCTCCTTTAGTTTCGTTTTTCTCAATGCAGAAAAAAATTGCTAAGCTTGCGAAAAGGATTTCTCATAAACGATTTATCACGTTCATTTGAAATTTCATACACATGTTTGAAATAAGTTTCTTTATGATTTATACATTTCTTTGTAGACAAATTATTAAAAGAAAAATTTTCACGTGAATTTTAATCAGGTTTTTTCTTAAGATTTCCGAATTTTCTCAATAAATGTATTTAAATTTTTTTTTTCTCTTAAATTTTTTAAAAAGTTTATATAATTTCAAAACTGGTCATTTACCTACTAAATAATATTACTTTTGTAAATTTTAATCAATATCACGCTTCAGAACCTGAGCGCCGTAAAATATTAATTTTCGTAATTTTGAAAAAAAGTATTCATTTAAATTTCTTTTAAACTTATTAAGATTTTTTGCAAATTACATGAAAATATGAGAATAAATGTAAATATATATGAATATTATATGGTAAAAGTGTCAAGGTTCTCTGCTTCATTTTATTAGTAAGTTATATTAGTTTGAAAAATGTTTTTTGGACCACAGTTAAGAGACTCCTTAAGAAAGTGCTCAGAATTATATTGCGCACGTTTCCCCCTTCAACTAAACTTTTCAATTTCTTTATTACGTTATTTACATTGATAACCTCACATTGTGAATGAATCAAGACTTACACAAATCAACATTGCTTTACAGGGTGTTTCGAAACTCTTGGTAAAAAATTTAAGAGTGTTGATAGAAAATATCTAAATAAGCAAGTTTCACCGTACGATTGAAAGGCGGAGAGCTAGAGGAGAACCACTAGAACGGCGCTGTACTGTAAAGCTTAAATCGCGAGTTTTCTTACACATCGTCATTTCTACCATGGATTTAAGGAGACATGGCGACGTACATTAATCAAGAAAAAGCCATTGCCTGAAAAAAACTTGAAGTCTCCACGTGGTTTCATTACTCGTATGACATACAGGGTGTTTCGAAATTCACGGGAAAACATTTAAGGGGTGGTAGAAAACATCTTAACAAGGTTTTTTTTTAAACCTATAATACATATGTGGAAAGCAAGCGGTGTAATCCACGGTATAATTGAAGATGTGTACGTCATTTCTACCGTGGATTTCAGGAAGCATGGCGATGTACAGGGGTTGGACAAAAATATGGAAACACCTTTTAAAAAACATGTTTCTTTGCTTAATATGGTGTAGGAAACCCGTTGGCATCCAAAACAGCTTGCAGTTTTCTCGGAATGGATAAATACAGTTCCTGTATGTGTGCCAAGGGAATATTATACCATTCTTCCTGCAAAACGGTGGCAAGTTCAGATAACGATGTTGGCGGTGGATAACGAGAACGCACTTTCCGTTCCAATGTAGACCACAAAGGTTCGATAATATTCAGGTCTGGTGACTGTGGTGGCCAGGGGAGATGGGACAAATCCTCCTCGTGCTCAGAAAACCAGTCCTGGACAATGTGAGCTGTGTGAACAGGGGCTTTGTCGTCTTGGAAGACACCATCACCATCGGGGAACAAAGTTTGTACCATGGGATGAACTTGATCTGCCAAAATGTTCACATAAGTCTTGGCAGTCATGTGCCCTGACACAGTTATCATGGGGCCAGCAGAGAACCACGATATGGCTGCCCAAACCATAACAGAACCCCCGCCATGTTTCACTCTTGGCAACAAGCAGTCTGTATTATAGGCTTGAGATGGCGTTCTCCAGACGTAAACTCGGCCAGAAGTGGGAAACAATGTGAAAGAAGACTCGTCAGACTATATTACACGCTTCCACTGCCCTATAGTCCAGGCTTTATGACTTAAACACCACCTTTTCCTGTTACGGGCATTAGCATCACTGATGAGTGGCTTCTCAATTGCAGCACGGCCAGAAATTCCCTGTTTATGAAACTCCCTTCTAATTGTTTTGGTACTCACAGGGTTCTGTAACACAACATTCATTTCAGCAGTAACTTTTGCAGCTGTGGTCTTCTTATTTTTCGTCACAATTGCCCTTAATGATCGTCTGTCACGATCACTCAGCACACACTTTCGTCCGCGCTGTGATTTAGCAGATGATGTTTTTCCGCTTTTCAAATATGCGGAATAAATCTTCGATACAGTACCTCTTGAAACACTAAACACCTCGGCTACCTTGCTTACGGAAGCACCTACCATACGTGCTCCAACAATTTGCCCACGTTCGAAGTCTGTTAACTCTGACATAATGCAATGACAACCTCACATAACAGTACTCCGACAACAACTGAACTGTTTAGCACATTTACGAAGTTGTATAGGTGGCGTTAGTAGTCAAAAACGCCAGCGCCACCTACATATTTCATTAAAATCAATCTTTCTTTTCAAACATGCATTTTACAAGGTGTTTCCATATTTTTGTCCACCCCCTGTACATTAATGAGGAAAAGGCCGTACCTCCTAAAATCCACAGTTGAAATAAGGACGTATAAGAAAACTTACGCTTTATGTTTTCCTTTAGAGCACTGGCTAGTGCAGTGGTTCCCACACTTTTTGTCCTAAGGACCCTTTTTAAAGTTAAAACTTACCCACACCCCCAAGTGAAAAAATTACATGAAAGCCTAGTACAAAAATTACAAAATTAAAAAAAAAAAAAAAAAAAAAGCACATTTTGTTGTAGAAGTATTTATTGAAATTATAACTTTTGTTTAAATTGAAATTTAAAAAAATATGACTTGGATGAGCTTGATGAGACGTTATGAATTTATTTATGACTACTCAATGTTTGTGATTAGCAACCGCGAATCCCTACGAGCACTAATTTCTATTAGTTTTTTTTCCCCTTCCTGTGATGAGTTTCCTAACGGCACTGAATCCACGTTCTAGTAAATAGGAAGCAGGAAAACAGTCAACAACTTCTGAACAATAACCCATAATGCAGGATATAAAATTGCTATCTGTTTTTGTAACCAGAATTTTAGGTATTCTTGTTCAAACATTGGCTTAAATTCCTCATTTGTGGATACTTCAATAAGCTTCTCCTGTATTAGTATGGATTCATCTGTATCTGGGATCTGCGTTTGTCCACGCTCAAAAGGGTTCAACACCCAGTCGGGAATATCCAAAGGAAGAATGTTTTCAAATCTTTGGATCAGGTCTGCATGAAGAGCCGTTAGGTGTTGACAGTAAGCAAGCAAATCTTTATCTCTATTTTGCAATTTCGAAATATTTGGAACCACTGGTCTAGTAGTTCATCGATTGCTCTCTGCCTATGTATTGTATGGAGAAAATAGATTGTTTAGATATTTTCTATCATTCCATGCATTTTTTACCCATGAGTAACCCTATGTAATATATATATATATTAAAAGTATAGTGAATGGGAAAAGAAAATGCGAGAGGGCGTGTTTAAATGTTAAGAGGAATTAGAAAATTAGCGAGAATATAGTGCTCACGAATTTGGTACTAGAAGGGATTGTAGCTGTTATTAGATATGGGCCCAGTGTATAAGTATTGCTCCTGACTCGGTTCCAGTTTTACTGTTATCGAGATAAACATAATTTTTTAATTATAGTCTTTGGTATCGGACGCGAGTTAATGGCCAATCTACATTTGTACAACATTTTTTTGTTGTTCTTAGATAGAATAAACATAATTTAAAGATTTGCCTTCTTCAATATTTTGTTATCTGAGTGAGTTTCGATTGATCAGATGCTAAGTACTGAAATGGAAACTCATAAGAAATCACACAATCGTTCTTTTCTTTCATGAAACATATTTACAATTCTGGAGGAATAAGCTGCTGTTTATAAATGATAGATTGTAATTACTGGGAATCAGATGCAAGTTATAAGCATTATCACATCAAATCTTTAATCGATTATCAGAGACAGAGACTCTATGGCAGAATTGTAAATTCTCCAAGGCACACAATCTGAATTCATTTAAACTCTCTTTGGAGTCTAAATTGTCATTTCTCATCTAGATCTGTAAGAGAGGAAGCTTATAACGGAAAACTATAAGTTGCCTTAATTTTTTTATATTTGCATGAATTTCGGATACTGAACGTAGATTTACTGTTCGAAGTACAATCGGTCATACAATATAAACCCGTGAAGTAATAAAAATAAGAACGTGAACCTCACTTCCATTTGAATTTGAAAATAGCCATTTAAAAATATATCCTCGTTTCGTGTATATGTAACTTCGATAGCAATTCAATAGCTTTTAAATTATATTTTTCTGGCTATAATTTTAAAAAGGATTACATGCAATGATAATCGAGATTTCTAACACATTGCGAAGAGACGACAGATAAATCTAAAACGTCAATACAATGTGTTTAATCTATAACTGTAGATATCGCACCAACTGCCAACCAATTAATCCAAGTACGAAGCATAAAGATGCGTAGAAAAAAAGTCGAAAATGATGTCACCAAATAATACTCCAAACTTCTTTTTTAAAAAAAGGATGGGAAAAGAAAATAGTTTTCCCTTGTTGTTATTATTTAGCCTTTTCAAACCAAATGAGACTGAAAATGAAAACTGCATCCATCCAAACGATATTGAATTATATTCATTTTGCTTAAATAAACTGCATCAGAGCTATTATATTTTACTTATGGGATTTAAAACGAACCTTTTATACTACATGTCTCCAAAACTGAAATTACATTTGATTAATTTGAATATTTTTAAGGTATTAAATCCGATTTCATATGATTGGAACCTCTCTACATCGTACCTGCTTTGAAATTGCTGGAACGTATTAGAAGAATGCGTACATGAAGCAAAAATCGCTGAATCGAACTATATTATACAAATTAGATTAGATGAAATTAATAAAAATTGTGATATTCTGTCAGTTTTTCAATCATAAATAATCTCGTTAAATTTATGGTCATTAATTTAGCTGTAATTTTATATATACTTACTTTCTTTTTCAACAAGTGTTTAATATTTGTGTTTGTAAGGATAATTAGTTGTAACTGTTATATATTAATTCTACTTCCCATTTAATCTTTGCTACCCTGCCTCACATATTTGCGTAACGAGGTTCAATAGCATTATTTTCTCAGCAAAGATCATTCAACTTTAAAATTCTAATCACAGATCTTTAAGATTCTAATCACAACTCATTTCCTTTTGTAGTCATAGCCCGAATTATCTCACGCATTACCTTTTAAATGAAATCTAAAGTAAAGAATGATGATTTAGAAATAATTACAATTATTACACAATTCAACACCAAATTTTCTTCAGTCTGGCGTCGGTTTGCGCGGCCGTGCGGAGCTACGATCGTAGGCTCTCTGCTTTGACGATGAACAAATAAATTAATTTTAATATCTGAAAGTATCCTTGATTTATATGCATATAAAATAGTATATTTCAATTGAGAGAATATTAAAAAATGTAACAACACATGTAATAAATTTATTTTTTAACTAATGGATATATATATATATATATATATATATATATATATATATATATATATATATATATATATATATATATATATATATAAGGAATTATTAAAAGCCTTAAAATAATAATTATTTGCATGGTCAAATTGAATATTGTGCATATTACAGTATGAAAAATACGTCACATATTTAAAGCACATTATTTTATGATTGAAATATGTTAACATTTCAGATGTTTTAAAGGATTTGAGTCAAATTATTATAGTTGCATATGAATGTAATTTTCGTAATCAAATTAATATATATGATAGATACAATCATTTATGAATAACATTGTTTCAAAATCAATTTTAAACTCATATTTATGATAGCGAAATGCACTGAGTTTTGAAACAGAGTGACTCAAAAAACATACGAGTATATCGGAAATAAATGTATAGTAATAAAATAGTAAAAAATAATTTTATTGCAAAACGGTTCACTTGTTAAATATTAAAATATTTGAATTATGATTCTCCGCTGTGAGGAAAAAATAAATAAATAAAAATTTCGAAATGATTTCATCCAGAATTACGATAAAATCTATCGAAAAACCCAAGATAAAATTATCGAAAAAATCGGAATATTAATTATTTAAGTGCCTTAAAGGATTCTTTATGAATAAATGAGTGTATTAATTAAAAGTTTTTCTTATTAAATGAATGAAAAAATAATTGAATTTTAATGAACCAATATATTAAACAAAAAAAAAAAAAAACATTTTGAAATTACGCGAAATGTGAATATTTTTATTGCATCTACATGCACTTCTTCACTTTATATATCTTTTACCGTACAAACAAAATATTTCTATCCTCACATTTTGTAAGTTCTATTACATACCTTCACCTTTATTAAGAAGTTGTAAAGCATTAGCTCCTTGTAAAAAAATAATCTGGTTGATAAAATTTATTTCAAAGTTTTATGTTGTTGACGTAATAGTAAAATATTTGTTGTTATGTTTCTTTGAACATCTGCTTGAAGGTGATATAGTGATGATGCGAGTGATGAATACACAGTATCTATAAAGAAAAAGTAACAGGTGTCTCTTTAAGAAAGGTTATTATCATTGAGTAAACACACTGAGTTACTTTGACATACATTTTGAACTTGGCCAATATAGTGAAATTTCGAATACACATAATGATTTATCTGATTGAAGTTACGTTGATCATATGAGGCCTTAAATAACAATTTTTTTTAAAAGGTAATATGTATAAATTTGAAAAATTTGCAGTAATAAATTCTTAATCTTCACTATGTTAATTTTGTAACTAATATCGTGCTATATCTTCGAGAATAAATGCACTATACTAGCAATTATCATCATAATTCGACATTTTGATTAAATAACATGTTAGAATTTAGGCTTATTCCATTGTATTAAAATTTTCTCAACTTTTCTGGAAAAACCTTTCTTGTCATATTTTATTTAACCTTTAGAAAAGCAGCCGTGAATGCACACAGGAGCGGTTTTTGAAAACCTGAGTATTTCGAACTAGTAACGGTTTCTCGTGCGTTTTTGCTTTCAACCAACCTTTTGGAAACTTTTATGACGCTATTTGATTTGAGAACACAGCCTTGTGAATAATCCGTTACTTATGTAAATTACCATTGCTACACAGGGTGATTCAGGAAAGATGGGGAAGAACAGGTGATAGAACAAATTAATGCAAACAATTTTCATGAAATGATTCATAATCTAACGTGAAATACAAATGGACTTGCGCATTTAGAAATGGCCGCTCTACAAAAGTTAAAACGGTACTTTTGTTGTAATTTATCGGGGGGGGGGAAAAGAGCATTATACCTGCTTGTAACCTGGGGAAGAAGAAACTGTAAATAAATATGCATCACAGTGAATAAAAGGCTCCGACGGTAGCCTATAAATGAAGTTGTTCCAGCGTGCAACCGTTCTAACAATTGTAACGTAGGGGATAATGTCGCGCTTTAATAATTCTCAAAAAACAAACATTAATTTTATTTACGGAGCATCAAATGAAAGTTTATATATATATATATGTTTTACTGGACAAGATAGAAGAATTCTATACAGAATGGTACATAACCAAAATTTCAAAATATCTAAGATGCGAAAAAATATTTCAAGTAAAATACCGATGAAATCACAGAGATATATCTCAAGATCAAAGAGGTAAATTAATATAAATTATTAATTAGAAGATTAAGAAACAGATAATATTAGAGGTTAAAAGCTTAAGTATAAAAACAATAAAAAAAAAAAAAAAAAAAAAATTGGGTGATACGAGCGCAATCTCCTCCGAAAGAATAGGCGGGGAGAAAGAGAGAGATACAAGAACACAACAAGAAATTAACTTTACTCTATTTTGTAACTTTTATATTTTAAATATTTTTATAAAATGAAGGAAACATAATTATAAATAATATTTCTGAGAATACTGAGACTTACGAAACTAGTCCGTAAAATGGTACGTTATGAATCTTAAAACTAAATTTACCTGTCTTATCGAAGTATTATTATTAATTTTATTACCTTCTATTTTTTTAAAGAAAATCTAAAATTTCGGATTCATTAATATTATCTTTAATTTCCAATAAATTTTTTATGCTCTGGATAAAATGATAAAAAGTTCGACATCTTTATTACTATTATTTTTGAAGATTATAATTTAATCAATTTTTCTAAAAACATATTTTAATTATATTCAAAATAATTTTATTCATAATGTGAATAAGTTTTGGCCAAACAATTACTTGCAGATCCACCTTGTGGTATACCTTTTAACTGTTTGTTTATTTTGTCAATAATTACGTAATTTTCTTTTAAAACTAATTAACTAAGTAATTGAATTTTTCAATCATGTAACCTAGTTAATATTAAATTTCTTACACATATCTCATTTAAAACATTAATGAGGTAATCTATGTTTATTGAATTAAAAAGACTTTCAAAATCATAAATTTGAATAGTACAAATTTTTTATTTTAGTATATTTAACTGCATCAGCACTATTTTTAATAATGGCGGTTCTTTTCAAATTATATATAATATTTTGAATTATTTTTTTGCTTTGCCTTCCCTGGAAAAGTTATATAAGTACTCGATGTATGAGTAACTGTTCTTAACTTAAAAGGAGTTTTATGAAATTTTAGCGTTAAAAATGTGAAATAACACATCAATCAATAACTCCCGAGACTAACCCAGAGATGGCGCTCGTAGTAAACCAGTAACCAGGTCTTTCTAGAGTACGAACCTTTGCTTGAAACGTGTCAAAATTTTAAGTCGATCGGAGCAGAAACAGCTGAGTTATCGAGGTTGGAGTAAAGTCGTTTTGTAGTTTGTTTAAAAAATGGAAAAAACCGAGTTTCGTGTTCTGATAAAACATTGTTTTTTAATGGGTAAAAACACCGTGCAAGCGAAACAATGGATTGAAAAATGTTACCCGGACTCTTGTCCATCAAAAGCAATGATTTGTCGGTGGTTTGCCGAGTTTAAACGTGGTCGTACCGACACAAATGACGCGGAACGCTCGGGTAGACCTGTGGAAGCCGTTACAC
Source organism: Nephila pilipes (assembly GCA_019974015.1). Taxonomy (NCBI): domain Eukaryota; kingdom Metazoa; phylum Arthropoda; class Arachnida; order Araneae; family Nephilidae; genus Nephila; species Nephila pilipes. The sequence goes on from BMAW01131658.1 coordinate 53,780, forward strand.
CGGAAAATGTGAGTGAAGTGACAAAAATTATAATGAAAGATCGTAAAGTGAAGCTCCGTGAGATTGCTGAGATGACGGATATCATATGGAAGTGTATTTACTATCCTTCATGAAAAATTGAGCATGAAAAAGGTTTTTTCCAAGTGGGTGCCGCGATTGCTTTCGATGGAAACAAAAACAGCAACGAGTCGATGATTCAGAAAGCTGTTTATCGCTATTTACTCGCAACAAAAAAAGATTTCTTGCGAAAAAAAATTGGGGAAAAAAAAAAAGATTTGGAAAAGCGTTGGAACGATTGTATCACCCTAAAAGGTGATTAACAAAAGGTGTTATGTTGATGAATAAAAAAAAATTTTGCAAAAAAAATGTTGTTTTCTATGTTAGACTCGGGAGTTATTGATCGATGTGTTATTACACCATTTATATTAACTCCAATTTTCTTGCAAAATGATATAATTCTTTCCGACTATTGTCCACTACTCTAAAGGAATTATTATTCTCAAAATGCTTGTTAGTTCAACTAATGTAGAATTTTTTTGTAAATAATAGCTTAATTATTAGGTATATTGTCTACGTAATATAAAACAAAGATAAAACATCTGAAGAAATGTGAGTTCATATAAGTTTCTGAAACTGAATTTTTCTGAAGTCACATTTCATATTAAATGAATCAAAACTTATTTTATCTTAATTTTTGCAGTTTTATCTGAGTGAGAAGTATTACTGAGTGAGAAGTATTAAGCATTTCATTTGAATTCTTTTCCGCCTACTCACATTCTGGAATTTTGTCGACCAGTTTACGCAAGAGTATTTTCTGCAAAAGTAGCCGAATATGCTCTCAGACTTCTTTCTAGCTGATGAGTTACAGAATAATTACGTAAATTTACCCATGAGCCCTTCACCAGTTCAATGTACAAAATTCACTGAGTAATTCCTAGTGGGGAATTCGTCTCTTACAAAAAGAGTTTTCATGTTTTAACCCATCGATATCCTTGAGTGCTGCTCTTTCTAAGACTAACCAGTTTTTCTCATTATGATAATTATAAAAAAAAATTGTACTTTTTGCTGGGAACATGAAGGCGATATCATCCATCAACTCTAAAATTTTATCAGGAATAGCGGCTAGAAATTAACTTGGGAAGCAATAAACTAGAAATCAAGATCGATTGTTAATGGAGGAAGGAAAACAAAACGACTAGAAAACAGGATTCTGAACGCCAGAATAGGGTGAGAAAATTTAAAAGGAAAGTGAGATAATTTTAAAAAATATATGCTCAAAATCTTTGAAAAAAAAATATGATTATGACAAAATGGAAGATTTCCAATATGTTGTAAAATATATATAATGGAAGGTTAATCCACTCTATAATTACATTTTACTATAAAATTTCTATAAAATTCCACAAAACGCTTCTAATGGTTAATTTTATGTGTTATTCTTTTATTAATTGTTTACTGTTTTAATTCGTTTATTTTTTATTAATCTTATTCTCTTAAATTAATCCTTAATTAATTATTGGTATTTTGCTGTTTTCTTATTTCTTAAAATTAGATTACTTTTAATTGTTCGAATTCGTTTATCAAAATTTATTATATGTTCTTATCAAATAAAGCTTTTTCAACTGTAATTTTAATTAGAAATCAACAATTTTTTTGCATTTAATAAAAAAAAAAGGTATTGCATTGCGTTAACTAATAAATTAGAGTTTTATTTATTGTTCGTAGTTCAAGTTACAAAACTCGGTTTTCCATTAAAACTTATAGAAAATCAATTAATCCATTCTCAAATTCAGATGTTTAGGAGGGAAAAAAAAATTCAAAAATTGATTTTAATCAATTATCGCATGTTTTTATCCATGAAAACTTTCGTTGTACTTTCTTTGCATAAAAATAACATTTCATTAAATTATAAAGAGCATGTTTTTTTTTATAACTGTTTTCGTTGTGGGTTGATTGTCGATTAGTTTCCATCAATAACTTTTTGTCTCACAGGTGAGGAAGCTTTAAGAAACCTTTCCATCGATGTTTAAGTGTGTTGTTCCTTCAATAGTTACCTTTCCAAAGTGATTAACGATTAATGTTGTCCATGCATTAAAGGTATGGGTGGCACTGGAAACACAGTGAATTGATTTAAATGTCACTAATCAATTTAAAATTTTCTCCAGGCCTATTGCAAGAAAAAATTACAGCCCTTTGTTCTTTTTTGAGATGACTTATCTGTTAAAAATATAAAATTAACGATTTATAATAACAAAAGGAAGATTTTGCATCTATGTATGGGTCCAGTTATAGAAATTTGGTACACTAAAACTCTGATGATGACTTGCACCTCGAAGCTATTTTTTTTCAAAATTATTTTTAGATTTTATTTTCAAATTAAATGTTGAAGCAATTTTTGTGATATTTTACGGCCTAGATCTTGAACAAAATGTCCGAAATTTATGATTCTTGAACCATCTGATAGATTTTTTTTAAAGACAGGAAACTATTTCAAGCGTGGGAATTGTTTATCAATTTAAGGACAATTTTCGAAAATAGCGCTGAAAAGCTTCAATTTCCAATTTTACATTACAGAAGGAACATTAGGCCCTCTTCAAAAAGGGAAAAAAGAACCCGACGGAAAAATATCAATCTGTGGATTTTTCACATATTTGTGATTACTTAAAGAATGGACGTGTTTTCAGCCTCACCTCCTTTTTAAAACGTTTTTCTGTATTTCACTTGGTGTGTGTGTCATCAAATTTTCGATCATTTATTTAACCAACTTCCCATTAAGCTAGAGCTCTGGAGCTTTGGGAATCGTTCTTATTCGCCTAACAATGCAATATATAGACATTTGCGACAAGTTTTAACTAATATTTCAATAATTTTTTCTTATAGAAACGTAATTTGTGTAGTAACCTGGCGCCATCTATGGGAGATATATTGAATTTCGCAAAGAGAGTGATCTTAAAGACGAGAGAGATATGAGGTTTTTTACAAAGTTTTAACTAATATTTAAATAATTTTTTTGCTAAACTTTGCCACCATATAAAAACGTTGGTTTTTATCTTGAATTTTTTTTTTTTTTTTTTTTGTCTTTTCATTCACTTCTGTGGAAAATTACCGCTCCTCTACGAATAATTCTTGTGCATATTACGTCAGGATCTATCTTTACTTACGACAATTAATTCTTCAAGGATTGTTCCGAGTGACCACGGTAGTCAAGTGGTCATAGTCGTAGACTTACAGCCGGCCTTTTTATTCAAGTCGGGAGTTCGAGCCATGATGTCGTTAAAGATCCGCCGTATAGCCGGGTATATGCACGTTAAATCTATTGGGGCTCAAAGTCTTGTCATTGGCTGGGTATGGGAGTTAGAGGAAGGAGGTGCCAGCTCTGGTGTTGTCCTCGTCTCTTGACCGAGGTACAAAATATCGAGGTTCGTTGCCAGTAGCCCTTGTGTTGCTTCTAGTGCGACATTAACGTAACGAAATCAAGAATTGTTTTGGAAATAATTTTATATATTCACTTGCTTGTGTTTAGTAAGTGAATATTTATATTTATTACAATGAATCATCTCAAAAATTGTAATTTCATATTTGAATTTCGGCAACTAGTCTGAGCAGATCATTCTAGAAAAGCACTGATATTTCGGTGCTGTTGCACCACTTTTGCCTTGGAAATATAGGCCCTGTTTCCATTAAATGTGAATTTATTTAGCTTAGCAATGCTTTCTGCCTAATTATTGTGTCGTTGGAGGTTAATTTTCAGTACGCTGGAAATTATTTAAAAGATTTTTAAAAGATGTACTTTTATTTGGAAAATTATTGAAAATATTTGGATACGGATTGTATGCTAAAAAGTTTTTTTTATACTTGCTAGCTTCATTGTTCAGTTTTACTTTAGATAGAAAGTGTGATTTTGGAAATACTAGTTGGTTTGGTGACCTTTCGTCATTTGGCGAAATCCAAGTGAGGTTACAGAAAATTCCAGACACTTTTATCGAAACTAACTTGGAAGAGAGAACGACTTTATTCCATCACAACACTTACGATACTGTGGAGCTGATAAGAGGATGCTCTCTGATTGATCGAGATGTTAGGAGAGGAAATTTTCGTTTAAGATTGAAAACTGTTTAAAATGAAAAGTTTAATTTTAAAAATTAAGTGAATCATTAGTCCGTTGTCTTAAGAACTATATAGACTATAATTTTTAAGTGAACAACAATTTAAAATTCTAGTTTCTTTTTGAGACATGATACACGAGAAAATGTAATTATTTGAGTGAGAGAATACGGGAGTTGAAATCGAAAAATTCATTTTGGCTATGAAAAGGGAGTTTTTAAAAAAGAAGTCTTTATAACGTCACTCGAGAATCGAAAACCCCGAGTTTATTCATT
>BMAW01131660.1:0-87846 GCA_019974015.1 Nephila pilipes
TGTTGGTTCAGGTTTGCGTGTACTGTTAAAAATTATCAATAAATATATATAGCTTTAAATTCTAATTTTATTCAATTTTTAATAAAAACTTATTTTGGTAAATTAAATAAGAAATACTCACCAGTACAATATCTTGAATAAAATTGTTATCTTAAATATAAAATAACTTGTCTTTTATAATTATTGAAATAAATATCAATCTTAATCGAATAAACAGTAAAGTTGTACTCTATATTGTTCTTGTGATGTACACACTTGTGACGTAACAAAAACAACTGACCAAACTAGAAAAGCATTTTCTTACTAGTTTTTCACGCTTGGTACCAGACATTCGCCTGTGTTGCGCAGATCGTTGTAAATCATGCGTGTCATTCTGGTTTTCGAAATATGCTGAAATTGCTAAGCAAAACGCGATAATAATGCACTTAGGGATATTTTTCAACATGTAAATATGATTTACAGCTCAACTTAGCTCTAGAACGTCCGGGATTTCGATAACCCTTATACGTCTGCCGGTGTCATTTCGACATCGAGTTATAAAATATATAAAATAATTGTAATGACTAAATAATTGCAGGACTACTGTTCAGTAGGATTTAGTTTTAAGACTTTTTAATATTATTTTATGTATTATGACCCTTTATATCATAAAAAACTGTAACAAAACAAATTAGTTAATCTTGTAAAATGAAATAAAACAATAATATTCGTAAATATTAGTATAATAAGCAAAACTGTAATTTTTGTGAGAATGCAAGATTTCAATCATTATTTATCGTTTTTATGCATAATGTTTTGTACATACCTCATTTATAATGAATACAGTGATATTCAATTTTTCCTGTACATTTTCCGCACACCATTTTCATGCAAGAGACACAATTTTTTTAATTGCATTTCCATTACACTCTTTAATTTCGCACTTTTTGCGTTTTGACGAATTTGTAATTCCTTTCTATGAGCCATCCTTTCAGGGTGTCAGCTCTGCACAAGGTTCGAATATAGAATGAGATTTTTTTCATGAGAAGATAAGTAAATGCTATGTAACGAAACACTTAGACTCAATAATTTTAATATAATTGATTCATTTCGGCTGTGAACCCAATTACACTGTATTCAAAGTCAAACAAATGTGCGATAGTACTTTGGGAAGTTTTATTTACAAATGGTAGTTATATATATTAAGTGAACTATCTTTTGTTGAATGACAGATATTTATAATGATAAAATACCTTGGCGTCGAAATGACACCAGCGGACGTTCCAGATATATTTAGTTGTAAAATCTCTCCTAATTAACCTAGAACCACAAAACTTTTTCTGTGTAATCACCATGGAAAATGATTAAAAGTTACGAAAAATTTTCAAATTCCCTGCAAAAATGCGGAAAGGAGAATAAACTAAACAGGATCTGATGTCCAATCGACGCCGAAGGACGTTCTAGTGTTAACCAGTATAACGATTTAATAATTGAGCTCCTCAGAAAATGTAACGTATTAAACGCAATGAGACTACATTTCGACTATTGTTTCTTTGAATTCATGCACCTAAATTAAATTTTCGTGACCCCAAATGGGGTCGCGACCCATAGTTTAAGAAAAGCTGCACTAGATAACGAATTATCAGACTAACATTCATTTCAGTTATTGGAAATGGATATTTTTTGGTATTTAATTATTACTAATAAGCGAGATATCTGAATAATATTCATTCTGCTTATTCATTGATCCTTATGTACATATTGTTGTAATTTACTGCTATTAATGTTGGTTTCTATGGATTTAGAAACCCGCAGATAAAAGTATGGAGAAGACAGAGATCAATCTGCCGAAAATTCTACAATGATGGCCTTCGAAAGGTCAAGAAACTCTAAGAGAAATGTATAACTCTGGTAGATTACTATGTAGAGAAGTCTTTAGAAAAAGAAGAGAAAAAAAATCAAGTTTAAATCTAGATTATTTGTGGAAAAAATTCTAACCCTTCGAAACTAGAATACTATAATTAAAACTTTACATTGTGTGTTATTATAATCATTTATATTGTGTGTTACTATAATCTATGGCGTTCTGAAGCCAAACAAATCAACATTAATAGTTGTAATTTACAACATATGTGCATAAGGGTCAAATAATACACGAATTAAATTTTATTCACATATCTCGGCTATTTCTTAAACTTTAAAAAACCGCGTCATATATTCTGTTATACGTATTTGTTTCATAAAACTAAGCAAACTTTATTATTTTTTTTTTTGAGTAACTCCTAATTATCCCAAAAATTCCATACAGAAATAAAGTGTAATTAATTTGGTAAGAATTGTAAGAGTCTTTTTGAGACCATTTTTTTATTAATCCCCCCTTCCCTCGCCCCAAAAATGTTTTATATTCATTTTTAAAATATATAGCTTTAGAAAGTAGTTTTGGAAGTTTCAAGATGGTAGGTGCGAGTTTTTTTTTTTTTTTTTTTTTTTTTATTACAATAAAAAATATTTTTATCGAATGCTGCGAACAATATTTTTGTGCTCCTTTCTGAATGGAACTATGAACTTATGTAGATAAATAAATAAAAAAAATAACTCTTTTGTTAGAAAAAAAAAATTAATTCGGTTCATTATATTAATTGGATAAAAAATTTTCCTTTTAAGTTTCAAGAAATATTTTTTTTTAAATTTTTTTCTCTTGTTTTCTTTTTAAAAGAATAAATTTATAGAAGTTTTGATTATTGAATTTCAGAGAAGCTCAATATTAGTTTATTTATGATTTTTTTTTTCTTTGCTTTCACTTTCCAGAATTAAAACATATTTTCATACACTTTTTTCTACAACACAAATTCCCCTAAAAATAAACGACATAGTATAACTGAATTATGAATCTATAGTTTCATACACAGATCATCTATAGTTATAAAATAAAATCACTAATTTCATTATATTTCAGATGAAATTTTAAATTATTGACTAATTGGTTTTATGGGACACAGAGCAACAAAGGTTATAATCGCAACTTTAAATTATTAGTAAAAGTAAGAGCATTAGTCGGTAAGTCTGTTCTTAGAAAATATATATATATATATATATATATATTCTGGCGCCATCTGTCGCAGGTAATCCTAAGTACGTGAAAAATAAGCTAACAGTTAAAAAAAAATTTGTTATATAAATATGTAATACAAAACTGTATTTTATATATGGTATCTTGAAGAGAGCGACGTATATTTCTAAACTTCTCCATTCTACTCGAATCGTTCAATTTTTTTCTTGTAAAAGAATTGTTTTTATATTTTGTCTTCTGTACTTTAATATAAAAAAATAAATAATCAATTAGTAATAAGGCTCAAACCTTTGTATTTTCTTAGAAACTTCTAAACTCTAATAACGATATCTAATATATGATTATATGTGTTATATCCACAATAATTTATATTAGTATTGGAGCCTTTTTCTTTTATCTGAAAATATGGTATAAGTTTGGGCTCTTTAGCATTAGCCGAAGACAACCTTAAGGATGTGCCAATTTTTGACGACTATACCTATCATAATGTTTGTTCAAGATATGTGTCAGAGTAGCCTTCTCTAGAAAGGGGCCTAGATCAAGAAACCATTTGGGGCCATAAATATATGTAAAATAAAAAAATAAAAATTACAAACACGAACATATATTACAAATGCATATTTATTTATTGAATGATTTAATTTTTTCTTCTAATACATCAATTGATTCAGAAGAATTACATTGTTTTCAATTCCTTTTTCGATGCATAATATAGCAATTGCAATTAAGCGTTCAGCTTACTTACTTGACTAAAAAATTCAGTTTAGGTGGGGATACATGGGAGTTTCCCGAATCAAAGAACAAAAATTAATCATTCGCATAATCAATAATTAGTTTGAAGATTGTCGAAATTCATTGATCTTCCATAATAATGTTTACAATAAAATAAACTTTACGTCATACTGACAACGATAAGAATATTGTCAAGTTTTCATGGGCAAGAGAACATTATTTTATTTCTTGATCATGTTGGCTCTTCCTCAATCGCTTGACCCCGGTGCATAGCCTCCTTAACCCCCCTCCCCCCCTAAACATGACCAACCCTGGTACAAAGATATTTTCTTAAAAAAAAAATTATTGGCACTAGTAGAATTGAATAGTTTAGGAATGCATGCTTGTATCTTTAGGAAAGAAGTCTTTAACAGTGGCTCTGATTTGGAATTAGAAGTCGGGAGAGGGGGGAGGGGAGAGAAAATTTATAAACATAAAGTAACGGAGGAGTACAGGGAATATAATTGCGGCAGCAGTAGCCTAGTGGTCATGGTTTCGAACTCGTGGCTGTCGGTTTTCGTTGAGTCGCGGATTCGAGCCTTGGCCACTAAAGACTCGCCATGTAGCCGTGGCTGATGTACGTTAAATCTATTGGGGCCCAAAGTCCTCCCGTTGGTGTGGAAGTTAGAAGAGGAGGTGACAGCTCAGGTGTCGTCCTCGTCACTTGACCGAGGTTCAAAATTATGAGGTACTTCGCCAATAGCCCTCGTGTTGCTTCTAGTGCGACGTTAATACAATCTAAACTAAACAGGGAATATAAGAGGGTTTACACCTACACACAATTTGAAAATTTAGCGACAAAACGGTAAGTTTTCTATACTTCCTGAGTGAATTTGTATTGAGAAGTAAAATATGGCAGTTTATATTAAATATACTGTCGTTAAGTCTTAATACAATTGTGTAATAGTTTTTTTTTTAAGTTGTATGATTAATACTAAACAATGTAAAATTCATCAAAAGAAGAATATTATATGTGCATTACAATTAAATAGTGCTACTTCGAGGAATCAAAAATGATAAGTGATAGTTTCGATACTTTCATTAAAAAATTGTGGCTTATTTAAAATAAGCACTGAAAAATGATAAGTTTGTAAAATCCTATCACAAGTTTACTCAAGGCCTTGTTCTATGTATAGCTGCATTACAATACACAATAAGCAGGGCATTTTTTTTAAAAAAATATTCTTAGAAATTGCTTTCTCTAAAAAACATAGTTGTTAATAATCAATGCGATTTGTTACATAGTAGATGGAAAGATACGCAATGTAAAGCAAGGTTCTCAAAATCATATCTTTAGTCACTGTGTTTTAAAACAACGTTAAGAGGTTTTGTTTTCACCTGGCGTAGAGTTCCATCCATTCATCCACCTTAGCTACTCTTCCTCCACATGCTGTACCATGCTTATCTAAAGTGCGGCCCAAACGCAAATTATGAAAATATTTAAATTTACACATTTTTATTAAAAAATAAATGTTTGCAATATTTTTCATATATAGTGGATTCATTTCATATAATATTTATTTTGAAATAAAAATTTAAATAAAAACATCTTAGTATGCCGCGAGAATTTTCGTTTCGAATTATGTTTGTATCCACTCGACGGCGAATTTTTTGAAGAATTACAATATTTGTATGCAGTATATTGCATTGTGCTTTGATTTCCTAATGCTTCTGTCATCCTAAAATCAATTTATTTATTATATGTTCCAAACAATAACATTGTTTGAAAGAAAGTTGAAATTTTGGCACAATCAAATAAAAGTAAAAGATTTGAAACATTTCTGTACTTTGGCTGCACATAAACCTGTGAGATGCACAAAATATGCAAAGTATACTGCATTAGTTTTTTATTTAATTCAAGAGTTTGTAAGTAGATTTCAAGATTTTCGAAAAAATGAAGAGTAATTCAACATATTTTCATCCCCATTTTCTCTGGAAATAAATAGATTACCTTCAAATTTTCGAATGGAATGCATTGTACTGCAAAGTGACATTCAACTGAAAGAAAAATTTAGGGAATGTTTCTTTACAGGAGTTTTATAAAGACCCCGCGATAAATATCCTAATTTTCACAATCATGCTTTATTAATGTCTTCAGATTTTGGCAGTACCTATATTTGTGAACATTTATTTTCAAGAATGAAGCATACAAACAACAAAGAACAAAAAAAAAAAAAAAAAAAAAAGGACAAAGATCACTGACAAATATCTTGAAAATGCAGTAAGAATTGCTACTTCGTCTATTGTTCCTGAAATCGAATTGTTTGTTCAACAAAAGCAAATTCATCCATCTCATTAATTTGAATTTTTTACATCTTTATGAAATCCAAACTAAATGAAACGAAACTTTTATGAATTTAAAATAAATATGTATCTATACATATCTAATTCAAATTCTTAAAAAAATTATAGTAAAAACAAGTTAATTTATTTTAATAAAATTACATAGAGTTAATTTTTATTTCAATTTGTTGAAAAAATATTGTATGAGTGGCCCAGCAATTTTTTTTAAAACGTTTTTATGTGTGTGTGTGTCATCAAATTTTCGTTCGTTAATTTAACCGACTTCCCATCAAGATAGAGCTCTGAAACTTTGGGAATCGTTCTTACTCTCCTAACAATGCAATATTTAGACATTAGCGACAAATTTTAATTAATATATTTTCTTTAATAATGCAGTTTAGCCCAACCACTTGGAGCGATTTCAAAAATTGGCACCAAACTTGGCAACTTTTTTTGGCTGAATGTTAAGTCCGTAAAATGGACCAGGGTAGCCACATTTGGCAAAATACCACCAAATAATTCTTGTCTCCAAGGGTGGTAGGGTTAAACTGCATTCCAACTATTTAATTTACCGGATGAATTAATTATAGTTAGTTTTAACGTTTTTATGTATTTCACTTGGTGTGCGTCTGTCTGTGTGTGTATCAGTGTGTCAGCAAATTTTCTATCATTAATTTAACCAACTTCCCATCTAGCTAGAGCTATGAAACTTTGGGAACCGTTCTTACTTGCCTAACAATGCAATATTTAGATATTTGCGACCAGTTTTAACTGATATTTCAATAATTTTCTTTAATAAACTTTGCCACCATATAAAAACGTTGTTTTTAAAAACGTTGGTTTTTATCTCGAATTATTTGCTATGTGGCCTTCAAACAGTCATAGTTTAGATACCCAAGTGTTATACCTTCAGCGCGAGTCTCCAGTAGTTTTACTATGGTGCTTATAAAATGATTGGCCGCGACGCATGAGTCTAACAATCGAGTCACAATACACGCCATTGCATTTTATGCATATTTCGGCAACATAATTTATTTTTTTTTATAATAAAAGATGATAAAACAACAATATAATGTTTTGTTTATAATTCCTAATTTCCGGCAACTAGAATAAAATAAAAATATTATACCCCAAAAAGTGGACTGAAGGAGGGAAGAAAGTTGTCCTCCACGCTCACCCCCGTAGCCTTTAAGGCTTTCTTCGTTTAATGTCAAAAAATAAGGTTCAAACTGGAGAATCATTTTCAGATAGAAGAATACTCCAATATCAATATAAATTACTACAGATGTAGCACGTATATTTATTGATGAGATATAGAGCAAAATGAATCTTCGATTTTCAGTGTTAAAGTAAAGAAGACAAAATGCGAAACACATTTTTCGGGGAGAATTAATTTTGTTAGAATTGAGCAGTTTAGGATATGAGTGGATTCTTTTATTTGAAGTTTACATTGAGCACACACAACTGTTCATAATTTTATTAAGTATGTGACAGACAACGCAACTGAATCTAACAACAGCTACCAAGTTGTTACCAGATTCCTTGCACTTACAATAGATGTAATTAAGATTAACAGATACGGTTACAATTAATAATAAACTGATATACCACTCCCTTTCTTTTCATGTTAACAAAATTTATTTAAACATAGTGAACGTCTCTGCAGATACATCCATACCTTGTTTGTTGCCTGAAAAATTATTTTCTATATTATTATTTGTATTTACCGATTTTCTTACTCATCACTATAGTTCATGGAAAAATCAAAATCTGAATTAGTCACATAGCCGGGCTATAACTAGATTACTTTTGAAGGCATTAAATGTTTTCTATTCCTAATGGATACCTGGTGATTTGGGGTAGTTCTAACCTTATTAAATATTGGGATATTTTTTTCAATAATTGTAAAATGCTCTCAAGTTTTATTGATCATATTCTGTACAAGAACTTCATTTTATGGTTCTCGAATTTGAGGAGAAACTGGCACGTAATACTTTAGGAAACATCCCATTACAACAAATAAATATCTCTGGAACCTTACCTACACTCTCTGGTTTGTTATGGGGTCATTTATCGGAACCTAAAAATTAGACATATCCTACTCTTTAATAAAAGACAATCAATACTCCCCCCCCCCCCATAAACTCCCTCAAAATACAAATGCATTTCTGAGCTTGTAATCAAATTATGATCCAAATCAAAGTTCTTCGAAACGACTACGTTCTCTCCTCGAAAATGTGTCTTAAAATTTTCCAACAGCTTCTCAAGCTCAGTATTACCTTTAGATTTTTACAAGTCCATGGTAGAACAGTATAGCGCGGTGAGCCAACCGCGCGGTTTCCTCTTAGCTCCAAAGTTAAGCCCGTTTCGCAGCGGTCAGCACTCTTTAATCCTTACACTTATTTAATTCTTACATTTGATTGAGTAATATAATAATAATTAATAAAATCAGCGCACTTTAGGTCGCTAAATCTGCTCTTTGCAAAACTTTTCATGGATCTTTTTCTATTTTATTTTTTATGTTTTTAGTAAAAGAGGAACAAATTAATAAAGATACACATGAAATATATGAAACATTTAAATACAAAATCAACTTTTATTCTCTTTCCTAATACACAATAATAAAAATCAAAATAAAGCGAAAACTTACATAAAAAATTCGTCGTGAATAATTTTTAAATTTGATTGAATTCAAATTCGTAGTCATTTATATCCCATTATTGCCATTCATATCAAATATTGCATTAGGATGTTGACAATCAAAAATATTCTTTCGGAGAATCATAAATGCACAAGCAAAATATTTACGTATTATTATTATGCACATTACGTAAATGCTTTTTCCCCTTATTTACACCTAATAAAAATTCGAGAATCTTAGAATTGGTTTATAAATTTAAAAATAAGAACATAAATTAGATTGAAAATAAAAAATACAGTTAAATGGGAAATAATTCAGTTTTGATTTCATTTGGTGTAGAAATTGATTACGAAATGGATATGTATTGTCTTCAAGAACTGAAGAAATGTCTCACGGAAAAATAGTCGTTTCAGTACGGAATTGTTTCGCCTTTTTCGTTTTTTTTTTAAACTGACCCTGATCAGAATTTCTTCCCCCCTCCCCATTCGTCTATCTTCCGATATGAAATTAATTTGCTTCGATTCGTTCTTACACAGAGTCCGACTTATTCGGAACAGTCTCCTCTCGATCGTTCTTATTTCTGGAGTCTGTTGTAGTTTCGTTCTTAGTAATTTCCCTATCAACGTTTTCGGAGGATTCTTTTTTCTCATATGTTCTCCCCCCCCCCCCCGGGGGGGAGAGCGCTTGTTAGGTAGCGGCTATGTATGGAAAACTGTACTGGGTGGGGTGGGCATTGGGTAAATTTGCCGGAGACGCTTTGGATCTACAGCCATCCGTGACACGAATCGTGTTACGGAAGGCCGTAGACTTAAGAAGACAGAGAGGAAATGACTCAAAATATATATAGTTCGAAACAGCAAATAACAAGTTTCTGGCGACAGCTGATTTAGGTACTTTCGTTCTTTTAGATCGAGGTCTCCAAACTTTTTAGCTCGAGGGCTACATTAACTATTAAACAGTAATTTGGGGGCCGACTGCATACTCGAAGTCCAAACAAAAAGGAATTGAAACATATATGTTGTTTTTAATTATTTACTAAACATTATTTTATTCAGTTATTATTTAATAACACATTGATAAGTTACACGAGAACACTTGTATTAGTAGAAATGTTTCCTAGATGCCAAAATAGCAGACATTTCTGATTTTGATGTCCTTAGCATCAATAGTGACCTTAGATAGTTATCAGACAAATTTATTCGAAATTATTCTTTATCTATTTCATCCTTGAAAATATTTTCTCGTACAAGAATGCTGTTCCAAAGATTGAGCAAAAGTTTTGACATTAAGAAAATCTTTCTTGAGCAAAAACCCACAAGTTTTTTTTTTTGAACTTGTCCCTAAGGAGGTCATTTGCTTGCAACTCAATGATCTCCAGCTGGAGTTCATCTGAGCAATTGGCCATATCTGCTTCAAATGGGTTTTGAAACAGTCTCACTTCTTCCGCCTTTGGATTCAAGTAAGAAAACCACTCCTGAAACTGCAGCTGGAAGTCTTTGATGATTTAGCATGCGAATGATGTGGAGAACTCCGCTGATGCTTCATCCATAAATACCTTACACTACGGAAAGTGCATCAAGTTGTTGGCCAATACTTGTACAAAAACAAGATAAGTTTATCTCTGAAGGCCTTTGTTGAGTTTATATATCAGAAACTAGATTTTTCTTTCCTTCTGGTTTTAGATTCAGGAAATTTAGTTACTAGTTACGTCTAGTTAATTACTAGTTACTTACTTACTTATTAGCTGCAGACGTAACTAGTTAATTACTAGTTACGTCTGCAGCAAAGGACAATTTTCACACACACTCTTCATCAGACAGTAATGGCTGTAGCTTGCCTTTACTTTCCAGGAAGTCATCTATTTTCTTTCTTGATTCAAATACTCTGCTCATAATTTTTTCACAACTTAGCCGTCTTACTATTGTGTAAATCTTGCAATTCTGTGTCTATTTTTCAATATGTCTGTGAACTGTCTATAGTTGAGCATTTGTGACCTTATTAAGTTCACCATCTTCACTACAGGATTCTATACACTGGTCATGTCCGCCTATTTAGCACTCGAAGTTTCCTGGTGAATAATACTGAGCAGAAATATTGGTGGTGAGATGTTTTCCTCATTACGCATCTGCTCCACTTGTCCAACCAAGCTTTTCTTTCTTCTATCAACAGTTAGGCAACTGAGGTTAGTCCAGTACAAGTTATAATCAGCAATTTTTTTTAATTCATTGAATATATCCTCTCCGGTAACATGCTATGTAAGGAAGCCAGCTTTTATGTTCATGCCTGCATCCAAATCTCTAATGAACACAAGCAGTTGAGATGTGGAACAGCTATCCAGAGATTCATCCACTGTAAGTGAAAAATGACGAAACTTGCTAGTATTTTTCACTATTTGAGTCACAATACTTTCAGTCATGTCTGAAACATGGCTGGATAATGGTAATTGCCTCGAAAGCTATATTTTAAAATTGTTTCGACTTTTCTGCGCAAAGTTCCTCAGCCACCTCCAACAAACATTCCTTCATCATCTGTAAATGGTTTGATCTTTTAAGCCAGGACATAGGCAACTTCCTAATTGGCGTTAGTTAAGGATTCCTTTTCATTTGAGGATTTACTGAACAATGTCCTCTGAGATGTGAGTTTGTTTTATAATTTAGAAAATTTTTCGGCATGGACTTTATCCTTCAATTATACATATACCTCCTGATGTTTGCTTCGATGGTGATAGCGTGGATTGTATTCTTTCTTCACAGCCGCGGTTTCGTTGCAAATCATACACAATGCTTTCTTGCCGGATTTGACGAAGAAGTATTTCAAACTCCATTCTTCTTGAAATTGTCGACACTCATCGTCTATTTTTCTTTTAATCTTTTCGGCCATCATTGGTCACTAAAATAAAGTGACTTCAACATGAATAAACAGTGAAACTGAAAGCATATCTTGCGCACAATATCGCTCAAAATCTTCATTATGCGAACTAATTTCGTCGCAATTATAGCTGCAAGTGACCGGAAACAATTTTTAAAAATTCTTACATCTTAAGTTAAACTTACCTGAATATAGCCTGCAAATATATCCACTTATGGTAGAGAGAGATTGTTGCTTCTAATGTTTCCCCCTCAGAATATTCGGAAAATTCTTGTTAAACTAATGACATTCTCAATGCTTTATATTCATTGATAAGTAATAACGCGAAGGAAATTATCATTAAATACAAAACATTGTAACCAGTTTCGCAATTAGATGCTAAATGACACCAACACATCCTCATCGCAGTAGTCAACCGCTACTGGCAAATTGTGATTAAAATAATCAAGTCTTGAAGCAGCAGCAAAACATTTAAAAACTGTGCCGTTAGATGACGTTATATCACCTCACTGACTGTGAACAGAAGTTGAATAATTCGAGATAAAAACCAACGTTTTTATATAGTGGCAAAGTTTATTAAGAAAAATTATTGAAATATTAGTTAAAACTGGTCGCAAATACCTAAATATTGCATTGTTAGGCAAGTAAGAACGGTTCCCGAAATTTCAGAGTTCTAGCTTGATGGGAAGTTGGTTAATTTAACAATAGAAAATTTGATGACACACTGATACACACACACAGAAACACACACCAAGTGAAATACATAAAAACGTTAAAAGTAACTAAAATTAGTTAATTCATCCGGTAAATTAAATGGTTGGAATGCAGTTTAACCCAATCACTCTTGGCGACAAGAATTATTTGGTGGTATTTTGCCAAATGTGGCTTCCCTGGTCCGTTTTACGGACTTAACGTTCAGCCCAAAAAAATCGCCAAGTTTGGTGCCAATTTTTGAAATCGCGCCAAGTGATTGGACTAAACTGCATTATTAAAGAAATATATGAGTTAAAACTTGTCACAAACGTCTAAATATCGCATTGTTATGCGAGTGAGAACGATTCCCAAGGTTTCAGAGTTCTAGCTTGATGGGAAGTTGGTTAAATTAACGATCGAAAATTTCATGACACACACACACCAAGTGAAATTCAGTAAAACGTTTTAAAAAATAAGCAGCGATTAAGGTTTTGCAATGTTGTGATCGGTAGGAAAACATAACTCACCATAGCGCTCCTCTGTTTTAATTCGGTAAAAACGTAACGTACATATAAGCGTCAGCTGATCTTGGTAGGATGCACGTAAATTTCATTAATTTTTCCGCATAGATAAAAAGATCTACACGGGCCGGATGCGAGCAAAATGTGACAGCCGAATTTGCGAGATTAATGAAAATTTAAATGCCCAAAAATATATAAACGAAATACTTGAGGGTAAATGGGAGAAAAGTCTTCTACAGAAACATTTCAAGAACGATGAGTGGTTTATATTTCGATAGGATTCAGCTCTATGCATGCTGTTGCTGAGTGTAAGAAGTGGTTTCAAGATAATCATATTCCACTGATGAAATGGCATGGGAATGACCGACAGGACGACCCTTGGCGGTAAACAACTGCCAACGGCGGCAAAACCGCCTGTATTAGAGCGCAATAATAAATAAACACAAAAATATATTTCAATTACTTGTATCTAAAATATAATTGAGTAGTAAAATCAAATTCAACTGTAATTAACAGACTTCTGAGCATTCCTATATTTTGAGATGCGCCGCAGACCGGATTTAACAAGTTTATTCAAATACAACAGGAACAGATAGGCTTTTGAGGATTTCTATACGTAAATTGTGGGATGCTCCGGCGCCGCGGACAAGGATTCAACAAGTTTTTTCTACCCACATGTAAAAGAGTCAAATTTGAAACAATGCTTTATTTATGCAACGACCGGTTGTAGTAGTAATACAGTTAATTAGAAGTGTAGTAGATGCGGAGAGTAATTTTTAGAAGTGGGTGTTAATTGTTATGGACCCAATATTCTAAATTAACTCAATGATTTAAAATCGTAAAATTTTTTCAATACAACGATTTTCTATAAACTGCATTATTGTCCTAATTCAATTACGTCATTTTTTTGGTTAACATAATTCTGTTTTTCTTGCTTTCTGGAAAGGAGGGAGGACATTTTTTGCATTTGCCTATGGCGCCAAACCTTATTTCGATTGAGTGACTGCAGATTTATGGCACAAGAGCCAAACCTGGTATGCTGCTCCAAACATTTATTGATAAGGTCCTATATTAAACCTTTTAAAAACGAAGTAAGGATAAGAAAATTGACAGAAACACTGTGCAAAATTAGAATGGAAATCTCAAATTTTGACGCAAGAAGCCAGTTTTTAATACAATGCAAATAAATTGTGAAGTGTGTGTGAGGGTGTTCCCCACCACATCAAATTTTCTTAATCCATTCGAAAATCTATAGAGCCGACTAAAGAAACTTATTTGCTAAAAGTATCCTGGGAAATAAACCGAATTAACATAAGCAATAATTAAATCGTAGTTTCACATCATAAAAGCTTAACTTAAAAACTTGAATCAATTCACGAGAAGGCGTTGTCAAGCCATCACACATTGAGGATAAAATGTGTCCCCCCGTTCCCTCCACGAATTGAGGTTAAAGGCCTCTGACCCAAGTATTGACAAGGTGAAAATTTTTTAAATATCTTGTTTTTGCTGTGTTGCCATTTTCGAAATTGATGGCTAGATTTGATAAGGTTTTTCACGACAAATTTCCTACATGCCGATTACTATGTCAGGCTCATTATGCGACACTTAATTAAATTTGGTGAAAAATGCCAAAATTTGGTGTCAGGGCATATACTACATTTTTGCCTGATTTTTTTCTTATACGAGGGGTATTGTAAAGTTTTACTATTAAATGACCGGATGATTCATTAGTTTTTATTAACGTCGCTCTAGAAACAACACGAGGTCTATTGGCGATGGACCTCGCAATTTTGAACATCGGTAAGTGACGAGGACGACACCTGAGCTAGCATACCTCTCTCCTAACCTCCACACTACGCCATCGGGAGGACTTTGGGCCCCTCCGGGTCTTTAGCGGCCAAGGATCGAACCGGCGATTGAACGAAAACCGCTGGCCACAAATCCGAAGTCATGTCCACTAGGCTACTGCGGCCCCTGGACGATTGATATATGGGCAAAATTTACTCTGCACATTAAATGACTGTTACATATAAAATAATGTACGTAATGGCTCGAATTTCATTAAGTTTCTTCATTTGAAAGGTTAATGTCCGGTAAATTCCTGATGGCTGTAGTTATATGGAAATGATAGCCCATTAATATGACACTTTCGAGAGGTGAAACGGAATTTTCAAATGGCCACAGGTCTTGCACAGATAATCCAAAAAGTGAGGTTTGGTTTCATAAAAGTCGTGCGAGGGGTATTGGCGACGGACCTTGTAATTTTGAACCTCGGTCAAGTAACGAGGGTCCTGACAAATTTAACGTGCGTCAGCCAAGGCTACACGGCGAGTTTTTAGTGGCATCAAAGCACGATTAGTTTAGTTTTTATTAACGTCGCACTAGAAGCAACACGAGGGCTATTGGCGACGGACCTCGTAATTTTGAACCACGGTCAAGTGACGAGGACGACACCTGAGCTGGCACCCCCCTCTCCTAACATCCACACCACGCCAACGGGAGGACTTTGGGCCCCGAACAGATTTAACGTGCATCAGCCCCGGCTACACGGGCGGGTCTTTGGTGGCCAAGGATCGAACCCGCGACTGAACGAAAACCGCCAGCCGCTATCCTCGACCTTGACCACTAGGCTACGCACGAACCTACGACACGACGAAACCTATGGCCACGAGTGCGGTGCCATAAGAACTAGGCTACCGCGGCCCACCCAAGAAGTGGGAGACTATCATTCACGCATAAAGAAAGTGGAGGCCTTTTACCTTATTAGACCGTGGATTAACCATCCGAATGAGTGATCTTGGTTACGACAGTGTATGGAAAATTAGCAATATAAACATAGAATTAAAAAAAAAAAAAATCACCTGTAGTTACTGGGCGAACAAGTAAAAATAGTTTTCGTTTACTCAAAGTTTTTGATCAATCAATATGATAGGGAAGATATCGTGTTCTCTATTTCTTTCGTGGGGTCATCTAATCCTGAAAAGGATTAGACAAGGGGAGGCCATCCTTTTGCATATCTGCAATTTTTTATTTTGTACAGACGAGTTCAGATGCGCTACATAATTAATGCAATTTTCGTACTGTCTTACCATCAGATTTGTGGGTTGGTAAATAGCAGGATAGTTTTTTTTAGTTTTTATTAACGTCACACTAGAAGCAACACGAGAGCTATTGGCGACGAGGAAGACACCCGAGCTGGTACCCCTCTTCCAACAACCACACCACGCCAACGGGAGGACTTTGGGCTCCAACAGATTTAACGTACAACAGCCTCGGCTACACGGCGGGTCTTTAGCGACCAAGGCTTGAACGCGCGAATAAACGAAAACCGCCGGCCACTAATCTGAAACCATGACCACTAGGCTACTACGGCCACAAAGGATTGAATATGCATTCCTTAAGGAGAAGAAAAAGTTAATCATACAGTAAGTAAATTAATTTAAACCAAAATAATGAAGTACAAATTTATAATAATATGTTTGAGAGGATGAGTGCTTCATGACGGTGTTATAGCTGCCACAATGGATAACAGTCATTGTTGCTTTATATCCCACAAGACAATCCATAGCTGCCAGATAGTCACATTTCGTGAATATGCCTTTGGATCACACTTGTTGGCCCTGAGAGCAAGATCAGCTTGGTAGTTGGATTTGTCTCTTCTCTCAGCTTGCTAGAAGTTCTGCCCCTGTTGTATGTTTAATAACATTTTTATAGACATATGTCGTATGTTTTTAACCTTTTAACTCATGAGCAAAAATTTAAGGGATGTTTGAAAACGTCCACCATACAATGCATAGGAGAAGAGAAAGTGGTGAACCACTAGATGGTGCTGTTATGGAAGCACAAAATGTAAGTTTTCTCGCACATCGTCATTTTTAAAGTAGATTTCAGGAGACATGGTGATATACAGTAATCGTGAAAAGACCATAATTAACTTTTAAAATGATTCAATTATTATATGTAAAACAATACCTATAACAGTACAAAAATATTACTTATCAATAAGTAAACTTTATCTTTAAGCATTTGGATTTCGAGAATTTTTTAATGTTAAATTTGTTACTGAGAGCAGCAAATTCATTTTACACAATGTATTTTTATTTCACATGAAGCTTTTAAATGTTCCTAACAAGAATATATATTGAAAACATCCTGATTTTAATCATGCTTTAAAAACAATATTCATGACAGATGGAAGGAGAAAAAAAAAGGTATAACAGGAAAAAACGTTTTCCTATTTCATACTTCCAGAAATCCAGAGCATTTCACTTCAGGAAATTAAATATTACCAATGAATAAAGTTCAGCTTATGTTAATCTCTATTTTTAGATCAGTCACCAATGATAGTTCAAATGAAAATATATTACAATTTGTTTAAGAAAACATTTGATCCTATTTCTACCAATTAAATAACAAGTGATAAATAATTATTTGAGTATATAAATGTAAAAAATGGAATTATATATATGCACACAGCATTAAATTAAGTTAAAAGAAGAGTAATAAGTCGAAAAATTTTCTTTTTAAATTTCAAAAGGGATTAAAAGTAATTAATTACTATTTGAACCTTTCTTTTTAATTACAGGTCTTTTAAATGTTATTTTTTATGCATTTCACTTTTCAATATATATATACTACATAGATGGATTTTTCAAGCAGTTATTTGCCAAAACATACCGCAAAATACTTTTAATATATTGAACCAATCAATGACTTAGTTCCATCATTTTTCATGTACATAGAAATTGTTCAATATGCAATCCTTTTCTTTATTACTATGATTTTCAAACGTTTAACTCAGTATTCTCTCTGGTTAATAATTCAGATCCAAGATTAAAAGTTTTGAGATTCAAGCAGACAGAATGCATGATTTTTATTAACGGAATTCTAAAATAAAAAGGATTACTAATCAAACATTACCAGAACTGCTATGATGCTAATCATTAATGAAAAACTATATTTTTGTTTTTCTTTGTGGGAATTTTTTTTTTTAATTTGTGGTAAGAAAAAATTTCCAACAAAAATGTCAGTGAATTTACAGTATTAAAAAAAATTGTCAAAATTATAAATACAAATGAAAATTGAACACAGTCAAAGTGTATGTGCTGCTCAAGCACTGTTGGAATGTTCTTTGAAAATAAAGTGAATTAGTACAAATAAGTGACACCAGATAATAATTTTATTGAAATATATTAGCCTGCTAGCTCTAAATAAACACTATGATTTCAAATTCAACTTTAAAATAACACTAAAAGTATAAGGCAAAATACATAAAAAAAAAAAAAAGAAAAGTATACACGAGCCTTAAATTTTCAATAAGTCAAAAATGTACCAATAAACAATTTCAATATATTAGACAAATAGTGAAACATCTTAACACATACAACAGATATACATAACAAATGCAATTCCCCAAACATTCAATACCACATTGATTTCAGCACAACTTGAAGATGAGATGTAACTTCAAATACATATTCTGTAACATGTTAAGTATGGAATGATTTTTTCCACAAGAAAACAGAAAAAATAATAATAATAATAATCTAGACTGTAAGAGCTAAGCTCAATGTTTTTTTTAAACAAACACTGTATAGTTAAATATCTACGATTTTCGAGGTGGTACAGGTGACTGTTTTAACTGAAGAATGATAGAGCGCATACGAGAAGTATCTTTGGTACTACGAGATGATTTTGGGTTAAAGTCACATAAACGAGCTATACGTTCCCATTCTTGCCCAGGTGACTCTGCATCTCTATCAGCAATCCATTCTTTTTCAGCATTTCTAGAAAAGAAAATCAAGTTTTGTTTTCAGTATCTAAAGTAATAGAAATTAAAAGTTTCATATAGTACCAATACAAATTTAATATAAGGTAAATAATATATTTAAGTAGATATATTTCATGTTTAAAATACAGTAAACATGTGAAATCAATATCTTTCTATTAAACTTATTTTAACTTTATATACAATCATTCTACATGTATAAATAATATCTTAACATTTAATTTAAAAATTAAAACAATCATCATAATCAATTGGAACCTCCTCAAATTTATCCCAAACTGTAGGTGGCAGCAGTAGCTCTAGTGGTCATGGCCACAGACTAACAACTGGTAGTTTTCATCGAGTCATGGGTTCAAGCCCTGCTGCCATTTAAGACCCACTACATAGCGAGCTGATGCACATTAAATCTGTCGAGGTCTCAAGTTCTCCATTTGTATGATGTGGAAGTTTGGAGAGGGAAGTGCCAGCTCTGGTGCACCATTTGACAGATGTTCAAAATTACAAGGTTTGTCGTCAATAGCCCTTGTGCTGCAGCTCAGTGCGACATTAATAAAACAAACAAGCCCAATCAGAAGATTTGCATTAATGCAAACAATCTCAAATCTAAACTCACAGAATGACATTTAGCCTATTTGTGAATGACAAATAGGCTAAATATTTAAATTTAATACATTTTAATTTTGCATTTTCTTTCCTTTGGAAAAAATCAGATTACGAGGAGTTTTCAAAAAAAATTATCTATCACCACACATTTTAATTAGTGAAGTCTAGGTAAATTGCACATTTTTCAAATCCCAAGCTGTGGATCCATTTAATTACTTCAGCTTCCATTCACTTTTCATACAGACAAAACACAAAATTACAATAACATGCATTGAGTTAAAAGACTCATAAATAGAAAACATACAACAGGCAAGTTATATATCAGGATCTGAACGAAATTTTAAAATTATTCTATGCATCTTATTTTCAAAATACAACACAAAGATAATGAGCAAAGCTAATTTCAACTAAGGATAAACTAGGAATGATATTTAATGCAGCTTTTTTAATTCATTAAAGAAAAGTATTACTTACTTTGATTCCTCCCTGAAAGTTAGCATAGTGAGAGAAAAAGCATAAAGAATGCAGGATTTTAAAAAAAGTTTTCAGCAACACGACAAGGCAACAAGTTATATTACGAAAAATAAAAATTAACAAAACATAAAAATTTCAATACAAGCCTAAGTATTTACGCACAGATGCAATTTTACCAAATACGAAAGCAATGAATTATAATGTCAAAATTTAGATTTAAACAACTCAGGCTAAAGAAATAAAAGAAAAATTGCACAGCAAAAATGAGCAAAAATTAACTCTTCATAAGGCATTAAAATATTTATATATATATATAAACAATAGTTAAGTAAAGAGCACACAACAGTAAGAAGAAAGAGAATATTCAAAGTATTTTTTGAAATCAAAAACATAAAACATTCATGCAATTAATATGGATAATTAGTCAGATACAAAAATATTACTATAGAAACATTCAAAATACAATGAAATTTTTACTGGTCTTATTTATTAAATCAATAGTTTTAAACTTGTAATCAATGTTTGAAATATATGAATTATTTTGTAGTCAGGAAAAATCTTAATTCTGTGCATAGAAGAGTCTTTTCCCTCTTAGTCAAATTTAGGTGTAGTTACATACTTTCACAAATATAGAAAATTAACAACTTTTATTTGTAAATAAAATGGGTTTTGTGACAAAATCTTTTAAAATTGTCTATTTTTATAATGAATATTAAGTGCAAATACACATGAATCCATTATTTTCACATGCAAAGCTATACTTGGATAATTAAACAAGTGTGCCTAGTACTGTATACCTATTTCTTTGTTCATAAGTTAATAATTAGTTGTAATAATTTAAATATTTCACAATTGGTCAGCAGAAATTAAATTTCCAATTAAAAAAATTTTTCTCCCTAAAAATTTTGTTAAGTTGAAAAAAAATTATGCCTAATTATGGGTGGAAAAATTCTTTTTTAAACTTCTACTTTTTTTTCTCATAAGAATGAGTTTGTAAACTCGGCAAAAATGGGGTTTAAGCATATATTTTCTGAACGTATATTCTTTTTCAAAGATGTTGTAAAAGAAAAGAGAAATCCTTTTGCGACTTGTAGCTATGCTTAAGTGGATTGCTTTAGGCATAGTTTTACACAAAAAAAATTAAATGCATGGCGGATTAATTGTTATAAATTCTGAATATGAAACTTCTGTATAGTTAACAATATTATTTTGGTTCAGTGAGAAGAAAATTATTTTAACCCCTCCCCTGACTTTTCAAAAGGTCAGATATATTTATTCTAATTTTCAAAAATTCCTTTTAATCAAAAATAAAAAAATTAAATAAAATACATACAAAAAATTTTAAGAGAAAAATATTAAATACAGTGCTATACACTTATAAAATAAGTTTAATCTGGATAAATTTTTCCCACTGGAAAATATACCAAGACAAGAATTGAATATTGTAATTCTTATTTAGCATTTTAATAATTCATATTTCAAAATAAAAACTGATGAAATGCTTCAAATAATAGAAATCAACTTTATGAAATCATTTTGATATAACATTTTTAAAAATGAACACCATAACCAATGTAAATCAATACACATTAAAAAGATCTATTACAATAAAATAGTTTTTGATATACTGAATTAAGGAGAGGAAACTGTTTAAGAAGAAAAATTCATTCATGAATACAAATATTAAAACTTGAAAAATCAATAGTGCAAGGGCCAGATATGAATGAATATTGGGCGAAAAATTAGTTTGATGTACACACACTATATCATCCACAATTTTAATGCACCAAAATTTCATACAAGTTAGGACTTTTCTTTTTCTGTTTTTTATGCCTATATTCCCCCTCCCACCCAGAAGTTATTTTATTCATATACATGGTAAACTACAAGTTTTAACAAGATAAGTGAACTTAGATTTATCCTAAGTTGACTGGAAAATTCATATAGGTACAAAAAATATAGTTTTTTTTTTACATAAAATTAGACCCTCCAGTTTTTATATAGTTTTATCTTGTTAAGGATTCTATTACCTATTATTCAGCTTGGCTTTTTCTATCTGTTCTTTGTATCGAGCATACCAGTCATCCATTTCTTTCTTTGCTGTTTCACGCAATTCTTGTTTCTTTTTCTCTTCCTCAGCATCTGTTTTATTTATACATTATCATTAGATTGATAATTTAAACAATTTATTTCTGATTTGACTATAAAAACATTTTTTTCTGAAAAAATATACAATTTTAATCACCCAGTTTTAATACCTTAAACTATAATTCAATAAATCAATCTGTACCAACATATATCTTGCGATTACTTTGAAACCAAAAATTAACCAGGTTTTTCTAGCTAATTTATGAAAGAACAAATACAGATTTAACAAAAATAATCAAAATATATTTAAATTATACATAATTTATTACATTGTTCACAGAATTAAAAAAATACACAGAGAAAAAAATTATAAATAAATTGAAATAGAACAAATCAGACCAGATTGTACACAATGTCAAAATCTTCACTTTCACTAAAATTCAATTAGTTTATATCGAAAATACGATTCCTTACCAGTTCATCATTTGATTAATTATTTTTCTTATTGAGAAAAAATCTATATCACACCTTTTACTTCCAACATTTTTTGTTGCTCTTCACGCCATGTTTTTATCTGCTGTGGTTCTTCTCTGGTTACTGAACGTGCTGGTGTTGATGCAGGGAAAGGCTCACTAGAGGGTCCATTCATATGCTAAGGAAAAAAAAAAAAAAAAAAAAAAAAAAATAATTATTTTTTTTATAAAAAAAAAAAAAAAAAAAAAAAAAGCAATTTAACAGATTTATTATGGCAATACATTCACAAAATTTATAAGCATCAATAATCACAATTATTGCATCTATTTTTCAAAATATAAGATGCATAATTTTCAATAAAATACAAATATAATTTCAGTAGTGGCCAATTTCAAGCAAGGCTATTCTTCATGCCAATTAACAAGGACTTTGCAATTTTAATACAGAGAATAAGTACCAAATTCACAATAAGAGTTAAAATTTGATTGTATGAGACACTAGAATACAAAGCATTAATCCAGAAAAGCAGGAGTGGGAATCATTCAAACTATCACCATAAATATACAATCAACAGTAATAAAATACTAATTTCATTTTTTTAAAAACCTTTTAACAGTTTAATATCTTCTTATCTGATTATAATCTTTAAATGTATGTTTCTTTTTAATCTTTTATTAGGAAGTAGTAGTATAGGAGACAAAATATGAATCATATTTTCTACAAAAAAAAAAAAAAAAAAAAAAAAAAAAACCATCAACATTCAATCAAAAGTGAGTAATATGATAAAATATATGCTGCTATATATTCTATATAACAGTACTTCTTTCTATAAGAAAGATTAGAGAGTGATATTGGATTTTTATTGCATAAGAGCCAGATATAGCTATGCTGTGCCAAACCAGGCAATTCATTTAAAAACAAAATTTAAATCATTGTGCAAAGTTTAAATTTTATAAAATCCTAATGTGACATGGAAATGAGGGAAAATTTAAAACAGTGTTGATATATCGGATTAAAAACTATTTAAAACAAACCAATGAAATGAGATAAAAGCGTAATTCATACAAAAGGCTAAAGTTGATTCTGGGTTTTCTTTTGATTCAGGAAGAGAGAAGTTTCTATTTGGTCCATCACATCCATTAGCCAGGAATCATCTACACCATCTCTACGGTGTAGATGATTCCTGGATGCAGTCATCTTTATCTCCAAAGTTAAGTGTTAGGGTATGTTTTTGAGGTTTATAAGCATTTAAATGAGTGTCAATTTTCAATTTATTGTCTAGAGTGGATTATTGTGGTATGGGTGATTTAATTTGCATTTTTTTTTTGGTTTCTGTTTTAAAACCAATAGATGTTGTAGAGGAAGGGAGACATTGAGATGCAGAAGCAACTGTATGGAGAATGGGAGCAGTTATTAGAGACTTAAGTTTTTTGGAAAGGAACTATTGAAGGCAAAATATCTGCCTGAGCTGACGCCGCGGTAGCTGTAGGTAATGGAGTCAAATTGGTTTGGGAAAGCTTAGGTTTTTTTATTAACATAGCACTAGAAGCAAAACGAGGTCTATTGGTGATGGATCTCATAATTTAGAACCATGGTCAAGTGACGAGGATGACACCTGAGCTGGCACTCCCCTCTCCTAACTGGATTGGGATGACAATGGCTTCAATACTGTAGAGGCTGGCATATGATTTTTTTGTCATATTTGGATAGGTTTGGAAAAATGTTGAAAGAGAAGATTTAGTGGCCTAAGTGCAAGTTAAAGAAAATTAAGGAACTATTAATTTTCGAGCTTCTATATAAGAAATATTATGTGTAATTTTTATTTCTTGAATTTTTTTTCCAAACATGTGGGTTGGCAAGCCAAGAAATAAATAAAAAAAAAAAAAAAATGAATAGATACCAACCAATATTTAATATAGAAGAAATATACCAAATCAAATATGAACAAAATGAAGCTAGTAAATGATATGGAAAAGCCAAAGAATTCAATCTAGACTAAGAAGAAAAAGGAAAATGTAATGACTAGGAGGGTTGAAAATAAAGATTGCTAGGGTATCACGTGGGCACCTCACCCATGTTTAGTAAAGACAGAAAACCCCATAGGAAAGAAAAAGATGACCCAGGTCCTTCAGGTTTGTGAAGCCTGTACTCACTTAAAGAGGGTAAGCCCCCGAGGGCATAAGATAGATTAGGTAGAATATCATATTAGATCATTTCCCCCCTTTTGAGTAAGTATTTGAGTTCAGCCTCTTAAAAAGCAAAGCATTATGACAATTTACTCAAAAATTAATTTTTCCACGATTATCAACATATTTTAAGACAGTTTTGAATCTTTTCATAATTCAAAATTGATGACATTTTTGTTAGATATAACACAGTACAACAACCTCACATTGTGCAGTTAAATTTCTCCCATGTAGTGATTTTTTTTTAAGATATTGTTCTGCTAAAGGAACAATGGAAACTGAATTTACTATCAATTCATGAACATTCATCCTCCAGGCAGTAGTCAATTCATCACATATTGAGATCAGACAGACCAAATATCTAGATGGCTTTGAAGCACATGATTTTACAAAAAGTGATGTCCAAAATATCGCATTTCGGGGTGATTGGCATTAGAAAGGAAACAAAACTTCCAGAAAGGTCTTAGAAGCAATTTTGATTTTTAGAAACTTTTAGATCAGCAGAGAGCAAATTATGTTACAATACCCGAAATAATCTAATATCGCTTAAACTGCAATAATTTTTATAACAGAGCAAAGATGCCCTTAACACTATATACATTTCAGTTAAATTTTGTTGCTTCAAATCCCAAAAAACTCAACATACCAATAACACATTTGTGTCAATCAAACAAAGGAATTAACAACTGTACAAGGCAGTCTCCATTAGCCCTCTATAATAAAATATTCACTAAATAGTTAAATTGGTTCAAAGAATAAATTTATTGCAATTCCTTAAAATTTCCTTAAACTGCATTATTAAAGAGAATATGAGTTAAAACTTGTCGCAAACATCTAAATATTGCATTGTTAGGCGAGTACGAACGATTCCCAAAATTTCAAAGCTCTAGCTTGATGGGAAGTTGGTTAAATTAACGATCGAAAATTTGATGACACACACACCAAGTGAAATTCAGAAAAACATTTTTTTAAAAAAATTTAATACTTTACTCTTAAAATTATTTAATTTTAAAACCATTTCTCAAACAAGGTATAAAGTAGATAGTTGTATCTAATGATTCAAATATTGGAATTCCTCGGTCATTTGAACAATACTAGGGATCTTCAGAAAAACATAATTGATGTCAAGCAATGGATGAGGAAATAAAAATTATGAACAAATGTAAAGTATGGATGTTTGTTGATCTTCCTAAAAATTCTAAATGTATAAGCTAGAAATGGGTTTATTCTATTATGAAAGATGCCAACTCAAAAATAAAGTTAATAAAGCTAGACTTGTAGGACAAAGATTTGGATTAGATTATACAAATATGTTTTCACTGATTATAAATTTTTCCTCGGTTAAATTATTTTTTTAAAATATAATGTTGGATTCTTGGCTGGGTTGGATGCATGTACAACTAGACATTAAGAACTGTGATTTGATTGCCTATTAAGAAGCAAGTTGAGGATCCAACACAAGGAGACATATAGTGGATACTTGATATGTATAGGTGACATTCCTTTTCATTGAAAGCAAGTAAGCAGAAGTGCATTATACTTAATTCTATTCTCTTACTGATACTGCCAAGATACACACTCTGTTATGGTATAATATTTTAAATGAGATTAATTTATTTTCTAAATTAAAATCCACTATGTTTTGTGTGCCATAAGCATATTGATTTAAAGTTACACTTTATTAGACATCTTGAGGAAAAATAATTTAAATTAGAATTTGTAGGAATTAAATTTAGCAGATTTATACTGACAAAGTCTCAATCTAAAAACATATTAAAAATTTTCATTGAAATACTTTGCATTCCCATAGGGCCGAATGTTGGAAGATTGTAATGTAAATCCTGTAGCTCCATCTCCATGACATAGATTTAGTTTATTTTAGTTCTTATTAACGTCGCACTGGAAGCAACATGAGGGCTATTGGCGACGGACCTTGTAATTTTGAACCTTGGTCAAGTGACGAGGACGACACTCGAGTTGGAATCCTCTCTCCTAACTTCCACACCACACCACTAGGAGGACTTTGGGGCCCGACAGATTTAACGTCCATGACATAGAGAAGTTGATCCAATTGGATGCTACAGTGCGGTAATGTAAAAGTATATGGAGAATGAGAGTATTGTTGTAAAACCAAGAAAAATTTTATTGCCTTGATATTGATTTCCTTTTTATAATGTATGGAGTGTTAAAATAAACTGTGCTTTTATAAATAAAACTTGCCATCATTTTTTTCTTCTCAAAATACCCATATATATTTGTACAATAACATTCAGTTTAGAGGTAGACCTTTTGTGCAGACTACACTATACAAATTACAAATGCAATTCTAAATAATACTCTTCCAAGAGATTAATTTGATATTGCATACACATAGTTGAAATTTTATTTTTTCAATCTGCCAAAGTTTCACAACATAACTTTGAAGCAAAATTAATGTCTATCAATACTTTCATTGATAATTGACAATAATGCTTAAAATTTTGCTCAGTTGGTCCAATAATACAAAAATTTGATTTTAGTGCCTGAACTAAAACATGAAGCATTTTCTTGGACCTCTGCTTTGAGGCAATCTTTTTAATTTATTTTATTCAATTTATTTTAATTCACGAATTGGTGCTAACACACTTACAATAATAACTTATGTTTCAAAATGAGTGAATTTAAATTTTTGTTCAAAACATATTTGAATTAACACAGAAGCAGATCTTTTGTGGAGGAAAACTGTGGTACTTTGGCACTGTATAAGCTACCAGATGTTCCATTGCAATTTCCAGATCTTTTCAAGTTTGTTAATCCATTTTCTTAAAGAAATTACACACGGAAGAACTCATAGTGGCAACTAGATCAGAATTTTTATGTTTTACTGATATTAAATGTTGCTTAATACTGCTAGCGCCCCAAGGCCTAATTTAAGGTCTTTAATACACTTTTTACACCTGATTTTCTATACAGAACTTCTTTGCTTAATTAACTGGTATTTAGTTGGAATTTTTTTTTTAAACACTTGAGTTTAAGTATTGTTAAAATAAATGGATTATGACCAAAAAAAAAAAAAAAAAATCTGAATTGACTATTGTAGCAAGAATTGATAAAAATAAAGGAACCAATAATCAAAACAGATGCACAAACTGTCAAAACACATTCTCAACTGAGAAATGGAACAGCTAGAAGGAGTCTGGGCAATATGCATTAATGTAACATTTTGTGCAAGTTGGCATCGTTGCATTAATCAATACTAACAGATTTTTTGTGTGCCTTTTTAAAATTGTAACAAGGAGCTGCTCTCTTTCTGAAAACAGGACATTCTGGTACCCTGAAGCCAAGATATAAATATGGGAAGACACCATTCGAAATGAAACATATTGTCATGCTACTAATGTATAAAACTTTTAAGAATTGATTTTTTAAATATTAATTTAATAATTTAAAAATACTAAGCACTTTGATTAAGAAAATAAAATCTCTTGAAAATGCTCTTACCTCTGTATTAATAGAATTATGAAGGCCAAAATCTATAAAAAATAATAAAAAACTAAATTAAGAAAAACATCATTGAATGTTTAATACTGTTATAGATAAATACATATTTTCAAACATCCAATTATACAGTATTTTATTATTGGTGGGATAGCAATCAAACCCAATAACAAACAATATTTAGTATACTATGACTGCAACAACAAAACTGTTCGCTACATAAAAATTCTATTATTTTTCTAAACTATTCATGTAAAATTATTTTCTGGCAGTAAATACTATTTGTTACCAATATAAGTCTGATATATTTACTCTAGGATGACTGCTATTCCACACTTATAGAATAATACAAATTCTATTTAATCCTATCAAAATTTAATACAACAGATTTTCCTCCTTTTTTTTTTTTATATATAATCAAAGTGTCAAAATATTCTCTTTACAATAAAATTGTATATCTTAGTTAAATAAATTCTACCTATCTTGTTAACAGATCACTACACCATGAAGCTAGCCTCATTTATATAATACCAATTTTTTTTACCAAGGTAATACCAATTTTTACTTATGAACTATAAAAAAAATATCTATAATCATTGTAAAGTTTATGTAAACAAACAGAAAGGAACACATGATAATAGTTGAGATGGAAAAGGCAAGCTAGATGAGTTGGCTCACAAAGCCTTAAAGGAAAATTTAAATGAAGGATACATAACATGAGCACTTATTAAAAAAAAATCTTTTAAGTCTAATTTTTTTAAAAAATATAATGTCTCACTAAATAAAAACTGAAAAACGAAATGTAGAGAAGCAATTTTTTTTTTTAGCTTTTTAAATTGCAAAAACAATTACATGGAAATATATTTTGCAATTAATAAAACATTTGTTCTTCACTTCTCAAATCATTTTGCCTGCTAAGTAAATTTATGAAAATATCAATTATTCAAAACAAAAAACATTCATTATGTAATTTAATTTAAATTTCACTATTTAAACTAAAAACTAATTAAGTTATCTTTTCATTTTAAGAACCAAAAGTCAATAAAAAATAGTCCAGAGTTATATATCATTAATTTGGGAGAAGGAAAAAGGGACTCTTTTGATGAAATTTATTTTTTCTCACTCTACAGATGAAGTATCAGGGTGGTTAAAAAAGTACTTGCATCTGAAGACAAATAACGTCATTTAGGTAAATTGTTGTTACCATCTGGTGCTGTCACATGTTAAACAAAACCAAAACAATTTTTGATTGCTGCAGTGACAAACTGTCAATGTCATTTTGTGTCGAGTTATCACATACTATGATAAACAGATTCATCATTATGCACCGGAAATCGGGCAAAAACTAAAATGTTAGATTTCATGGTAGGAACCTTTCCTAAAAAAAGGTGAAGATGGTCTCATAAGCAAGAAAAGTTATGATGAATTTTTGAATTGCAAAAAACATCATGATCACAAATACAAGTAAATGAGAAAGCTGTTTAACAAATCATAATGCTTACTAAAAGCAAGCTATTTTTCATGCTACCAGCACCATCTTTTGGAATTTCTTCAGATTTATTGAATCACTCTCATAAATACTATTCCTAATGCGTTTTGTTAATCTTGCACTACCAAGAAACAAGTTTTTCATTTTCAATTGGCTAGAATTAATATGAATAACCAAAGATTTTATTTAATAATTTGACCCTGGAAAAGTTGAGTGATAAAATATAGAAAAAGAGCAACACACAACTTAATACTTAACAGTGACATATAGCAATCACTCATTCCATCAAGAACAAAAACAAAGTGTCAAATTTCAATTATGAAAGACAGTGAGCTATATATGAAAATAAAAGTAAATTACATTTATTGATAACATTTTGATTTATGAACATTTTATAAAAATGATTTTTAAAAATACATATTTTCCTATTCGATTAAAATTTGCAAGACGTTTCTTTTATTCAATAAGAATGGTATTTTCTTTATGAATCTAGAAAGAGATGGACTAAAGAATATAAAACTAAAGAATAAATTCCTAACTAAAAGAATATTCTGGATCGACCATTTCTTGGTACATGGATTCAATGGATTGATGTGCATTTCTCTCAGGAATATTTCTATGTATTTCCTTTTAAGTAAGTATCACAGATGGTTGCTAACATGAGTATGAAAGATTTGAGTGAAGGTCCAACAGATTTTGATGAATTAAGAAGTGAAAGGAAAGCTTCCTGCTAGAATTCTGGAAATATGAAAGCGTGGGATTTTTTTTAAAGGAAAGGTTCCATAGATGGATATGATTGACATTACTAAATGAAAGGATAAAATAGCCATAATTTTTGTTAGAGCATTTGGAGAGGTTTGTTGCTTTTCACGATTTATTAGAAAATGCGATTTTATTCAAGTAACAAGATTGTGTTTTGTTGAAATAGAGATATTTGTTTCTATGCAAATAATAGCAATGTTTGACATTCTTTGAGTTACTAGATTTCAATTGGTAGGAGTATGAATCAGTTTGTTTTGGGTTAAATGAAGAATCATTTGTGGATCGGAATGTTTAGTCGAAAGAGAGAGGTCCGTTTTAATGGGCATGATAACACGATTATTTTGGACACACGATTAATGGATATAAATGTCATTGTAAAATGAAAGAAATTGTTATTGTTTTGTCAAAAGATAGATTGGTTTTTAAATACAAGATTTTTGTTAGGAAGGTGTGTATGAATGAGTTTGAGTAAAATGAAAATCCTATCACGGTGAATGACAGACAAAAGGAATAATTGATGTTGAAAACATTAACGCTTTCAGACACTTCCTCCAGGATTTCATTAGATATTAGCTATTTATACTGCGAATTCGCCAGAAAAATTGGCAAGTAAAAAATTTAATTTTCCGTTTCTCCACTTCATGAACTTCAATTCTACCAAAAAAACCCCACCAATTTTTAGGGTTAGAGCCAAGTGGTTGGGCTAAGCTGCATTTCCATACCAAATAAATCATTTAGAATGCTGTTAAAAGAAGTGTCCTGGCTCATTAAAAGATAATTTTATAAAATATTAAATCACTTGATCAATACTATATAATTACTTATCAATTGAATTTTGAGCAGATTCAAAATTTTTTGGACTAATTTAAAAACAAGCTGTTGGCTCAATTTTTCCTACCCCATTATCAAAAGCGAGAAGAAAATTAGAATTTTACCAAAGAACTTTATTTTAAGTGTTAAATTTTTAAAGATGCACAAGAAAATAGTGCAAGTAATAAAATTCTGCTACCTGAGCACAAATTTCACTTAGTGGACACTTTTAGAAATAAAAATCTACACGAATGAAAATTTTAGACTATGAAGGAAAAAATTAGGTTATTTCACACAAGAATCAACTAATTTTTAATATGAACATACATTTTAAGTTTGAAAAAACATACCTAGCACTTTCTTATTCTACATAATCCATCTCATGTTTTCATCACCAATTTTATATAAAGAAAGGCTTTTACTGACAACAAAATACTATACAATACAAAATACTCAATTCAAGATTAACACAGATTGCAAAATTAAAAACTCCATCACACAAAGTAAGATTTTTAATTGAGGTTCTTGCAATTGTTATATATCTACAGTGGCTCAAACAATTGAGGATACACCTTACTTTCACTTGATAAATCCAACTTTTAATGAAAATAACACATTAACTAGAATAGAAGACGTATTTTTACTTTTACACGTAATAAAAGGGTTAATTTACAGTAAAAATAACGAAAATCAACAAAAAAATATCTAAAATTAAAAGTTTTCACAAATATTTGAAGTAAACATAGGCAGATCTTTACCTCAAAAAATTAAGGATACATCAATGAAATTTTTTCGATATATTACATGCATGGACAGTATCAGTATTTTGTTGCATGTCCTTTGGCTTTTATAATGTCCTCCAAACGTCTTGGTACCGATTCGACCAATTTTTTAGTGGTATCTGGAGATATTTTATCCCATTCTTCTTGTAACACTTGCTTTAAATGGGCTTTGTTTCTAATCTGGTGTTTTTGGACCGCTGTTTCTAGTGTGGCCCACAAATTTTCTATGACATTGATGTCAGGGGACTGTGGCGGTGTGTGCACTTGCTGTTTACAATGAAAAAGACACCACATTTTGACATTACGTGCCGTGTGTTTGGGGTCGTTGTCGTGCTGAAATATAAAATTTCCATCTAAATCCAATTTTTGTGCACTTTCTTTAAGATTGTTGCGGAGTATGTCTATATAAAGCTTATGATCCATTATACCATCTATAAAATCTAAATTTCCTGCCCCATTTGCAGCCATACAACCCCAAAACATGACGGAGCCACCACCATGTTTAACTGTAGGACGTAAATTTTTTGGTTCCAAAGCGGTGTTCGGCTTTCTCCAAACGGTGTGACGACCATCGCTTCCAAAAATGTTGAATTTACTTTCATCACTAAATATAACTTTCTTCCAAAAGTTTTCTGTCTTCAACTGATGAGTTTTTGCAAACTCCAAACGCTTTTTCTGATTTTGTAAGCTTATGAAAGGTTTCTTTCTAGCTACTCGACTGCTATATACAGCATGTCTAATCACATTTCTCACAGTTTCAGCACTTACATTTCTGCAGATTATCCGAGAAGTTTCTGCAGCTAGTTTGACTGCACTCAGTTTAGGATTAATCTTGATATCTTTTAAAATTTTCCTTTTAGCTACATCACTCAGAATACTTTTACTTCCTCTTCCACTCTTATTTTGAATTAATCCATCGCGTTTAAATTTCCCAATGATTTTCTGGACACATGAGTGACTTCTACCGACAATTTCAGCTATTTCACGATAAGATTTTCCCTTCTTAAATAACCTTAATATAAATTTTCTTTCATCAATACTAGTCTCTTTCCGAGGAGCCATTTTCCCATTTAAAATTACAGCTTTATATTCTCATAACCAACTTCAAAAGACAGAAATAACAGATGAAAAAGTTTAGGATAAAATTTCCCAAACTTAGATTATTAGTAGCAAGCAAAAAGAAATCAAGTGGTAGTTAAACAAAAATTTCATTTGTGTATCTTCAAAATTTTGAGGTAAAAATCTGCTTATGTTTATTTGAAATGCCTCTAAAAAGTTTTATTTTAGAATTTTTACTGTTAATTAAACCTTTTGTTATGTCTAAGAATAAAAATTCGTTTGCACTTCTGGTTAAGGTGTTATTTTGATTGAAAGTTGGATTTATCAAGTAAAAGTAAGGTGTATCCTCAATTGTTTGTGCCACTGTATAGTTATGTTGGAAAAATTTAATAAAGTTGCATTTCAAAAATTTCATAGCAACAATCAAATTATCAAGTAAATATACAGAGTTCTTGAAGTCTATATTTGAATACAAAAACATTTAAAATGACTCATATGAGTAAGCTAACACTGATGAATCAATCAGAATATAAAATCAAAATTTTTAACCAATAGTATGTCTTATCCAGATCTCAACGACGCCAGATATTTATAGTACTGAATATTGTTTATTATATTCATTATCATTTGATACATTATGTAGTATACAGATTGTCAAGATTTAGTTTACAATAACCAATGTGATAGTAAAATTTTTTCTTAAACATCAATGCCTGCAATAGATTGCATTAAAATGACACAAAATATTGAGCAAAAAAAAAAGGGGGGGGGGGGGATCACTCAGAATAAACATATTACCAAAAATTTAAAAAGTAATTTATCGAAAATACAAATCGGTCAGTTAGTTTGAGTGAAATCCTTGAAAAGCTAACTGTAATATTAATATTTTATGCAATTTTAAATTATAAAAGTTATCTTTAGGATAGTGTAAATTAAAGTAAAAGCATTTATTACCATTAGGAAAATCACCAGCAGCAACATTCGATTCAGAATCTAAGCCTAAGGAATCGTCTTCTATGCCAGCTAACTGATTTTGTTCTCTGGCGATAAATTCAGCCGCTGGATCATCATCGGGGGGTACATCATTAACAATTTCGCCTTCAAATTCAAAATCAGACATTATTCAATAAAGTTAATCAAAATAAATACACCGATGGCTATAATACCGAAACAAGAGAGGAGGCGTTTAATTCTGTCTATAAAATAAATATCAGGTCATCTTTTGTCACTCCATTTCACTTCTTTTTTGCAAACCTTTTAATTTACGTGTTACATTTCATAATATTCTGTTAAGCTATTATGTAAGAAGAAAGCATTTTTGCTTGAAATATATTAAAAGCTGGTTATCTTATTTTTGAAATCAACTCGTAATTTCAACTATGAAGCAAAATTTTCTATAAATATTGTTGGTTGCAAACTTAGATTTAAAGTAAAGTATTGTTTGAAAATGATTTTTTGTGAACTTTAACGTATTTAATATTTTTAAGATTATGTATTTAAAAATGAAATTTCTTTAAAATAGGGTTCCTTATTTTAAATTTAAAAATTTGGGGGGAATTTGCTTACTTGAGTGGCAACGTATTGTGTATCATTGAACGATTGCGCTTGCCGACAAGATTTAACCTTAATAATTTCGCGGCATTTCTTTAAAATTTGTAAATTTTTGTAGTTTTTAATTGTTTAATTGAACTTATAAGTTTTTAAGGATGAAGTTTTTGATGTGTAAGTGTGTTGAACTAATCCATTCTGCTCTTAAAATTCTTTGCTTATCACCCATCTGAATATCATGGCTTCTTGAAGAGATATAACTCACAACATTTTTTTTTGTTGTAAAAAATAGAAACAGATATATTTGTAATAAAATTTTGTCATTTTGCTGGCATTAATAGGTGATATTTTGTATCAGTATGTTTTGTCTTTGTAATATTAATTTTTTTGATGTTATCCCTTTATCAATTATATTTCGCCGTTGAATGCGATATCTATTGTTTATTTAATAATATATTTTTGTGTTATTATTTTTGAAAGTATTTTTTCTTCTGTGTATTTTATTAAATAATAAGAAGGTGAATGACTGGATAATTGGTTTTCATAATGAG
This sequence comes from Nephila pilipes, assembly GCA_019974015.1. Lineage (NCBI taxonomy): Eukaryota > Metazoa > Arthropoda > Arachnida > Araneae > Nephilidae > Nephila > Nephila pilipes. The sequence goes on from BMAW01131660.1 coordinate 34,918, forward strand.
CAATAAAATTGCTGGGAAATTTTGCGAGCAATAACCTTATTGTTATAGAAGCTCTTTAATGTGTTAAAATCCGAGTAATTAAACAATTTGTATATTAGGGCATTAATTTTTGTAAACATTATAAATTTGTGCTATGTATTATTTAAAAGATGAAAACTTTTATACATGGATGTAAGTCTGATCAAGTTATAATTTTTAAATTTGATAACTTTTTTAGCAAAAATATTTTATGCTTGTTCTTAGTGTATTTTTCATATATTTATTTTAATGAAAATATGCTAAGAATTTTATTTTGAAAATATTTAGCACATTAAGAGTATAATTAATTATTGAAACCCCATTATTGGGTATCTAAGAAAATATAAATTATTCTAATTGTTAATAAAATTTTTGATCTGAAGATATCTGGTTTGCGTGTTTGATATAAATTTGAAAGAGTTATTTTATCTCTATCTAGTATAAGCAGAAAGTTCAGATTTTGCATATTAAATTAACTCGCAAATACATAGCTATTTTTTTAAAACATTTTTTTTATGCAATTTATATATGCTATAAATTGTATCAGTGCATTTAAATATTTATGCTCATATTATATATCATTGTATAAACTTCCTTCTCAGTCTATTTTATTTTAAGTTATTCAAAATAGGGTAAGATTTTCATCAATTTCATAACTTATGCATTAAATTGACCTTGGTGAAAATCACTAGCTGAATGTACTAATCTGATAACCTTATGTTACAAACATGTGTTATCTTGAATAGTCAAATCCATTTTTAAAATAAAATCAGTTGGCCGATGAAGGAAATTATTTTGTGTATTAGGTTTTTCCCCTCTTTAAAGAGTTAGGTTTTTCACTTTAAGTTTAGAGTAAGGTTTTTCATAACACACATTTTGGGTACCAAAGTGGACTTGCTTTCGTGGAAGTGAATATTGAATTTTTTTTTCATCATGTCTGCTCTCCTATTTATTATGTATATGGTTGAAAAATCTGTTCAGTTTATTTTATTCTTAAAATTCCTTATTTGATGAAAAGAGAGGGAGGGATACAGTTAAAAGGTAGTTATATTTAGTGCATTTAAAAATCTATAAAAATAAAAATTAAAATAATATTAAATGAAGTTATTAATAAACATTAGGCTTTTTGAAAATCATAAAAATGATTTAAAATGACATTTAGGTATAAAATCAAGAATGGTGTTAAACACAATAGAAATGATTTCGCCTTTAGGATTGTATACAACACCTGAATTTAATCAAATGAAGAGTATACATTGACAGGTAGTACTTGTTTGCTATATTGCACTATTTTGCCTGTCTGTACACTTATTTTATAGATTGGTCTAATATTCAGTGGCCAGATCAACAATATTAATATATTTTATTGTAAAATCTTTGATCCCATTACTTACAAATTGAAAGATTAATTTACTCTGTCAGAAAATGTGATAGTTACATTTTTGGCATTTATTTTATTGCCACCATAAATATGCATGTATAATAGTAAAAAGCAATAAGGTCAGATTCTAACTTTACTTTCACAATACAAACTACCAAAAACCATTGTGCGGAAGAACACAGCCTGTAGTAATTTTTTTTAAAAAAAATATTTCATTAAATTAACTTTTATTCATCTGTAATCATGAATTGTTGTGGCAGGAAATAAAACAACTCAATATGGTGCCTTAGAAAATATGCCTAAATTAAAGTTGTCTAAAGTGGTATGACTTTAATGAAATTTTTTAAAACATTTTTAACTTTTTTCTGATTGGTCAATATCTTTTCTTTGTATCTTTCTAATTCCATTAATTTTAAGATAATGAAATCTTTATTTTCGTTTGGTCCATTTGTGCCCCTATTTATTTTATTTATTACTATATTTAAATGCTTGGAATTGAATTTTTTTCATTGAGTTAACCTAACCAAATTCAGTATCTAAGGTAAAAAATTAAAATATTAGTGATTCTCCTTGTCTCTTGGGATTATTATAATACTTTTCCCAGTATTTCTATTTTAATACAATTTGTATAATTATTGCAATTATTATTTGCAGTTTAAAATTAAAATCCTCAAGTATTACGAAAGCACAATTTTTTAAAATCAATTTTCAATTTTGATTCCATACTGATATATATATCATTCTTATAAAGCATTTTCATACTAAATTTATATAAAATAAGAAATTTTTTCTTTGTACGAAGCAGATTGGTATTTTGGTTTTGTTTACTACTAGTACATGTAGATATGCGATTCCCATATTTTTTAAAACAATTTTATCTATGCTGTGTTATTAGTCACAAAATCTACTTTGTTATAGGTACTGTAATTTGGAAATACCTAGTTTAATACTTGCTGATTTTAATTATGTACTTTTCCCTTAGCTGGGTACCCGACAAGCATCAAAGTTGGCGCAATTATTGTCAAGCCCTAAATGTTGATGTGAAAAGAACATTTGACACCTGTGGGCATTTCTTTTTATTGTAGTCATAACTTTGTCAACTTTTAAGCTTTGTGGTTATTGTCTGGTATCCAGATAATGGAATAGTACCAATTTAAATTCATAATGTCAATACACAAGTATGTGTGAGAACAAAATAAATCTTAGAACTTTTCAAATAAATATTGGTAGTTAGATAACATAATTATGAGTTTTCTCATTGTCAGCTTCAGGACAGTGTTTCACTGTAAGAAAAAAGTTTTGTTCTAAAAGTTTTGCTTTTATGCAGAAGTTTGTATACATGTATGAGGGTAAGAGTTTTTCCCTTTTTGGCAAAAATTTTGTTTGCTTTTGGATAACCTGTTAGGAAAATGAACAGATGTTTCTTCTTTCTACTCTAAATGTAATCTTAAAATTCAATCCATTATTAAAAATGCTTACTTCAAATGCAGTTAGTGCTGGTATGAAGAATAGTACAAAATTCGTAAACTTTCAAAGTTAGTGATTTTGGAAAAGTTTCTAAAAATAAGTTGTCAAATATGCATCACTCAGGAAATTGTTGATTTTTCTTTTTTTTCTTTTTCTTTTTTTTTTTTTTTCCCCAATTTTTCTATAGATGATACTCCTAGATATATAAAATTCGATGCTATTGTTTCCTTTTTAAATATTGAATGCTTAAGATATTCGCTGATTAAAAATATTCTTCTGTTGATCATTTGTTGCAAACTTTTAATGAGAGCAATTTTAATCAATTTTTGGTAATTTATATTCATTAATTTCATATAGTTCATTATTAAAAAAGAATTAGTCTTCTAATTTAGTCAAAATATTTTGTAATTGTGAAAGATAGGTTTTAAAAAGCATGACATTCATTAAAGAAGCCAATACCTCATAAAGGAAATGTATTTCAACACACTTCATGAAAAACACATTACATAAAGATAGATTTGAAAAATAACACTTTACATAAAGAATAACCGAACTAATTAGGAATCTGTTAAGAGATGATTAAATTCTTAAAATTAGAGAATTGGTATTTAAATGAATAATTAATTTTAAAATTCTTAATCTTTAATATGGTGTTTCATCTTTGGAGATGTTTCAATTTTATTTTTGCCTGCTTTATCATCTTTTTAATGTTATAAATAAGAATTTATAACATTAAAAACATTTTGAATATTTAAAAAAAAATGATTTTTTTTTCTGTCCTTTTCTTTTCTTTTTTTTTTAATAATAAATCCCATTTACATATTAGATAAAATAAAAAAATCTCAGTATATTATAAGTTTGTAAATTCATTCAAATTTTTTTTCTTAATGATTAACTGATTGATTTAATTTTTTTATGTCATCCTAACATTATGAATTGTGAGGATAGAATGTATTTATTTTTATATCTAATCTCTTTTTTTTTTTTTTTTATTTAAAGAAAAGGTATTTAGGTTCTGTAATTTGTAATATCATATGTAAATACAATAGTAATATGAGTAAATTAAAATAAAATTATTTTCCTATTATGCTTCACAAGTACATATGTCTTTATGAAGCATTTTTGAAAAATAACGTTGGAAATTGAGTCTAGAGTTTTATTTCAATTATTTTAAAAGTTTGCATGTATTCCTTATAAAGTGAAAGATGCTCTGACTTTTTATTTTTTAGTATATTTTAGAGTATCATGTACAGAATAATTATATGCATGTATTGAAGTTGAAATTTTGTTTATATGAATGGATGTGTTAAAGTATTGAATTAAACTTTATTCAATCTTCATCTTATACATACTGAGATTTATAAAGCAACATCTATTTAAAATGTTTCTACAAAAATAACATTTTCTGTTTAAATATGTCCTAAATTTTTTTTTTCTTAATGAAATGTGATCTTATATTTACTTCAATTTTTAATTTTTCGGGTATGTGAAAATTATTTAAGTAGTTTCATATCTTAAATGCTGTAAAATTAATATGAACAGTTTTTATGAAAACATTTTTATTATATTTTTTAAGGAATTTTTCTTTTCATATATTTCATGATCATTAATTACTTTTAGTTAAGAAAATACTGTTATAGAAATAATATCTTATGTCTCTCTTAATAAGTAAAAAAATAAGATCAAACTTAACAATTTTCAAGTTAAAAAGACTAAATATTAAGTTCATGTTGTGATTCATGTATCTGTGTGTAATATTGTCATGAAGTTTAGAATGAATGTAAAATTTTTTTTACATAAATTATAAAACTATTTAGTTGATAATTATATTGAAAAATTTATTATGAATAGGTGTAGAAGTATGCTTAGTTTGTTAATTTGTTGAAGTAAATAGGTTGTATAGATGCTTTAATAAGCAATGTAAATTTTTGTTAGTCCTGAATGCATAATTCATCTAAAAAATCTGTTCGTAACACTACTTTTTATTTGGTTTATCTGTTGGTAACAGATTAAGTCTTCCTGACTTATGGAACAATTAGAGAAAAAACATTTAATATAAGTATTTTAGTGATTTTTTAAAATTTGGATCTTGTTATCCCATCTCCTATGCTTAAACTCGGAGAATTATAAATTTATTTTAATGAAAAAATTGCATTTTTTTTTTTAAAATTAAATTTAAAAATGCATTTTAAATGGGTTTATACTTTTTATCTTGAGCTTTGTTTTTAATGGCGATAGTTGTAATATCTCGTAACATATGTTACATAATGTGATTTGCATTACAAGAAATCTTATCAATGATTAATATGTATAAAATCCAATTCTGTGCTTATTCAAGAAGGGTTTTGTTAAGCTGTACTTATTCTTCAAATGCTCAGTCTGTGTTCTTTTTTTATTTACCAGTGTGCAATAAATGCTTGAGAATAATTGAGGTTTTTCATAATTTAATTATTAAATCATGATTGAAAATTTCTCGGTTAATTCAATTTAGATATACGTTCCTTTCTTTAACAAAGTTGTGCCTCTTTTTTTTTTAGAAATGTCCTTTTTTATATCTTCATTATGATCTTTTTTCTTTTTTTCGAATATAAGTGAGTCCTGTTGCAGACTAATAAATTTCAGTAATAAGTTGGTTGGGCAATAACATGAAATTGTGTGTGTTGTGTATAATATGCAGAAGTTAAAGATTAGAAGTGTTCTAGAGATCATGGTTACAGGGAAAATGTGGCTTTTTTTCACATGTCAGACTTGAAAAGTATATTATTTGACAATAAACAGTTTTCTTGTTTGAAATCACAAAAAAGACAGCAGAATCTTTAACTTATTTAAATCAAATGAAATTGACTGAATTGAAAAAGAATGAACTTTGTTGTTAAATGTTATAAAAGGCATTTTTTTAAAGACTTAATAAAGCTTTTTATTTGTTATAATATTAAAATTTTTTTCTAGGTCTTTAAATTTTGGACACTTGCTGAGCAACTGTTTATTCCATTATCTCGTTGATGTAAATAATACACATCTCAATAGGATTTTACGCACAGAACTGAAACATTTTTATTTGAAGGTAATATATATTTTTAATAACTTCTTTTGTAAAGGAATATTTTTTAAAAAAGTTTTATGCTTTAGTTGAGGTTTTGAAGCCATTATTATTTCTGTCTATTTTAATATGTTTTAATGTCTGAGTTGATGGATTAGTAAAAATTTAGGTTTAATTAATTATATTGTTACTTGAATATATTGTGAAAAAAACCTTAAAAGTTTATGAATTTTTGCAGGTTTTTTAATGAATATGTTGCAAGATTTTGTAACCTCTAAAGATTTACAGAATCAATTACAATCATCTACAGAATTTTATAAAATTACTATATATATAATGATTTCACTTAAATTTATTTTTCTAATTTATTCAATATGTTAACTAACACAATAATGCATTCATGCTTATTTTCTGATACAATTCCATTTAATCTTTATGTACATGATTATAAATCTGCATGATTCAGTATTTTTCCTCTTTTGAACCTGCATTGATATTCCCTACTAGGCTTTTCATCTCCATATCAAATACCTAAAGGTTTCTAAATCTAATACAATGTGATTGCATTAATTCTTGTGCCGTCTAATTCTGGCATTAACTTCCAAACAGAGAAAGTTTTGATCTGTTTTGACTCAACCACTGAAGCAAATGGATACATGTTGCGTTGTGTCCACCGCTATCTCGATGTAACTGCCTCTCGTGTTAAAGTAATATATACTTAATTTCAAATATTTAAAGTTTCTTTATTGTGCTATGATTGAACTAAAAAATTTCAGATACTATATTTACAAATCAAGCAATTTAGTTATTGAAGTTTATTGTTAAACCGAGAATTTTAAAAGTTTTTGTATCTTTTTCCATTATAGTAGTTTTGACTGCTTTTTAATTACATAATGACTACATTTTTTATTAAACTATTTCACGATGATTCTGGGGATTGAAAGTTAGATTTGCTTGTCTTTCTATTGTGAAACCCCGTATTTATATTTTATAAGTTTAAATGTACAAGGATTACTAAAAAAAATAATGAAATTGCATTTTTTTAAAGAGATGAATAACACATGGATCAATAAGTCCCGAGAATGTGCGGTCGTTTTTTTTTGCGATTTCCTCCTTCAAACGCACCAGCAAGTCAATATAATAATCACTGTTGATCGATTTACCTTTTTCGAGGTAGTCAATGAAAATCTCGACATGCGTATCCCAAAAAACTGACGCCATGACTTTGCCAGCTGACTGCTGAGTTTTCGGACGGCTTTCGCCAGCTGTGCGCCACTCAGATGACTGCCGCTTCGACTCTGGAGAGTAGTGATGTATCCATGTTTCGTCCATGGTCACGTAACGACGCAAGAAATCTTTTTTGTTGCGAGTAAATAGCGATAAACAGCTTTCTGAATCATCGACTCGTTGCTGTTTTTGTTCCATCGAAAACAATCGCGGCACCCACTTGGAAAAAACCTTTTTCATGCTCAATTTTTCATGAAGGATAGTAAATACACTTCCATATGATATCTGTGTCATCTCAGCAATCTCACGGAGCTTCCACTTTACGATCTTTCATTATAATTTTTGTCACTTCACTCACATTTTCCGGTGTAACGGCTTCCACAGGTCTACCCGAGCGTTCCGCGTTATTTGTGTCGGTACGACCACGTTTAAACTCGGCAAACCACTGACAAATCGTTGCTTTTGATGGACAAGAGTCTGGGTAACATTTTTCAATTCATTGTTTCGTTTGCACGGTGTTTTTACCCATTAAAAAAAAATGTTTTATCAGAACACGAAACTCGGTTTTTTCCATTTTTTAAACAAACTACAAAACGACTTTACTCCAACCTCAATAACTCAGCTGTTTCTGGTCCGATCGACTTAAAATTTTGACACGTTTCAAGGAAAGGTTAGTACTCTAGAAAGACCTGGTTTACTACGAGCGCCAGCTCTAGGTTAGTCTCGGAACTTATTGATCCATGTGTTATGTTAGATATAATAGCTGCAAAAATGAGTTGCATATTTTTGACTGTAATATTTATAGAGTTAGGGTTTTTAAAAAGAATTTTTTTCTAAAGAAAATGAAAGATTAAATGCAAGGAATAGATTTATTAAATCCTGAATGTTATTTATTCCAACAATTTTTTAAACATATGTTATAATTTGTATAATGATACTTGTTATTTTTCAAAAGTACTTGCAAATTTCTAACTAACTCTATAGTCTCAGGTAGTTGGATCAGATTTACTTCACTTTTTGCAGCGTTTTTCTTATCAGAAATGGCTGTTAGAAAACGTTCAGCGATTGACAGAGTGTGTATTCCCGATGACTTATCAGATTCTGAAAGCGATTTTAGTTTTGATAGTGATATAGATTTTTCGGACTGCTCCTTGTATAGCGATGAATCTGATCATGATTCAATAAACTTGCAAAGCGTTGGGCACTGGTGCAAAATTGATATGTAGAATATTCCACCTCCTCTACCTCCAGTTCCTTTTCATGGAAATCCGGGAATTACTGTGAATATAGCTAACAATGCAAGTACATTGAATTATTTTGAACATTTTTTTGATGATCAAATATTACGAATGATAGTCCAAGAAACAATAGATATGCTGAACAATATATCCAAAAAACAGTTTGTAAAGAGGAATCATGCTGGAAAAAATGGACAGAAACGAATGTTGAAGAACTAAGACTATTCTTTTGCAGTTTTGTTACTCCAAGGAGTCATAAAGAAGCCAGAACAAGAACATTATTTTTCTAAGCATCAAATATTATCCACACCAATTTTTGGAAAAGTTTTTGAAAGAAATAGGTTTTTATTGCTCATGAAGTTTCTTGATTTTACTAATAATGAGGAATTTGATAAAGACCGACACCCATGGCCAAAATTGAATAAAATTTATGACCCAATGGAACATCTTCAATGCAAATTTTGAGAAGTCTATATACCAGGGGAAAATCTTAGATGAGAGTTTGATGCAGTTCAAAGGCAGGCTCAAGTAGAAAATGTTTATTGCCAAAAAAAGAGCAAGATTTGGCTTGAAGTTTTTCGTTCTTTGTGAGGCAGAAAGTGGATACATTTCAAATTTCCTCATACACAGGTCATGGAACAGTGTATAATTCTAAATACAGTCAGTATCCCATTTCCACCAAAATTGTTTTACACTTATGGATCGATTCCTGAGAAAAGGTTATGTCACTATTGATAATTTTTATATGTCTCCACAGCTTGCAGACAACTTAGTTACAGAAAAGATGGACACTTATGGAACAGTGAATAAAACCAGAAGAGACTTCTTGTCAATTTTTCAAAAGAGAAAAGTCCCCAAGGGTGAAACTGTTGCTTATCAAAGAGGTAAAGTTATGGCCCTGAAGTGGCAGGACAAGAAGAGTGTCTTGCCTTATGAGTACTATTCATGATGCAAGCTCTTATTTGGTGACATGCAAATCTGTAATAACAGACTATTATGAAACCAGTTGTCGTTTGTGACTATAATAATATAATGGGTGGCGTTGATTTATGCAACCAAGATATGTCTTACTATCCTACACTCTGAAAAAAAAAACAGGGAAATATTATATCAAAATTTTCAGGCAGTTTTTAGATCAATCATTGTGGAATGCCTATGTGCTATACAAAAAGCAAAACTCGACACAAAATATAAAGCTTTTGAAATTTATTTGCAAATGGTTGAAGAAAGTATCCAAAAGTATTCTGATAGAGATAAAAGCGGTTGCCCTGGAAAACATAGTTCTACTCCGAACCCTTTGAGATTGACAGCTCGTCATTTTGCAAGCCACATACCACCTAACCCCATAAAAAGAGAGCATCAAAGACATTGTGTTGTTTGCTGTTCAAGAAAAGATGCAAATGGAAAAAAGAATTGCAAAGAAACACGAATCTGGTGCAAAGACTGTGAAGTTGGACTTTGCCTTGAACCCTTTTTCGAACTCTATCATACTAAACTGTATTACTTAGGTATTTTTTTCTCAGTGCTTTATATTTTCTTAAATTTTATACATTGTACTTTTTTATGTTATTCAATAAATAGAAATTAACAGTTATTCAATTGAAATTTATTAAAAAAAATTTTTTTTTTTGGTGATAACATCTGAAATTAGTTTTTCTGGCAACTTAGTTTCTCATGATAAAAATCTATATAAAAAATCTTTTCTAGAAAGAAAAAATGCATTTTTGCAATTCTTCAATATATTAAGATTTAAAATATGCAACAAAAAAACACAATTTTTGAAGCGATTTTGGTCCACAAATTGAGCAGTCAGAGGGTTAAATCTGTTGGCTACAACATTGACCAAAAGAGTATTTTTATATAGAAGGTTCATTATAGGTTTGAAAATTGGAAGGGTTGGAAGCTAAAGAATAGGATACAATTTTGTTCCAAGATAAATGGAACTTAGGTTAGAAAATTAACCTCATTTTTTACACAATACTATTTTTTCATTTAGGAAATATATGCTTACAAACTGAAAATTATATTTGACTGCTGTTGATGTAGGTTTACATTTATGACAGGGTATCTAAAGGGAACTATTTACACTAATTTATTGCAATTAATTTAAATATTTTAGATGTTCATTATTGGGGATACAGTGCTTTGTACACTTACATTTGCTATGCAAACATTTTTTAAATGCTGTTCGCACACTAGAATGAGTAATTACAATGTCCTTGGACATGACATTGTTGTTGAATATGTAAGAGTTATCTGCTGTCCCTTCTCTTTGGAATTTATGATCACCCATACACGAAAGGAAATTGCATGCAAACTGTAGTATCTGATGTGGAGGTGCTTTTGGTTTCCAGTTCTCTGTAAGGCAAGACTTGACCTCAAAGTTCATGCAAAACAGAAATGTCACTTGACCTTTTGCACAAACTCGGCTACCTTTAATGAAGATCTTGTCCAGTTGTATAAATAAGGGAAACTATTAACAAACTTGTTAAATGTGGTCTTCGCATACTTCTCATCCTGTATGATTGTGATAGTACAAAATTATAGGGAAGTGGATATAATGGCTAGAATGAGTTTGGTGTAGTTTTGTTTTTGCTTCTCTATAGGAAGGAAAATGTCAGAGTCAGTATTGGGCATAAATGCTGTTTTCATTCTATTGATATAGATAATGGAAGATTTCCTATTAATCTTGAACTGTAAAAAAGTTCATCACAATGTTTTATAGTGGAGAATGTTTCGTTGTAAAATGCTTGTAGTGGAACAGAGCCTCGCCTCACACAATACATGTGTACATGTTTCCAAGTTTTTGTGCATAAATATAGCATTGTTGCAATGCAAAAATGCTGGTTTTAAGTTTGGTTGCTGCATGTGATGCAAATGTTCCTGAATTTTTCAGGTATGTAAGGTCTTGGTATTTGAGTAATTAAATTGCAGTATATTTCCTAATCAGAATTAGTGAGTTTAACTTTTTTTCAAATATAGAAAATTTCAGAATTTAATTAAATCCACTATCATTTTTTTGTGTAGATATAATTTCACGATACTCAACTGAACCTAAAAATTGGATCTCATCAACGTGCAATAAAGCGTCAGTGACTATATTCTCTGTTGCTTTAAAGTATTTAATATTTGTTGTAAACTGAGAAATAAAGTCAAGCTGTTGATTTTGTCTCTGTGAGCATTTTTCAGACTTTTGTTTAAAAGCAAATGTTAAAGTTTTATGGTCAGTAAATACAATAAAATTATTTCCTTCTAGTATAAATCTGAATTTTTTAAAGGTTGAATAGACTGCTAATTATTCCCTGTTACAAGCACTATATTTCATTCATGTAACAGTAAGTTTTTGTGAAAGGAAAGCTTAAAGGTTTGAGTCTAATTGCGGTCTTTTGGTACAGTGCCACATTCATTGCACAATCCAAAGTCTAGCAATGCATTAAGCATTGAGTGAAATAACACTGCTGCAGTTTCTCATTTTTTACATATTTTTTGAAAGCTGCACTCATTTGACCAAATCAAGATTTTTTTTTTTTGAACTTATCAGATTTGCTAAGAAGTGCTTGAGTATGAGCAGCAAGTGGCAGAAATCTGCATTAAAAATTAACCATTTCTAAAACTTATATAAATTCTTTTACAGTCCTATTTTTTTTGTAATTTATTATTGCTTCTACTTTTTCTGAAAATGGTTTCGTGCCATCTTTTGTAATAAGATGCCCTAAAAATTCATTGTTTTGTTAAGCCTTTTGTAACATGCTGTTTATAAATTATCTTGTAATCAAAGAAAACTAGAATGTCATCCAGATAAGTGTAACAAATATCTAGACCTTTTAAAACCTCATGCTTAAAGCTTTAAAATGATTGAGCTGCATTTAAGTACAAAATTTAAATATGAAAATTCAAATAAGCCAAATGGGGTAATTATTGTTATTTTAAGTATGTCATTTTCCTAAATTGAGGCATGGAGGAACAATATCTGTTTTTGAAAAAAGGGTTTTTTCATGGAACAATTGGCCAAAATCTTGAATATAGGGTATAAGAATCCAAATAAAAAGTTGTTGCAGCATTTAATGCTCTCTAATCCCCAATTGGTTATATGCCAATAGGTTTTAGTTTACAACATGTAAAGAGGGATGAGCAGTTGCTTTTAGAAGGCCAACAAATTCCCTTCTCTATCATATATTCAAATTCTTCCTTCATTTCTATAAATACTTCATATAAAAGTCTGTTAGCTTTTGTATGGACTGGTTGCCCTTTAGATTTAGGAAATAAACAGCATATTTTATTGATTTACCATGAATTGAAGGATTTGTTAGTTCTGAAAATTGTTTTAGATTATCGTGGTAAAGAGAAAATTCATTAGCTAAAAATTTAAAATTTTTTAAAAAACCTTGCTCCTATTATGAGGGTAGAAGTATTGAGGATGAAATCCCATTTAAATTTTCTAAGATCAACATTTAAATCAATTGATTTAATGCCTAAATTTTAATTTTTAAGTTATTCTCCACAAAAAGTTCTAGTATGCGATTTTTATTTATTTATGTTTCAGTGGTGGAATACATGTAACAGTACTACCCGAGTCAACTAAAAACTTAATATTAATGTACGTGTCTAAGTCATATAATCCGTTTTAAGTTACTACTATTTCGCTTTCTGCATATTGTTTAGGAATAATAGCTGAATTCAGTTTTCCGATTTAAAATTACAAGGAGGAACACATTTATGAGCATTTTTCTTAAATCTTATGTTAAAAGCAGTATGAAGGTTTTATATTTTTGAAGTAAATATATGACTTTTACTCAAAAAATAGAAAATATGAGTGAGAGAAAAATATGCAAATATCAAGCTTTCATAATTTCGTGTGTGAGTTTTATTGATTTTCAACTGTTGGTGGCAGTTTCATTGACAATAGCCAGTAGAGTCTAGCAATGTCTTGGAGAAGTCATTAGTCTAATTCGTTAAGGTTGTGCACAGTCGGATGAATGGAAATGGAGTTGTCATTGGCTGATTCTACTAGACATCTCAATGTGTCTTTGGTCCAATGTCTTTGTGATCAATATCAATCCAAAGACTGTGTCCAGAAGACATCTTCCAGGCCGACCACGAGCTGCAACACCTGAAGAGGACCGTTTTCTAGCTCTTTTGGCATGAAGGAGAAAACCACTACTTTGCTGCAGCTCATTACAGACTACTTTGTAGCGTGAGGGAGAAAAATCTACGGTGTGAAGATGCCTTCATAATGCAGGTCTCTATGTAAAACAACCACTTGTTTGTGTCACCCTAAATGGACAACAGAGAACAGCTCGCTTATATTGGGCAAGAGAACATGTTTCTTGTACCAAACAGAAATGGGCTTCTGCATTCTTCACAGACGAATCCAGATTCACACTGGAGAGTGATTCAGGGCGTGTGCTGATCTGAAGGGAACAATGGTACTGATACCATCATTCCAGCATTGAAAGACAGTTATAGAGATGGTAAAATTGTGGTTGGGCAGGGATCTCAGTGGTCACACCGACCTTCATGTGTTCTATGCAGGAATTGTGACTGGTGTGAGATATTGGCATGAGATCCTTGATCCATATGTTTCCATATGTTGGTGCTATTGGTAACAATTTCATTCTGATGGATGATAATGCATGACCTCATTTAGATGAGGTTGCTGAAGGCTATCTAGAAAGTCATGATTTGGAGTGAATGGAATGGCCAGCTCAATCTCCAGGCTTGAGTCCATTAGAACATCTTTAGGACTATCATAACAGACAGATTGCTGCTTGAAGTCCTACAAGGCCATTACATGAACTGGAACAAGGTTTACTTCCATTTCTGGTCTTCGCTTCTCTTTTCAGTGTCCGATAACTTAATAAACAGCATGGAAAGTTGATGCCGCCAATGCCTTCAAGTTAGGGGTCAACATATTCCTTATTAGAATCCTTTTTTGTAATGTTTCTTTGAAATTTTGCTACATAAAATTGTAATGTACTGTTTTCTCCAAGAATGGACTTCTCCCCCAAAATGCTTTTTTTTTTTTTTTTATTGTAAGTCATTTTTGTAATAAACTTATATAAATTCTGCGATGCATTCAATATATAACTGTTTAATGCACATTTCCTTCAAATTTGTTGTTTCTACATTTATTAATTTACAAATCAGACGTAAAAAAACAATTGTACCTTTACTTTTGGAAGCCAGTATATTTGAAGACTGTCTCCTTACACTAAGAAGCAAAATTACTAATGTTAGAATAATGAAAGCTTCAAATAGTTGTAATGATAAGATTTCTTTACATATTAAAATTGAATTCCTTATTTAGTAATAATCATCAAGCATTATAAAAATTTCTAATGGTGTTCTTGGCAAAATGAATGATCAACTTAAATTATGTAGATTTTCTGATACCCTTGAAAATAATTAAAGTGCATTTTTTTATAGAATGAAAAAATTACCTTGAGGGAAGATGTTGCTTCTCTCAAAACAATATCTGTTCTACATTTGGAATTATGTATTGCTTATTTACTTGTAGAGCTAATGGAATTTATTCAAAATCTTTTAGATTTATTTAGAACATATTCAAGATACAGGGCAGGATTAACAATTGTTTTTTCATGGCTTCACCTGTAAGACATTAAACATTTATTGCTATTATTCAATAACAATTCTAATTTAATCTGCTTGATATGTCATTCACTAACATATTGTAAAAATATTACCTTTATAGACTTCAAGCTAAAATTGCAAATTGATTTTTTAGAGATTTACATTCAGCAAGAATTAATCCATCTCTCAAACACAGTGTGAATTATGTAAGGGCATTTAGTAATCACTTAGAGTTGAAATTTGAAGAAGAAAAGCAGGTGCTTTTATCTACTGAGGCATTTATCAGATCTTGTAGAAAAAAAGGCTTGGAAAGATTCATCTCTTAACTTAGAAATTGTTTGACATCAATACATTTGTAGAAACCACTTTGTGAGAACTGACAGACAAGCTGCAAAAATTATTTTTTTGACTCTTTTAAAACAGTAAAAGTTTCCCCATGATCTGACAACAAAAGAAACAGGCATTCCAATAGTCAAGTTGCACCATATATGAGTGAACATGAAGAACATGGTGGCATATCACACAAATCAGTGAAGTTCTGAGTTAACTGCACATTATTAAATGGCATCTTGAAATCAAATGCTATTTGAATTTCAGACCTCTTTCACCTTTAGAACTGGCACATTTTTTTGATCAAAAATTATCTTGCATCATTTCCAGGGTCTGATTTCTCTTCATCAAAATTTAATTCTTATTGTATGATACTTCCCTCAAAAATATTTCAATATTTTAGAAATTATCGAGCAACATATATAGTAAGGCTTCAGCTGCTTCCTAAGTAGATTTAAAAGCAAAAGAACTGAGAAATAAGTAACTTGGTTATTTTGTAAGACAAACAAATGCCTCCTTTGAAATTATGATTTTGTCACATAGTAAAATTTCACCCAGTATTTCAACAATTGTGTTATTTTGGTGACTGTCCATATGCTGATGGAGGGCAACTCAGATTTGAAAAATATATACAAGTTTATCCTTCGAAAATTCATTTACATTCTCTATAATATGTTTTATGTTTTTTAAATAAATCTACATGTTCATATTAAATGATAAAGCAATCTTATATTTATTTTATTATATTATATTGTTGTATCTGTTATTTGTGTATTACTAATGCAGCTATTTCCTATGTATGTTAGTATTAACATATTCACTACATCTTGAAGGGAATTGGCATCTATGTATCAACAACATGCCAAAAGTTATTTACTAGCTCATTCTGATTAAGATATTATTTGTAATTCTAACCCTTTTATGCTGTAATAAAATACCTAAATAGTGTATTCATGGTTTATTTCGAATTTGGACATTCTAGTTCATTTATGCAAACAAAAGGAACATTGTATAATTGACAAGTTTTGTCCAGCAGTTGATTGCAATTTAAGAATAAAATCTTTGGCCAAAAGAATGAGTCTTGCTAGTTTAGCTCTTTTAGAAAAAACATTTTTATATTTATAATATAAGAATCTTGTTTATTTTGTTTCTTCATGAAATGTGCTATCAGTCTTCGGGAGTAATTTAAACTTCAAATGTATATTTTCTTTCTGTTTAATATGTATATTGCATTTTCATGCCTTTTTAATTAACTAATTATTTTAAAAAAAATTTCTTTTCTCAAAATATTTTTTCTCGCTCTGTTAAGGAAGAGATTTAAAAAATTGAGGTGTTTTTTTGAAGTTAAAATATTATTTGCAATTTGTTGAAATATTTTTATATAGATTTCTGTAAAAATATGTGATATATTATTGATTAATATTTCACATCAGCCTTACATATCAAGAATTTTTACTCTATTGGTTATACCTTATAAATAGTTCTGATCAATTTTGGTGAACAATTATTTTGTTTCTTCTAAATTCAAACATTTATAAAATTGTTAGATAGTTGAAATTTAATTAGTTTAATTCAAGAAATTAAGTTTATTTTGTGTTACTTTGAAATATTTATATTTAATTTTTTGTGACAAATTATCTCAATTTCTGGAATTTTTAGCTTAAACTTTGTGAAATAGCTTAGGTATGTCAGAAATATTGCTTTTGATATTATGCATAATCAAGAATTGATTAAGTTTTAAAATGGTTGTCTGATTTTGGTAATAATAATTTTTAGCTGTAAAATATATTCCTCTATCTTCAGATTTTATGCTTTTAAAATTTAGTTCAAATGATCTAATATGGCTGACTGAACAATATTTTGATGAAACTGGCCACAATATTAAAACTTTATACATAAAGTAATTGAAAGAAAGAAAAAATTGAATTAGTAAACAGATAATTTTTTTAAAAAAATTAAATATTTTTCCGTATTTTGTGTGGCATTCTTTAAAGTAATATTCAAATTAATTTGTAACGGAAGTATCCTTATTTTTCTCAAAATGTTCTGGGGGAAAAAAAGCGTTTTATGAATCTATTCTGTGAAGCAATCAGATCTGGAGATTTATTTATATTTAAATAATTAATATGGCTGTAAATACCTTCCTTGTAAGGAAAATTGCTATTTTAACTGTAACATCCTGAATGGATATCAGTCAATCCACTTATGTTTAGAATTTTGAAATATTTATTATGAGTTGAGCTTGATGTTATTTATTTTTCTTCTTAAGTGGACTTTTACCACCAAAGAACAGTGAGTCCCAATGGCTGGGTCCTAGCACCCTAACATCAGGGATACTCTAGTGATCTTTCTCTATTTTCTGTAATCATTTGTAACTTTCTTTCCTCTTTTTTTTTTTTTTTTCAAACATCTAGATCACATTTTACACATTGTTTTGTGCAGCATAGCCATTTCTGTTTCTTGCACTATTAAATTCCACCATCAGTCACTGCTGGGTCATAGCATATTATAATTGGTCTTAGATATTTAAATATATATGAACTGTGACTTTATTTTATTAAAGATTTTTTAACCATAGCTGTGAGAAACATTACCTGTGTTGAAAGGAAAGAATTTTATTTTATCAATTTTTTGACATCTAATTTTTCATTTTATTTAAGGTTCACAAGGGACACCTTGTACCTAAAAACTTTTAAAATTTCGATTTTTATTTGTTGTATGACTTTCAATGATGCATTACTTTTGTTTCATAAACTATCTTGAGCTTCAATATATATATATATATATATATATATATATATATATATATTTCTTTTTGCTTTACAAAAATTTAAACATGAAAGATTAGCCATGCACATTGTCTTAAAATTTTTTAAGTGTGAGTTCTTGACAGAAGAATATATGGTATTTAAATTAGATGTTTTAAGAAGTTTATTTGAAAAAAATGGTGAACATTTTAAAAATGTAGTGATTTGTAATAAATGTTTTGAAAGATTTTAACATTTTAGGACAGTTACCACAAGCTAGTCTGAAGCACAAGGTAGCATTGGTGTGGGGTGTAATTTAATGTGATAGAAGTCCTACAATTTTAATATTCCTAAGATTCAATACCCAGTGAATTAGGACCCAGAGCAGATCTGGGTCTTTTGCTACCAGCATATGCGTAAGACATGCTTTGAATGCTAGTTTTCTCTCTTTTTTTTTTTAAAAAAAATTTTGTGTTTGAAAAATGTAAATATGAATTTAATGTGGTTAAGAAATGTTCTTAATAAGACTGAAATTCTTTTCTCTTATTTTTGATTAGTCAGTCAGATTATAAAGGAAAAAAGTTGAATTACATATGTTTTGTGTAGTTTTGAAATTATCTCCTCAAGATTTGCTTACTACAATAAAAAATGTCAGTGAGAAGTAAGTTATTTATATACAATCCATGGAAAAGGCAGTGGAGGAAAATTTTAAATTAATATATTGATGGGTTATGTTTAAAAAGAATTACTTCTTGTGCAATGGCATTGTAAGTTTATGAGCATTGATGTAAAAAAATGTTCTTGTCACTGAAATTTTATTGTAATAATATTCTTTCAAAAATGGTTAATTTCACTTTTTTAATTATTAGAAAACATTTGAAGGAAGTAGTAGTCAAATGGAAGTAGATGGAGCTGTAGCTATTTTTTCAGAAATCTTTGGAATCTTGTAGAGTTTAATACATAAATTTGAGTTATGGGT
Organism: Nephila pilipes; assembly: GCA_019974015.1. NCBI lineage: Eukaryota > Metazoa > Arthropoda > Arachnida > Araneae > Nephilidae > Nephila > Nephila pilipes. The sequence goes on from BMAW01131660.1 coordinate 53,936, forward strand.
ACTCCAAAATTTTTGATGCAATCAATGAAATATATATTTACAGAAAAAAAAAAGGTATCCAGTTGAGGAACTATAATGTGTGTGTGCTTTCATCATTGCTTGACAACAATCATTGACATAATTTTTATTCTGTAGAGGAAAACATTAGTATAAAGTTCTGCAAAGAATGAAGTTTATGATGTGTGGATAATAATTAAACTGACGCTGCTACAAACGAAGTACATGTGCACCAAACACATGGAAATGCCAGCTTTTTAGCTTGAAGCCTTCTCTTTAGTATGCAGTGCCTTTCGCTTCTGTAAACAAATCCCTGAAGCCATAGCCTTCGTTCGCATTAAAGTTATTATTTTTTTGTTTTGCTAAAAAAAATGATGAGTGTAACAATAGAGCAACAATTTGTTTTGAAATTTCGCATGAAACTTGGGAAAAATCTGATACTGAAACATAATTTATTGAAAGGAGTGTATGACAATGAATGTTTATAAGTGATTTAAGTATTTTCAAGATGATTGAAAAGACATTGAAGATGATTCACACCCAGATTGCCCTTCCACATCAAAACAGATGTGGCAATATGAAAAAAAATTAGTAAACTGGTTCGATCAGACCACCAGTTAAGTATTTGTGCGATTTGAGGCTGTAGGAATTGACATAGAATCTATACAATAAATTTTGCATCATAATTTTACCATACAAAAAGTATGTGCCAAAATGATGTCTAAAATTCCCACATTTGAACAATAAGAAACTCGCAAAAATATTTGTAATGGCATTTTGAATGCCATTGAAAATGACCTGACTTATTGGAAAAGATATTGTTTTGTGTCAAATCATGGTTTTTTACTTATGATCTTGAAACGAAATGGCATCCATGCATTGAAAGAGCCCATCTTCACCAAGAGCCAAAAAAAGCCTAAATGAGCAAATCAAAATTCAAGGCAATGATGATATTTTCCCGATATTCATGGGATTTTATATTATCACTGGATTCCTGAAGACCAAACTATTAATCAACATTGCTACCTTCAGGTTTTTGTCAAACTCCATGAAAGAATAAGGGAAAAGCAACCTGAAATAGGGAAGTACAAGTCATTCCACTTTGTCTATCAAGAGGTTTCTAGTCAATTACAGCATCCCAGTGTTAGATCACCTGCCTTATTCACCTTATCTTGAGCCATGCGACTTCTGTCTGTTTTCTGAGGTGATATCTGCCTTGAAAGAAACAAGAGTTGAGTCCGTTGAAGCTAAGAAAGAGAAAGCGGCACACATCCTGATGGAGCTAACTGAAGACGACTTCCAGCACTATTGCAAACAATGGAAGATTTGCATAGAATGTTTTAGGGATAGGGGAGGGTGTGTGTGTGCATCGAAGGCTATAATAAGTAAATATATATGACATCAAAATAAAGTGTTTTAGAGCATCAGTCTCATTATTTAATAGACACACATTGTATAGCTCAAATATTCTTGTGGTTGTTGTTGAGAAGCAAATGTCAGTATATAATATCTTGCTTATCCAAATATTTTTGAGAAATGTCTATGAGTCTTCAACATGGGTTCTGCTGAACCCTAGGGTTCCCTGACACTTTTGACACTTATTCTGCAAGATATCTTTTTGCTTAATTAAAGTGCCAAAATTTTAGGAAAATTTTAAGTTTTATAAAAGATAAAATTCTTAAAGAAAGTTTGCTTGTAAAAATAAACATAAATAATTTATGGATAAAACAAAAAATATATCCAAAAACTTGCTTGCTACAAATACATTAATCGAGACGCATTAGATCTCATATTAGTGTCCATTCTTTAGCTCAAGTGAAGACTCTCACTCTTATTTCGCCACCTATTTTCAAGGTATAAAGAAAAATTGATGCTACTCTTTTTAAATTGAAATTTCGGGCAGATTGGAAAGATAATATTGAATGCTTTCCTAATTTGCATAATATTAATATCGATAAAAATGTAAAAATTAGTTTATTCCAACATTTATCAGATCTGCAAAAAACATTTCTTGAACATTTCCTTGTTCAAAAAGAAAAATTATCATTGATCCAAAATCCTTCTCAAGAATGTGACACATCCAAAACTCCTAATAGACTGAGGTTTAAAATTACAAGTTTCGTTGCCAATAGTCCTCGTGTTGCTTCTAGTGTGACCTTAATTAAACCATACCAAACTCCTAATAAAAGAAAGAGAACAAATTGATATATCGACTGATATTTAATTGAAAAAATAAAATACAGATGCAATACTTTTGTAAATTTGAGTAGGGTAAAACTTTGATATCTTTATTTTTTCATTTCTTTAATCAAGAGGTTCCTTCAAGAAATTGGTAAGCCCAAAGGGTTTCTCGAAGTTTAAAAAGTTGAATACCCCTGCTCTATGGGAAAACCAATCAAAAGGGTGAACAACACTCAAGGGTTTTCCAAATTGCTTTTGTTTGAAGTGTAATACAATTTAGAAACATATTGGTAATATTCATGTTAAAAACATTTGACATTACATCTGTCTTAAAACATTTTGATGAAAAGCAGTTACTGAGATCTTTTGAATGGGGATTAAATCAAGAAGAGAAAAAGCATTTCGCTGATGAAAAGAAATAGAAAATCTTTGGAACATCATCCGCAAATGTCGCGTTATGCCAAAATATTGTAACATGGTAGATTTTCTAGATATTTATAATATTAGTTTATATAATTTTAAGCTCTTATTTTTTTTTTAAACTGAGCTTTAGCTTTTTTTTCCCTATTTTTTTTAAAATAACAATGCTTCCAGCAAATTTTTGTAACTCTTATACAAATTCATTAAATGCTTTTGTTAAAACATGTAGCCTTTGCTTAAAGCTTATTTTATATTTTAATATGTTGATACAATTTGACTTTGTCCCCTTGCAGTAGTCTGGGTCCATGGCTTTTAAACCATTGAATAAATGGTTTGAAAGCCATGGTCAGTTAAGCTAGTTAAAGTAGTAATATAAATTTTGAACAAAAAAAAAAAAAAATCAGCCATTTTTCAAGATAGGTGTTTTCCATTGTGCTAATACCCTTTCAGACTATTCATCTATCACTATCATCATTATCAAGAAACTGATGATATTTATCATTTTTTTTTTTTTTTTTTTTTTATTTTAATAAAATTTTTTTTTTTTTTAATTTTTTTTTTTTTTTTTTTACATTTACGCTCTTTGTACATTATTTTCAATTGTTACGGGCTGATTGTGATAGCCTAGTGATCATGTGTTCACCAAGTTGTAAACTCAAGCCGTGATTCCGCTAGAATCACGGCTTAAGTCTACGACTTGACGAACACATGACCACTAGGCTGTGTGCTGGTCATTTCACATCTGCTGATTGAATTGAATCATGCATTCAAGTCCTGATATTTGCAGACAATTATGGCAAATAAAGAGGGAATCTATACTTTAAATTATGTTTTTAAATCCACCTATGCTGTGATATAGATGTTTGGAAGTGAGGAATTATATATAGTTCTGGTGTTGCTCACAACATCTGACCGTTGTTTAAAATCATGAGATTTGTTATCAATAGCCAATTGTAACATTAGTATATTTTAATAATTGTAACATTGTATAGTTTAATGAATGTATTTTTACTAAAATACATTAAATATGAGTATGAAAAATGAAATAAATGTTGCAAATATTTTTATATTAAAATTAATCTTGTTAAATGTAGAAATAACTAGAAAGCTTTTGCAAAGTTAACTTGCTTGCTCAATTCTTTAAATTAAAACTTACACCATATTCTGTTTCCAAGTCTACCTCATAGCTGGACACAAAAGTTAGAAACATGGATGAATTATATATAATGCAAATTTATGTATTAACTAGGAACTAAGTAATGGATAAATTATGAAGACAACATGTAATGCTAGGACTTGCAGTTTGCTAGATTAGATCTTAAAAATTGCTAACTTTTCTAAAGAAAGTCAATATCTGAAAAAAATGTTTTTAAAATTAATGTTTATGGATGTGTGCGTTTTATTGATAAATAATTAAAATATTTAATTTGTCTATCAAAAATACTTGTGGATAATCTTGTATACTTCCTCAGATTGGTGTCTTAAGAATTTTTCTTTGTCAAACCAAACTTTCAAATATCTGTCTCTTTTTGAATAAAAACTAATAGAATGAAAAGTTTTTTTCAAATGTATATTTAAGGAATTTAATTTGAGAGCCCTTATATATTATTTATTATTTTTTAATCACTATATTGAGAAAAATTAATTTGTAGACTCTGATTATCTAGGGCCTGTTAAAGGGAAAAGTACAAAAATGAGGTGGAGGATTTTAAATCAAGGAACACAAATGTGCGAATACAAATGAATGAAGTTGGGAGTAGGAGAGAAATATAATTACATTTATGCTGTGGCAATTTTTTATTTGAGGAATTTAATTTCTTTCTACAAAACTGTAAAAAAAATAAATCGTTTTGTAATTAATAGTTAAAACTAAATAAAACAGTACTCAGTAGTTTTAAGTTCCAAAGAGCTACCTGCTCCTCTAAACATCTATAGAATGAATGATTAATAATTCGAATTTCTTTATATTGTTTTACAAAAGTTAAAAGGAAAAAAATTCATGGAAATTGAATAAAATTTTATTATTTAAATATTAATTCCTTATTATTTAATCAACATTTCTTTGATATTCATTTAGTTAGCTATGAAGCATTTAAAGAGTTAATTTTTTTAAGAATATAGATAATTATTACCCATTTTAATTTTAAAATGTTAAAAAAGTTTACATATAACCATTCATTCCTTATAAACTAATATGAAGTCCATTTAAAGAAGCAAATCAGCTCAGAAAATGTAATAATCTTGTTTTGTGTGGTAGTGGATGTGGAAATAGTGTTTTGATAAGAATAGCTGAAAATTAGAAAGTGAGAGAAATGATAGTGTCTTGCTTTCACAGGAAAAATTTTTCTTTTGCATAATTTTTTATATATATATATTAAGTCAATATTTTTAGAGTTTAATGATATATCTGATGCCAATTATTTTCCTTCCTCTTTACAAATTGGAAAAACGTTGTTATGAGGAATAAAAAATGACTTTTCTTTTCTCTTTTTGAGCTACATGATATTTGTATTAAAATTTTTAATTTGCTTGTGTATAAAACTTATGTTGGAACTGTGTTTTCTATATAACTTGAATAAAAAATTTGTGGATCTAAATCCAAATTTACTATTTGAAATAATAGATTAATTTATCTTTTACTGTTGAGTTCAATTATTATCAAATCACAGTTTTGTCTGCTAACAATTTTTAAGCACTCCAGAGCGTATCAAAAAGTTAAATTACCTGATTGTCTTATTATGTATGTTTCTTGCACTGAACTAGTGCGAGAAACTAACTGCTAGAAATATATAAAAAACAATTTTTTTTTTTACATTTTAATATCGTTTACATTTTTTTAAATGGGGAAAAAAATAATTGACTTAATTTTAAAAATTTTGCTTATTTTGAATTAAGTCAATCTGGTTTCTTTGAGAATATTGAAATAAAGTTTTAAATTTTTTTTTTTCTGAGGTAGAAGTAAGTCAAAAGAGACCTTTTTCCCATTAATATTTCTAATGTTTGTATTCGTGGTAATTTAAAAACTTAAATAAACTTTGGAAAATTTTAATGGCGCTGATTAAAATATGCTTCAAATCCGTTCTATTATCAGTTACGTTTCAACAATTTTTGATTCTCTTAAAACTGTAGTATGATTCAATTTAAAATTCAGCCCTATGAATCCCGATAAAATAATACTTTATAGAGTCGGAAATTTTAAAAGCGCGCGCTTGCTTCCACGAAACTTCAGAAAGCTAGGTTCACCTGAAAAGGCGAAGATACTGAGGTGCAGTCACTCAGGGCGTTGGCCTCACTCGACTTATTTGGCGAGATTAAAATTACCATATTTGGCGATTAAACGCTTAGCACATCCTAAAAAAATGTCATTTACTATATTTTGTTGAATAATTTTAAAGTTAATTTCCAAAGGTGTTTTACAAAATGACGAACTTGGAAAAAACTATTGAAGCTCAAAAGTTTGTATTGTTGACACTCCCCCCCTTCCGTTTTTTAAGGAACAAGATTAAAATATGCTATAGTTCAAATATTTCCGACAGTATATAAACTTGAATAAATAATTTTATTTTTTTAAATATGAAGGAAACGTATATATACTTCAAAAATGAATGCTTTCAATCTATTTATATTTAATATTTATTTTCTTAAAAAAACTTGAGTAATTTATAATGAAGTTATAAGCATTTTTGTGTGTAGTTCCAATAATTATATTGATTATCGTGTCATTCTCGTTATTATACGGAAGGATTTATTTCCTCTCCTTCTCTGTGTCATTAAATTTAATTTGTTGAAAGGGAAGAATGCAACATTATATTTAAATGTAAGCGTATCATCCTTAAAGTATTATAAATATACAGTACAAAAATTGTTTGTGATATTCGAAAGACAATTAGTTTGAATTTTATATTTTGAGTAAATTATATTATTAAATTACTAATTATATGTAGCTTTTGCATAAAGCTGTCATCTTTTTTTGGATATACACAGTAATTTGTCTGATGTTCAATTTTAAGTGCTTCGATTTCTTTTAAAAAAAATTTTAGTGCCTTATCGTGTGAAATAATTCATTAATATTTTTGCAGAAATATATTCTTTTAAAAATGTCTTGTGAAATGTTAATTCATTTCACAAATGAATTTAAAATGTTTTTTTGTGCATATTAAGCTGCTGTTTATTTGTTGTAAAATTTACCCTCGTCCTGTTCTGTTTTTAGTATGTTTTAGCACTGTTTGTTTTGCACAAAAAGTAATGGATTTGTCTATTTTTTAAAATTCGTTAGTCATGTCCGTTTTTCATTATTTGTTTGCTATTAAATCAAATAATATTTTTTACTTTTTTTAAAAAATATTTCTTTTTTGTTTTGAAAAAACATTCTTTATTCCGGGGGGGGGGGAAAGGAGGAGGAATAGTTATTTTTTGGCGCTTTCTTTCACGCAATTTCGTGTGTCTCGTTACGGCAACCCCAAATGCGATGGTAAACAACGGATGAATTGGTCAATGAGAGCGAAAGTAACATTGCATTTTGCAATTAAAAGTAAATTAATGGATTTGAGAACGTAGTCTAAATATTGCAGTGATGACAACAATTAAGAATTTTATCACGCGCACATTGAAAAAACGTTGTGTTATCTAAATCCATGAATATACACTTTTGTCCGTTCCTGGGCTTTTCTGTGAGTGTATCGTTCCCATGATTCGTCGGTGATCCAATATGTCGCGTGCTGAGCAACAGAAATCCTTTTAACTCCTGGCCATGAAATCTACACCATCATGGTAGGTGGATCTAAATATTTAGAAATTAATGGCTTCAAACCACAATTGATGTATTAGTAATTTGAAAGAATATGATATTTTTATTAATTGTTGGGTCGCAAAACAATGGCGACCCTCGTATCTTAGGTGTATTATCTACCTCATGTTTCCCTGTTGTTTCGGGAAGCTGAATGATATACTATAAGCAAGTGAAATTTAGTTCCTGATAGTTACATTTTATTGAAAATAAAATGAGCCCTTGTATTCGTATGATGGTTTTTATTGAAAAAACTGTGTCGAAGTGTCACTGGGAATTGCATAATACATCGAAAACGAATATATAGGGAATATTATAACTTGGACAAAAATTTTAAGGGAAAGTAATGTGGATGTTATCAATGGCATGAATTATAATGCTTACTTATTGAAATAAAATACATGAGCGTCAATCTATTAAAAATTTTAAGTAAAGCTGCGCATTATATTGTGAATTTTATTTTGTATTTGCATACAGTGTGTACTTAAAATTAATTTAAATATATTTATATATTTGCAAAATATTTGGAATTCTCGTGTTTGCATATTTTCAAATACAATTTTGTATTATCCTTATTTATGTTACATTCGGTTTTAATAGAAATTATTCACAACCTCGTTAGGGAAATCAAAATTTACAAAATGTGTTTTGATAAACAATTGAAAAAATACCCATCCTTGAAATTTTTTATATTATATTTGTTAGAATCAACTTACTAATGTTGAATTTTCTTATTGCTATTTGTAATGTTATATGTGTTGCTGTAAAACAACTTGGAATAAATTACGTTATTTACACATTAAAAAAACAAATAATCGGCGTGCCTTTTTTTAAGTAATAGTAATTTATTGTTTGGTGATTAAGTTTTAAACTGGATTGAAAACAATTAGTGAAATTTAAAAACCGACTTCTGTAACTTGATCTAAAAATTTCTTTTCAGTTTCTTCTGCCCCCCTCTCCACACACACTTTTTTTCATACATTTTTCATGAATTTTACTGAGTTTTTTACTAAGCATTTATATTGTATTACTTCTTTTGTTTCATTGATTTTATTACTGAGTTGTGCACACATGGTAATTTTAGAAATATAGTTCATTTGAATTAATATATAGAAGTTTAATATCTTTTTCCACAAAGCATTTCTAACCACGTCAATTTGGTACTTATTGCATCACATAAAAATTTGAGTTTTAGTTTAGTTTACTTTAGTTAAAACATTACTTTTAATTCAACCGAGAAATGTTTTGAAAGTTTTGCAATTATTTTGAAATTAATGGTTTTATATTGTAATTTTCTATTAATAGTTGTTTAATAACTTAAAAAAATAAAATAAAAAAAGAAAACTATATTCAAACAAGGAATATATGATGTTAATGACATTTGAAAGCAAAGAACAGTTTGTCAAGATATAAAATTTAAGGACATATAACTGAAACATTGTTTCATTTAATAGATAATAAAATATGATGAAAAAATTTCTTTGTAAGTATTAGAGAGAGAGAAGGTAAGACATGTATAGCTAAATGAAAAAAATCTTTATTTTTTTTTATTTCAAAAGGCATTCAGCTATGTAAATTTTCTTGAATTCTGGAAAACTGTTGTTTTTGATAATCTTATTTTCTCCAATAATTTCATATTTATTAAAATTATAGTATTTGTAAAATGTTAAAGACTACTAAATTTTCCTGAGATGAACCTCCTTGTATTCCATTAATTAAACTTGCTATACAACTTTTCAATCTTGGCAGGTTTTGTAGGATGCATAGACTTTACTGCCATTGGGAATAAAAACAAACATCATGTTGAACTAATATCCCGTATATTTTCTTATTTGTATATTATGTAACAAGTTAATATATTTAAATATATATTAACTTGTTATTATATTTTATTTTAAGAATTATATTTTAAGAAATGCTTAATATATTTTTATGAACTTCTAAGAATTATTTAAACTTTATTTTATATTAAAGAAAATCTTGTCTTTAAAAAATACCTTTTTATATTTCATTTAATATTTTTTAATTAACAAGTAAGAATTTAAACTGTTGATGAAATGTTTTAAATCTTATCAATAACAAGTTAAATTTCAAATACATCTTAAGTTGGGGAAAATTTTAATTTTCATAATTTTTGTGGTGCATTTGAATGTGATATGTTTTAAAATGTATACACACAATATTTTTTTCATGAATGAATGTGAGCCTTAAAAAGAAACTTATTTTACTGCCTCAGAATTATTGCTGATATTTTAAATAACCTGGTTTGTGTATGCTTATTATAACTGGAAAGTTAAATTTTTTCTGTTATCTTGAAAAATAAGCTTATTTTGTTGTGAACAAACTTCTTGAACTGTTATTGTTAATTTCATTAATAAATTACATTGACATGACCAAATTAGATCTTATAACTTTGTAAAACCTTCTATAACTGTGTGAATTTTGAAGAAAATGTTGGTATGTAACTTATGGTAAAAAAATGTTGAAGTCAAATTTAGTTTGGGAAGTCAAATTTAGTTAAGAATTTCCATGTTACTATGTTAATACTGCACTCCTTAACATAAATAAACTTTGAAAAATATTTGCTGTAAAACATTTTGTATCCATATATGTGAGGTGATATGAATTTCAATAAAATTTTTATTAGCTTAGGAAATTGAAGATATGTTTTAGCTTAACAGAAGGAATATATTTAACTTATTTAGAGTACAAGATTTTGAAATCTAATCTGGGTATAAAACAGTTGTTAATACCTTGCTATAATTTTCATTATTCCAAGATGAAATGGAGACTGTTAGAAGTCCAACTAATTGCATAGTTCCAATTTTTTCTTATTAAGTACATATGAGAATGCTATAGACAAACTGCCTGCACCTTTACTATTAATCAACTTTGTATGTTTTTTTAATAGCAGACTATTTAGGGTATTTAGCGATTATTTATGTACAGCCCATTTCAGTGATGCAAACTGGACACTTTCAGAAGTTTATTTAATAATGAGTTATATGTATCAATATACGTTGAATTAAGTAACATGATGCAGTTAATGTTTGTTACACATTTATTGATTTTTATAATTTAGTATATTTAATTAGTATATTTAATGAGTAACATTGAAGGACTTCATTTTTTTATTGCAGCATGAATGAAGTGGTTTGGCCTGACCGACCACATGAGGTGCTGACTAACGGCCATCCTGAAATGAGTGGTGTACAGTCAGTGCGACATATAGCCACCAGATCTCAAGATGATGCTATGGTTGGCTATTTTTTTCAGCGACCACAGACTGACCCTGATTTTCAAAACTATAGTGGAAAGCAGTCTAGATGGGCTTTAGGTGATGACAGTGTCTTAGAAGTGAGTTTAATTGAATATGTATATATAATTATGATGTATTAAATATTATAACCCTAGTAAAATTAATTTAGTTTAAAATTTAGAATTACCGAACTTTTCTGATAATTTTTTAAAAATTTTTTTGACGGCTATTTGTTATGTGAGTAAAATATTGGGGGCCCCCCCATGATACATTTTTCTTATTTCCTTTTTAGCTAAACTTTTTATCTTATAAAAATTATTGATATTCTTTATGTTTGCTTTAGTTTTGTTCTTAGTCTAGGTCATTGTAACATTGATTAAAAAAGTATGACTGAGCAAAACCATCTTCATTATGCAATTGTAGTATTGATTTCACATGTTCTACATAACACATATTTAGATACTGGAAATGAAAGTAAAAGATGGCAATAATTTTTATGCATTTTGGAGGAAGTAAGTGTAAAGGTGTCATAACAATGGCAGAGATTTATACGTTTTAAAACAATGTCAGAAAGTATTTCTTTAATTTTTTTTAAATTTATAACAATGTTTTAGAATATAAATTAAATGGTTAAGTGTGACTGATTATTTTGCTGATCAAGCTAGTAATGAAATGTTATTTAACATACATTTTTCTTTATAGTAGAAGTTTGGAAAGGCCTAATTTAGAAAATTTTTAAGTATCTCAACTTTTTCTTTTACTTAAAATACATTCTTGATTTAGAATGTGCATTGTGGCCGCAATAGTCTAGTGGTTATGGCAGTGGATTTGTGGCTGGAGATTTCTGTTAAGTCATAGGTTTGAGCCTTGATGCCACTGGAGTCCTGTCATGTAGACGAGGCTGATGCATGTTAAATCTGTTGAGGCTCAGAGTCCTCCTGTTGGTGTAGCATTGAAGTTTGAAGAGGAAGGTGCCAGCTCAGGTGTCTTCCTCGTCACTTGACCGATGTACAAAATTACAAGGTCCAACACCAATTGCCCTCGTATTACTTCTAGTGTGACGTTAATAAAACCTACCATTAGAATGTGCATTGTGTCAAATTCGCATTGCAACCGAGAATGTAGTTAGGAATGGGAATTTCTGTTGATATACCTAGAACAAAATCTGAAATGGGTTTAACCTCTACAGAATTACTACATATTAAAATATTTTGATAACTGTAGTAAATACCTTAACATGATTTGAATATACTCATAAAAATAAATTTATATATTTACACTTAATGTATATCAGCCCTAAAAATGGCTTTCATATTCACACACACTCGGATAATCAGTTTAAAACATATTTTATGAAGTATATAAGGTTACTCTTATCAGCTTTTCCATAAACACTATTATTCATATTACATAAGTATTGATATTACAATTTATGAACGACCTATTTTTCTATAGATAAATCTCCTTACATAAGAAATTGAAATTGCTGTAATAGTAGAATGTTCTTGAATGTTGTGTGTGTTTTATTTTGATACAGAAATCCATTTATTTTCCACTATTTCAAAAGACCTTCATTATTTGCTTGATAATTTGAATTTGCAAGCTTCATTATAAAAATTACCCTAAATAACTTTGGACTTATTTTTTATTATTTAAAATGGAGAATTCTAACAGATAAATTAAATATTGTAACATTATATCGGCTTTTCTTTTTAGTTTACCCGTATCTTCTCCTAAAGTATTTCTAAACATCTATATTCTATCAAATAATTTGATGTTTTTCTTTTTTTAAAAAAATCATGACTTGTTCAATAGAGTGTACTTTTACTCTAAATATTGTAATTCCAAAGAGTCAACACTATTCCTGCCATAAGTGCACATCATGAAATTTATATATGCATATGTGAAATCCAATAAAAATATAAATTCAAATTCTTTTACTTATTTTTCAACTCTACAATTATGCAATTATAAGAATCAAATTAAAACTGAAAGCTATCTCAATTATTTCAATATAAATAAATTTAACGTATAAGTAATTAGTTTTGCATTATATGCTTCAAAACAGATGTTGTCAATAAAATATTCTTTGAGAAGAGAAATGTGTGTAAATAATAAAGCAAAATACTTATGCACATTTTGTTAATACTACCACATTTAAACAACATTAGAATAAATGTGTTCATAAAAATGAAAACAATGTAAATTAGAAAAACAATTTAGAAATGTTCTGTCGATTCTATTTTGATGTATATAAATTATGAAATAAATTTTTTTTATAAAATTAAGGAATTGTAACATGTTTGCAGATGTTAATGATATGGCAATTTTTTTTTTTTTTTTTTTTTTTTTTTTTTGTGTAAAGGGGGACAAAATGACATTCTATAACAGAAATTTATAACAAAATTGTTTTAAAACAGAAATTTATAACAAAAATAAATCCGAAATATATATTCAGATTTATATTAAATAAAACTGATTAATTGAATATTTTTTTTGTTTCCTCTTTTCTTTATATGTAATTAAAAATTTCCATTAGCACATTATGTAGATTTGAAGTGCAACGCTTGACCGGAAATGGAATGATGAATAGAAGAAACTATTAAAATGCGATATTTTGAGCACTTGAACAAAATGTGACTTATTAATATTTGCATATGTTTTATTTTATTAATTATCAGTTGATGTTTTTTGCTCATTAAATTTCTTACTGTCTGCAAGCATGGTAATATATGTGCAATTATGCTCCCAGCTCTAATGGTTCAGTTAATGGAAGCTGCTTAACTTGAAAGAATTTTGGGAGGGGATTTTGTTGTAAAGTTTAAATTATTAAAAACGACAGATATTTGGATAAAATTTATTCTACATATTTAATTAAACCTTATGTATATAATGTTGCAATTTGCAGCTTTTAGTGGTGATTTGTTTGGTTTCAGAAAGCCATAATTTGCATCCTATAGTTTTGTAAAATTTTAATTGTTTCTAAAAATAATCAGGATAGATACTTAATTTTTATTTCTTATTCTTAAAACTTCTCTGATAGTCACTTAACTTAGTCACTGTCCAGAGTTATACATTTCTCCTGAGATTTCTTGATCTTTTAAAAGCTGTAGTAAAACTCAGCAGATTGAACTTGTTCTTGTCCATATTGTGGGTTACTTCAATCTATGGCTTCCTGAAACCCAACAAATTAACTTTAATAGCTGTAATTTTATGTGTTATGTATATAAGAGTAAAATGCAGGGTTATTCAAAATGAACCCATCCAATTTCAAAATGCAGTATTTTCATAAATTAATGACGCAGTACAAGTAATACATGAATACAAAAAGGAGAATATAGAATTTTTTTTATAAAGAAGAGACAGAAATTTCTAGTTTTCAATTGGTGCTAACAGTTGATTTTATTGAGCTTTATAGAAAAGTATTTATCACTCTTTTAACATTTTCCACTGATTTGCCTGTTTGCTCTCTACTTTCCCTTCATAAAGACATCCACTACTTTCAAATACTCTGAGCTATAGGTGGATTAATTCAGTACTTTTTTTTTTTTTATGGTAGAACATGCAGGTGTCATCTACTGTTCACAATATTAAATTTTACTCATGTATTACTGATCATTATGTATAATTTATTTTAGAAAATATAGAAATTTGGAATTGGATGACTTATTTTGAACTAACGTGTAATACACATAAGAAATTTTATCCAGTTTTCTTGGTTATTTCATGGTAATAATTTAAGCTGTACAATATCCTTTTGTAAATTTTAAACATGTTTTTTTTAACAAAAATTATGAGAAATTGTTTAAAAATATCCAAAAGTGATGTAAATCTAATTGTCTCAAATTATTATCAGACAATATCTCAATTTACATCTATTGGATGAGAAATAATAGTGAACTACTCTTTATGAAACATTGGTGTTTTTTACTACTACTCATATTCTTCATGTGAAGTATTGTTTAATATTATGTAATACAGAATAAGAAATCATCTTTTTAATTTTAAGGGATGGTTCCAGAGTGAAAGTTTTCCATTTACAGAACATTGTAAAGTGTAAGTTAAGTTCAGAGTGAATTGGTGCATGTGTGAATGAACAGTAATCTGAAAAAAGTATTGGACAAGTTAGGGTGAATAGATTGGGAGAAAGAACTTAGAGAGAGGAACTCTTGAACAGATAAAGGGAAAATAATTGGGGGCATTCAAAACAGGTGGAAAAGAAAATATAAAGACTATGTGCTGAGCTTCCTGCTCATGGTAGCAATGAAGAACTGTTCAGAACAACGAAGAGAATGTTTTCAATGAAGTTCCAAGCAGCCGGGTGTTCTTCTGTTACATGAATCCCCATTTATTTTTGCAACTAATATTCAAATATTTTATAATTTAAGAAATTCTTATATTTGGAAGAAAAAAATTTCAGAAATCACCCAATTATAATTTTAGTTTATTAATTAGTTGACAAATTTTCTGGTTTTCATTACATTTAGCTACTTACTATGATGATTCTTTTGCAGTGAGAGGTAACCATTATATGGCAGACTTATTGACTTTTGTTAATGCCTTTAAATAAAATTAGAAAATGCTACTTTGCAATTATTAAAAATTTAGTTAAAAGTGAATCAATCATTCTAATAATATTTAAAAATTTTCTGTTTTGTATTATTTCTTGTACTAATTACAATTAGTTTTCCCAATTAAATAATAAAGAAAAAGCAGATGTGAATATTGCAGATGAATTTCAACCAAAAACTGATGGTAGGTTAATATATTGGTATCTACATAACTTTTAATAATTAATAGATTAAAAAACTTCATTTTTAAGAGTTGCATTATTTGATCTTATTTTTGACTTTTATTATCTATATTATCAGCATAATTATAAAATGTTAAGATTGAGGTCTTAATTTATTTAAATGTTATTTGGGCAAATAAGGTATATCAAGCACATGCTGGCTCTTCATAGTATGAGTAAAATAATAAAGCTAAGTAAAAAATATTAAAATATTTGTATGTGTTTTGACACAATAAATATTGTGTATGAATCATTTTTGAGAATTTTTCATAATTAGCTTTTACCAATGAACCATTATCTCAATTCCACAATTTTACATGAAAGTAGAGATTAGTCTAGTTAAAAAAAATTGAAATAAAATAGGATTAATTTAGATTTTTAATAGAAGCAAATGAAATGCTTTTGAATTTTAAAATGTGTATGCAGTTGTATTTTTTCATATTGGGCATTATATGTTAATAAAATATCTACAACTTTAAAGGTTCTGTTTAGATTTTTTTTTAAAGATGTTTCTTATTTTTGGACTGTAAAATCCCCCCCCTTCAAGAGCTTTGAATTCATTTTATGTTTTTAAGTATTCTAAGAAGCATTACAATTAATTAGCAAATTGAGTTTCATAAAGCATGTGTTTAGAAAGCTATTAATATTTGGAATAATATTTGATGATCGGTTATCATTCCAGTTTCATTTTCTGTTAATGGTTTAAGATCCTATCAAATAAAAAAAATTATTCAGTTATTTATAAATAATAGCAATTTTTACATAGATGTCAATTAATGAAAAATTACTGTGAAAGCTGTTAAAATGTTCGAATAAAATCTTGAGAGCACAATTTTTTTTATGAATTGTAAGCTGTTTTTTAAACTCAATTTAATCTTAATTATTGTAGATCACCAAATATTTTAAATTAAAAAGAATGTGAAATACATATTCTTTATATTTGATATATAAAGAGTTTTCTACATTGTGAATCAGAAAAGGTTTTTCTTTGAAAATGTGTGTAAAATGTAATGTTTGCTGCTGCTCTTTCTCAGAATAAATTTTTAACAAGTATACCTTAGAATAAACACGTGTTGTTTTTTCTTTCTTTTCTTTTCTTTTTAAAGATGCTTGCTTTATTATTATTATTATTATTTATTTATTTCATTAACCTGTTAGGTGTAAAATTCAACAGTTTGAAAAGATGTGGGGATAAGTTACTGTTAGTGAATTTTGCACTGACCCCAAAACTGCTTAGGATGAACATTGTTACTATAATTAAGGCAAAATTTCTATTTCAAATGAATTCAATTCATATAAAATATGTTTCTTTTTAATGATTTAATTTGATATATATATAGACATTTTATGATTCATGGGAAAACAAACACTATGATTTTAAAATTTAAGTATGACATTTTTGACTAGTTTTTAAATTTTTTCAAATTAATGTATTATTAAATGTGGAATTATCATTGATATAAATTTTTATAAACACAGTTCTATAATGCTTCACTTAACCTTTCGAGCCTTACCAATAATCCAATGTTTTTACTCGGGTATAAAGATTACAAATTATATTTTGTCTTCTACTACAAAACAGTGTAGGCTGTCAATACAAAACAGTACATTTTTTGTAGTTTTAGTTATTTTTATTTGTTTTACAATTTATTTCCATGCTTTGTATGAAATTTTATTCAATAATATTTAGTGTTTTGTGGTTTTAAATGTGTTATTAGTAATTTTCCAGTAACCCAGTTGCACTTCGGTCCAATAATCTGCTGGATTACTTTAGAGTATTGTGCATACTTTTCTCTTGCAGATGTATTGAAAAAGAAACCTTGCAGATGTAAATCAAGTTGTCTCTTGATTAAAACTCAAATGCAAGGTGTAAAAATTTACCATTTTCACTTAAAAATAACAGGTTTCTTTCAAGAGACAGTATTAAAGAAATTTTTTTAAAAAAATATAAAATTAGGGAAATGTTTTCTCACAAAAAGTCAATTTTATCCTTATTGTTGAAAAAAAGTCTCGTGCAAAAACGCTTTAAAGGATTTGTGTATAGAAACCAGATATACCAATGTATATGAGATATATGTTAAGAAGTTTCTAATGTGAATAAAAAAAAAATACATGGAAAATTGGTTATACTTTCTTTCTTGCTTTGCTACATGCACACTGTACAAGTTCTTTTATTTTAGTAAAAAGGCTATGTCTTCTCGTGTTTCTGTATTTGTGAAAATTAGATCTCAAAATTCATATTTTCTAGTGGTTAAAGCAAAAGGTTACTTTTATTAAAAAGAAATTTTAATTTTTTAAAGTGTGAATTGTTGTCACTATAAGATTGAAAAATGTATGAATATTTAAAAAAAAAAAACGAATTACTTTGAATTAGTAGGTCATGTGTTTTAATTTTTTAAAAATATATAGTTTTAAAAATTCATTTTTATATTTTATTTTGTTCCTTATGTTATTGTTTTTTTTTTTTTTTTTTTCCCACCTTTTAATTTAAAATTAGCTCCTTGTGTGTTTATTAGTACATGAAAAATATTGATCAAGTAGGGTGGGGGAGCTTTTGTGAAGTCCAATATCCTTATAAGCTAATGTCTCAGTTTTAATGATGCATGATATTTTTTCCATAAGAATCTTTTCCTATCCTTTTCTTAAGACTCAAATGATATTTGCTTGGTGTTCACTTTTTGTATTATTGGTTTCATCAACTCCATTAATGTTTTCTTATAAATAATTAAATACTGAATCTGTAGTTTATTTAATTATCAAAAGTATGATTATAAATTTTCACTACTACTGTTGTAAGAAGTATGTACTTGAAAAATTATTTTTAAATACTATGTCCTGTTTTTTTTGGGGGGGGGGGAGAAGTTCAAATTTCTCCCCACAGTAGGATCTTTACTTTTGAATCTTATTGAAATTAATCAGATTAATTAAACAATTCATTATTATTTCTAGAAAAATACTAAACATTGTCTAACCTATGTACGTTTCATAAATTTTGTCAGCTATATGAAATAGATCTTGGATTATTAGTGTGGACAGCAAAACACCATTTTTTAATTTTTTAAAATTCATTTTCTTTTATCTTTTTCGAAAAAAAAATATTTGTGTGTGATTAATACTTACAAAAACACGGCCTCGATCACCTACATTTTTAAAAAAATCTTAGCTGTATGATTTTTAGACGAATGTCTCGCTTTTTCATATTTCCTAGAATCATTGGAAATTATTTTGAACATGATTTTTCCCGTCCTTGTTTTTCACTTGCTTGTGGAAAAAAAAAAACGCGAAATTTTCCTCATCGTTATTCTTTTTCTCTGAATTATTTTGTGTGTTTGTGCATGGGTTTCCTTTTTTTAAACTCTTGTCCTTAAATATTTGCTCGTACTTGTATTAAAATGTGAGTCATTAACTGTGATTTGTTACTCGTTTGCCAACGATGAGCTATCCGATTTGCGCAATAGATAAAAATGCAGCTATAGTTACCGAAATGGAAGAAATCGTTGAAACCGCGCCTTTGTTGCAGTGGGATTGTTGAGGTGAACGAACCAATGGTGTTACTTCTTTGTTAGGGTCATGATTTCCTGGGTGTGTACTAATAGATTCAAAGGTAGCTCTAGAATTCTCTCTCGCGCTTGCGTTACCGTAATTATTGTAATTCGTTATATTTGGAAGTTAACGAATAATGTAATAAAGCATTCTATTTCAATTGTTTCTTTCGGTATCGAATCGTAGAATATCATTAACGCGCATTTTTTAAATCTATCTTCAATGCTTTCTGAACGGCATTTTGAGACTCTAAAATATTTTATTCACTAAGAGGGGAAAAATTAAAATAAGGAGCAATTAGCTAATGTTTCGAAACTGAATAAATGTAAGAAAAATATTTTCTTACTAAAAAGCAACTTTCTATTTTAAAAAGCCTGAAATTTTATTTAAGGAACAATTCAAATTTTGTCGTTATTAAGAAGAAATTTTTACTATTAGTAGTCGCTGGAATGAGAAAAGATTCGTGTGCTTGGAATAAAATGTATTTTTAATTCTTTTCAACTGCATATAAATTAAATCGTTTATAAAAATCTCAGAAAAAAGTAAGTAATTAGCTATGTAATACATAGAAATTCTTAGTATTATTTCTCGTGAACAGGAACAGCATTTCTTCGCGGAAAAAAGGGAAAGTTATTAAATGCTAGTGAATTGCATTCCACAAGCTTCGCGAAAAAAAGGCCTTTAGGCATAGGAAAAACTCTCGTTTTTGTTCCGCATGACCGAACAGGTTCGCGGCGTCATGTCGGTTACCGACGTTGCCGGTATTACACCTTTCATTTAGCATGGTTGCTTAACTTGACTTTCTCCTACAGGCCTATTTATTGTCGCGGTGGAAAATTTCGGCCGCTAGCTTTTCGTTTTTGGAGAGGAAGTGGGAAATTTTTTAAGTGTGAATAGATTTTGGAACCCAGATAATCAAATTTAAAATATATTTGTCATTACACATCGAATGTTTTGTTTTTTCTTGTGTAATACTTTTTTTTTTTTTGTCATCTATATTTTGGAGTTTTTGGATCTCTATAATATGGGTAATAATGTTAGGCGAAATATGTATATGAAACAGATGGGAAAAGTATTTTATTTCTCATTATTATTTAAAAGTATTTAATTTTTGAGTTTGAAAATATTTTTCTCCCCTTTTAAAACAGTTATTTTCAAGTAATTTTTTTGGAAGCATTTTTTTATTTGAATGTATCTTAAACATTTTCATTAACTACTAACATTAACATTTAGTTTTTAAATTATGATTTAGATAATTTAATTGAAATTTTCAAATCTTCAGTTTAGATTTTTAAATGGAAGGTTATGAATGTAGGAAGAATTGCAATGTATCTTAAGAGCTGTATTATTTTAGAAAAGGAAACAGTTATAAGAAAAGTTATTGTGAAATGAATGTTTACACACACAATTGTTATTGATATAATGTAGTCGATAAATTTCAATTGTTAAATAGTTTTTTAAAAAAATTAGCTTGTGAATTGGTAGTAACAGGAACAGTGAACGGATTAAAATAAGTATCTTAAGTTAAAAACGTTAAAAGATTAATTTTTACTTGCTACTTATACTTGAAGGTTTTGAATTGCTGATTTCCTTCAGAATTACTATTAAAATTTGAAATTGAATTGAAAAAAATATTCAACTTGACACAGTTAGTTGTGCTTATTTCAAAGTTATGTCCTCAAAATTTGTGCAACTCAAATGAATTGCATATTGTTCAAGGAATCTTCAATTTATAGTTGAAGTTATGATTCATGAGCATTATATCTGAAAATGTATTTCTGAAATTGCTCAAATTTTATACCAATGTAAAGAAATTTAGAAACTGTTTCTTTACAATTGTTGCTGTTATGTAGGTTAAATGATATTAAAGGTAGAATTGACTGTTTTCAGTTCTTTCTTCCCTTAATAGTGAATTTTTATTTGTTAAATTGTTATCTGCATTATTCACGATGATTGATTTATTAGAGTTTAGATTTTTTTTAAATAAAAAAGATGAATGCTTTAAAAATCCATGGGAAGAATATTTTTAAAACTTGAATTAAAATCTTTTATTCAATTCATTTTTTTCCTCAGGTCCGTGGTGGAGACAGCTCAGAACTGGAGAGTGATTTTCAAGCTCTAGCTCTAGAAACAGGACATACTTTAGAAGTATGTCTTACTTTTCATTTTAAATTTAATTGCTAGTTTAATGTCTTGAAGTATTTAATTAGTTGCCTAAAAGGTTTTTAATTGTTTTAATCAATTAAAAGTAGTGCCTTTTGAAGACAAGTCTTAGAGGTTAGAAAAAGTTATTAAGAATTATTTTAAATATAACGATCACCAACATCATGCAATTTGCTTGTGGGTCAGTTATTTAAGTTTAGGAAATAGTTGGAATTGGAGAGTTAAGTTTTGCATCATATAGTAAATTGTATTGTAGATGGATTTTATTTTCATTGCTCAAAATTTTGAAGACATTACTGGCATGTTAATTTTTAAATTAATGGAATATATTCAATTGAGAACATAAGACTTTTATACTTATATGTTTTTGAATAATTATTTGCAAGTGTTACTTATTTACATTTATAAAATTGAAAATCATAATATCAACATTTTAAAGATAAGTGTTCAAAAATGGGGAGGGGGAAACACAAACACCGATTTTTTTTTTTTTTTAAATGAATAGCTTTGCTTTTTATTGATACAAGTCAAAACTTTCGAAGTTTCGAAAATAACAGTTAGTATTTTTTTCCCTCGTACTTCATTCTAAGTGCAATAAAAGGAAAAGAAAAATGTTATATAAAATAAGTAAATCATTAAATGCATTTTTTTTTAGTATTCTCCATCAGCTAAAAAGTTATGGGGTGTTGAAGATGCTAAACCTGATGATGGCAAAGGAATTTTATTTGGTGACCAGTGGAGAGATTCAGCCTGGAGTTCGGGGCATAACAGTACTTCTGGTAAATACTGCTTGAACATTTTTATGAAAGATTACTTAGTGAGCTGTGATATTAAAATTATTTTATCAGACCATTTAAAAATTCAATATTTTTTTTAGATGGTGGTCTTGGTGTAAAAATGGTAGAGTATGTTTTGGGAAGTTCTCCGACTTCAAAAGACTTAGATAACAGAATGGCACGTTTGCACCTTGCCATAGTAAGTTCATCTTGCTAACAGTTTCATAGTATGGGTTTCAATGTTTATTGATCCCCTTTTAAACATTAATAGAAGCATGCTCATGAATGTATTGTGACTACAATAAAATAAAATGTGTATTAAAAATTTACCAAAAATAAAGGTAATATTCATATAATTTTATAACATCAAATACACACATTAATTTAAAGTGAAGGTATTTGGATATAATCACCTAAGTTCTGAAGTATTAGAATGTGTTAATATCTCATAAAAATAGAAGCTTTATGTATTTAGTTAAAGAGTTTTTTTTTAACATTCTTTTATATAAGTGAATTGGATTTGTTTTTATTTTGCCTTTATAAAACAATAAAAAAAATGAGATCTAGAATTTGGGCTTTTCTTCTAGAATTCAAATGACCCGTCAGAAAAATTAAAGAAACTTAAATCCTTGTCTTTTGATGGTGATATGAAAGGAAAGGAACAGGAAGGTGGTGGTATGCATCAATCAAATGGAATATTGCAGAATGGATTAAGTGATGACAGTGGTTACCAGTATGTACATTAAAGTTGCTTGATAAATTCTCAATTTAAATATGTTTTAGATATTGTCTGAAATTCAATGTAAAAGGATTTTATATAAAAAAAAGGACAGTTATGATTGAGTTTATATGTTAAAAATATGAATAATATATACTGATTTTTAGATAAAAGTAAAGCTATTTTTATGTCAAAATTTTGCACTTGGAAATAAAATTATGTCAAATCTTTAAAAATGATTTTTTTATGTTTCTCAAAACGAAAATTTAAAGGAAAAAAGAAATATCTTAAATCCCCCCCTCATATATTGAAACGTTATTCTCATCCCTCATTACAGTGAGATATTTGGTCCTCAGTTAACATTTAAAGGATTTTGTATGAAGTATTGAACTTACTGGCAGTTAATTAACTGCTTGTTATGTGCTTATTTCTTGATAAATATTTTACTGTACTTGTGTAAATTCCTGTCAATCATTTTAATAGACACAAAATTTTTCCAACAAACGATGCAATGTTCAATCAATAAAAGAAATTGTGAAATCAAACACTGTTTTTGCTGTTGGCCATTGGTTATATGTTGTTGCACATCCCTGAGAACAGCAGAGCTATATCAAGTCCGTTAATCTATGCACCCTGAAGAAGTCCAAGACATCAACATAGGATTCTCAATGTCCTACTTAGAGAAGCTTGGACAAGATAAATGTGTTCAGGTGAAGCCTCTTATGAAAATCATTTAGTGCAGGTCTCAAAATGCTATAACCCTCAGAATATTTTATAGTTATAAGCTGTCCACTGAGAAAGCGAGGCAGATTTTGCCTACTGCGATCAAGAGTTGGAGATCCTTCCGGACGACAACTTTTATACCAGGGGTGAACAGGTGGAATAAACCAAGTTGTTTTAATGGGTGAAATACGTCGGGAGTTATACTTCTGGTATGGTCACCCTAGGCATGTAGGCCATTCCACTATGCCCAGCTAAAGTCTACAAACGTTGAAGCTGAGTCAAACTTCTATCATTGGTGCTCTAGTCTTCAGACACAGATGCTGCCCATTTCCCCCTTCAATGAATATGTCACCTGAATATTTTCATGCTGCCTGGGTTGTTGTGCAGTCAAAAAAAAAAAAAGGTTGTGTTCCTGGCTTAGGAAGAGGGCCTTGTCCAAAAAATAAATTACAGTTTCCAAAACCCCTAAAGGTACTGCAGTTAATTATCAATGGAATTTCAACTAATGGAGCCAGAATCAAATTAGGTCAGGTATTGGATCTGGCTGAAACTCGTGGAGTTCAAATGATTGCTCTACAGGAATGAATAAGTGGTTATACGTAACCTTGTTTAATGTTATTTAATACCTTATCAAGAGTTCAATCACCTATTATAATTAGCTGCTATTTCTTTTGCCTCTTGTTTTTGGGGACATAATAAAAATTTTGAGTCCGATCTTTCTACAGAGTTGAATGCAGTCGAGTATTTTCAAAGCTACGGAATCCTGGCATCAAAGAAAGTGTTAGCTGAATGAATATTTCATTATATTTAAAAATGAGCCAATACAATGCTATAATTTTATAGATTGTGGCATTAAGTCTGGAAATATGTTTGACAATTAATGCATTCCATTTCTTGACAGTATTCAGATTAATGGAGTAAAGAATTACTGCTGCACAATATGGAGAGAGCAATTAGATTTGAGGGTTCAAATCGGGAATAGGGTGTCCCCTAGGAGATTGGCGACTTTTGGGAGCAATAGTTGGCGATTTAGGTCATAGTAACCTTTAAACATACTCAATGCTTAAGTCACGCACGTTTGGCAACCTATCTAGGAAGTCGCCAATCTCTTAGGAAACACCCTATTCCCGATTTTAGTAACAAGAAAGTGATACACACTGTAACGATTGCTTAGTGAAGTATACGTACAAGAAAAAAATTCAGAACTTTTATTACCCTCATTATAGAGGTTCATGTAAAGTTTATATATAAAATTTAAAAATAACTAAGTTGGAATATTAGCCCCTAACTAATGATGTATGTAAGGAGGAATGTACTGAAAGAATGAGTGTTTCATTGTTTTAATTTCATATAGAATGGAGCAACTAATTAAAAGAAAATACTGATGAAAGATCCATCATTTATTTCAATGCATGGAAAGCTAATAAAACTGAAAAATTAATAGCTGTGTAATTCAAACATTTCAAAATAAATTATTATTATAACTTAGTTAATCTGAAGACTGGCGTGTGTACTCAAAAAGGGATTGGACTATGAGGCTTGGCCGAATGGTGTAATAAGTCCTATGCACCATCACTTGCATCCAAATGCTGATGAATTTATATGTTGTTGAGTTCACAATCGAAGAGGACCAGTTCGTTTCTATCTTGATCGGAATTAAGGATTTTAGGCATCAAAATGTTTTAATTTTGGCTAGAATTGTACCAACTTTCACAGATGATAGAAAATTTCATCAACTTTCATGGTTGTCAAGATTTTATACTAGTAAAGATTTTATGTAGGAAAAAATAACTAAGGAATTAAAGAAGTTCTTACATATACTTAACAAATATTGGTAAATGTTTTAAATAGATTGTTTTTAATGTTTTAAAGATTTTGTATTTGTTACAACCAATGTTATTTATTATGAGTATAATCACGCATAAATAGATGCAGTTTTAAGTATTTGTTATTCATTTATATATAAAATGTAATTTAATTATTAATGAGGTCATTTGTTCATTTCTAAAAGTGCTTTTTTTTCTTGTAATTTAAACATGAACGAAAATTCTTACTTTTTAAAGACAATCATTTTTAAATTAAATTTAATCTGTTTCTTTAGCCATACTTCAAACAGTAGACAATCTTCACCTAGTGAAGACATTGGGAGTAAAAAGCATATAATGAATGAAAAATTACCAAAACATTCTGAACAAATGATGCCTCCTTCCTCTGGAACTAATATGCAATCTGGTAATGCAACATTAGGTGCTTTAGATCCTGGTTTTGAAGGTGTGGGAATTGATCCTCTTCAATTTGATTATGCTTCTGCTTTTATGCAATCTATTGATTCGCCAAATGCATTGGATTACAATAATCAGGTCAGTATATGTTTTTTAAAAAACACTTTTTATTTAATGGAAATGATATTTTAAGTATCAGTGCTACTAATGAAAAGAAAACTGTGTTCAGAATAACTTTTCAGTTTAACTTTTAAACATACCAAGGTTTATTGCCACTGGTGTATTAGAATATTCCTTTTTTTTCCTTCCATATTTCTGTTTGATATCTTGAAAACATTTTTGTAACTTAGGTTTTCACAGTAATGGGACTCTTATTTTCCTGGTATTCTCAGGATTACTGGTAGATTGGGGATATTAGCGAGTTGAAAATGAAAATTTGGACGTAATTTTAATGTTGAAACGAAGTAAACTTTTTTAAAAGAATTTATTTGTTCATCAGGACTTAAAAATTGGGTGAGATGTAGTACAGGATCCTAGTAGTAGTGTCTAAATAACTGTTTAGTAATTTATCAGTACCATGAAGATATAAGTAAGAGTATCCTTAAATAAGTTAGAATTAACTAAATTATTGCAAGGTGTTCATCCAAAGTTTTTTTAGATCAAAATTTTTGAAGAAACATTTTCCGATGTTCAATAATGTTCTATAACTTTTTGTAATGCATACCATATTTTAACATTTTATAGTTTTTCCAACATTATTACAAATAATATAGATAATTTTTCATATTTCCTGCATTGATTTTACTTTGCGATGTTGTATATTTTTCTTGAGGGCTTTTCTAAAATGTTGATATGCTTGAATATAGAGAAGTTATGCATCATTTACTATAACTGGATTAGAACATTCATTGTAAGACTGTTGACAACCTCCTGTATATTCATGAAAACGAATTAGCAATCCCCATTGTATATAACATACTTGATCAAGAATTTGTATTTGTCAAATCGATGTACTTAGAGTGTAAATAAGTTTTCAAATAATTTCAATTTTAGTAAATAAGTTTTTGAGTGTAAGTATCAATTTTAGTGGAAATTCTCTTATGATGCTGCTTTTGGTTTGTGGAAGTTCCTTAATACATTTTCTCCTTTTAACTATTTTTTTGCTGTATGAATTTATCTTCCCCCCCCCTTGTTATTTTTTTTAATACAGCCGAGGATCATTATTGTAATCATCTTTTCAAAACTGTTATTGCTCTGATAACTCTGACTTTCAACAAAACTTTATATTTCTTGATAAGATATTCATCCACTTCCCTTCTCACTTCCTAAAATACTTTTCGTAGTAAAGACTTATTTAAAATGCCAATGAACAGGATATTACTTGGACTAATCACCTTGTAATGAAGTATATTGTGTTGATTTTATGAAATATATGTTGTTGAAATCTAAATTTCTGTAAAAAAAAGGGCAATTTACTGAATAAAAAGAAAGACTTGTATTTTTTTAAATGAATAAGAAGGAGAAAATATTACAGCACTTCCTCTATAATCCAGCCCTGTCAGTAACCTGCCATTTTTATATGGGCTGATAAATCTTAGAGAATTATTTTATGCCTTCTTGAGTGGAATAATCTAGGTTATCAATGCAAAGCAGTACATTTTTTTTAATTATAGGTATTTTATGTTTTACTTTATTTGCCTGTTTAGTATTGGATTTTATACAATAATACTGGAGTTTTCTTGTTTATGTGCATTACTTTTAGTGATTTTTCAATAATTTTGGTAATATGGTGTTCTGGTCTGATAACTGTTGTATTATTGTGAGTACTCTATCTTCAAAGAATTTATAGAAAAAATAATAAATATGTTGTGCAGGCTTGTAGTATTTTAATGAAAAATGCTTCTGTACTCTTTGTGACAATGTAAGCCATGGAAATATTTTAAAGAATCAAGCCTGAAATGTAAATAATGTCAGATCAAGTATTAAAATGTGAGCATGGAAAAAAGAAACTCATACTAAAAGGATGCTCTTAAGATAAAGGATCAAAAGGATTTTAGCATATAAGCTGTATCTCTAATGCATCCATCAAAAAGTGGCATGACACCAACATTTCAAACTCTGCCAATAGATTACTTGTTTTATAAAATATGAAAAAACATTCATTTTTTTGTTAATTTTTGAACACATGTATAAGCTTAGTATGTTAACAGTGTACCTTTAGGATATGTTTTGTATAAATGCAGAAAATATTTAAATACTAACTTTTTTGCAAGATTTTTTTAGGCATTCAAAAATTTATTTTGTAAAGGTATAGTGGGCTTTTAGGCATGAAACTAATTAATAGTTTCTGTGAGTGTAATTATAAAGTATGCCCAGTGTATATGCAAATTTAAATTGAATATGCATAAGGAAAATTTTCTTCCTTGTGTGTATTATATTATAAATTGTATGTTAGTGATCATTAATTTTTTTAAAAAAATTAATTATGTATTTAAATATATTAAATTAAATGGGTTTTAATTTTTTTTTTTTTTTTTTTTTTTTACATTATAGAATTTTTTAATTTAAGTTCCTTGTTGGCTTTAAACTGTATTATTATCAGCAGTAATGAAAGAAATTTGTTGTGAAGAGAAGTTATAATTTTGATTGCATCTTATTGGAATTCAGTGAAATTTTCCATCACTTTGAAATTACTCTGTATCTTAATTTGAGCCCTCATCTTAGGTGAAGTAGCTCATTTAATTCAAATTGTTAATACTTCTACTATAAATAGCCTATGACAGTGCTTTCAAACTCCCATGCTTATTCAGTATAATTAACAAATTAGCCCTCTTTTGCCTATTTTCTTCTGTGGGTACTTACAATTACTGCTCCACTTCTTGGGGTAATATAATAATTTGAGGAAATGCATTAATTTCCTTATCTAATAATTTTCAAAAATGTTATTCATGGACACTGAGGAAATTAAATGTTTTTACTGCATCTGAAGTTGTAATGCTTATAGTAAGGTGTTGTAAAATTACCAATCAAAATTTGTTTCTGAATTTTGCATAGCATTTGTGGGAGGTCACAATTTTAACCATTTCTCTTTATGATGAATCTGCCTTATATTTATTTGCAAAAATAATTATATTTTACACTATTAATTTTGGATTTTTTGCATCTGCTTTGGAAAGTATTTTAAAGATAATATTTTTTTTATAAGTATTGTATTGAAATAATGTTAATTTATTTTTGAAATATTTTTGTCCAAGTTGACAGCCAAAAATATCGAAGAAAACATTTTGTATAATTTTCTGTAGCTAATTGAAAGTTATTTTAAATTTCAAAATTATACAAAATTACATTACTTAGAAAATTCACTGTTTTAGCTGCAAGAATGATTGCATCTATAAGATGTTTTAATGAAGGAAGTAATTTCAGTAGATTCTAATTAGTTTAACACGGTAGAAGAATTTCTGTAGAAAATTTTTTAAATATTAAAAAAGAATTTTAATTGTATGATTGTTGTTATTCAGATGACATCTAGAAAGATGGTTCTTAACAGAGCTGATGAAAAATTCGGTTCTTCAAATTACTCATGTACAGATCCTCAGCATTTTTTTATGGAGGTAAAGTGGAATAAAATACATAATCAAACCGAGTTTAATTTTTATGGTACTTATTTCTTGCAATAAAATTTATACAAACATAAGGTATGTTTTAAAATCAATTTTTTTTCCCTATTACCTTTTAAAGACAGTACCATTTAGTAATATAAATTATAACGCTGATTGAACGACTAGACATCTTTCTTCCTGCTTTTTTAATTTTATATTGCCAAAGAACCTTGTTGCACACAGTTAGTCACCCTTGCATTTTTCCTTCCCATAGTTATTACTGGTTTTATTTTGCTCTTACTATTCGATATTGCTGCACTTTGAATCATACTATGTCATAGCTGTGAATATTTAGTAGCATTTAAAGTTTGTTAAAATATGCACTGCAGTTTTTGTAATTTTCAAAAGCAAACAATTTTCATCTCTATTTTCAAAATGATTTGTATTTATTTTTTAAGTTTATTTAACCCTTTCATGCAAACTGTATGACTTAAATTTTATATAATGTCAGTGATTCTAATTCATCTAGAAGTATATTTGATTTTTATATTTTTCTTTACGTAAATTTTATCTTGTATCAATCAATTTTTACTGCAATGAAATGTACTTTTGATTTAATGGTCCGTAATTGAATATGTAATTGCAAACAACACAACCTCCTCTGAAAACCAGTGTGCTACAGATAGTGTGAAAATCTAGAACAAGTCTTTTTAAACTCTCCTTTAGGTACCACTTAAAATTAACTGTCATGATTATTTTGTAGGTTTCTTATTGAATAATAATAGAGCTGACCCCTGAATGGGTCTTTGATATAACATTCTATTTAGACCAAAATAGGGGTCAGCTTTCTGAACTAAAATCTATACCATCTCCAACTGTATTTATATGAAGCTTCAGTGCTTGTGACTTGTGGAGGTTCTCCTTTGTTCAATATTGTTCCTGTATTTGAATAGAATAAGTAATAGATTTGGGTTTTTGAACTTTTTTGAGAAATTCTCTTGATGGATATATATATTGAAAAATTCATTTTCTCCAATTTTTTTTTCTTCTGCAGAATATTCTTTCAACTACAGTTGTCTTGATATATATGCTTGTAATTCAATTTTTTTTTAAAAAATAAATATTTTATTTGCATGAATTTGGTTATAAGGATATCAACAATCTTTATTCCTTACTATGTGACAAAATAAATATGTATATTGGATAAATGTTGTTTTGGAATTGGAACTCATAACAAGAATTTTAATACATAAATGACTATGAATTGTGAGGTCAGAATTGAAGAGGGAAATATACTTTGAGGTAATGGTTTGTTATAATTATTGCATGTTATGTCATCGAATGATTGAGTTCGTACCCCATAATCTGATGTAAATTCATACTAAGTACTTTATTTGTGATAGAAAGTTATCTGATAATATATATTATGATTTAGAGTACGTTAAAAAAAAAAAAAACTGAAACATGTAGGCTTGAAAGGGTTAAGTGTTTTTATATGCATTTACATTGTTTTATATTGTAACATAAAAATTTTAATTAGGAGCACTGATTTTTTTAAAAATTGTACCTGATCCTTTTTGTAATAAAATAAATGTTATCTCTCGAGTTTCATTGCTTATAATAATTTTGAACTATTTTATGTTTTCTTTAGGAAGCATGCAAAGAATGTTTCTTAGATTTCCAGATTGCTTTTGGTTGATTAAATGTTTTCATAATTTAAAAGATTGTATTAAGTGAGCTTTTCTCATAACATATCAAAATATGACTTGAAAGTAGAATCTTTTTAAAGTGGTCTTTAAAAGTTTTTTTATTGGATAATGCTTCTAAATTAAGTTTAAAATAATAATTGTAAAAATCTACATATCAAAGAGCTGTTTTAAGAAATGAAATCTGGAATATATATTTAGAAATTGTATATTTATATTTCAGCTTTATTCACGTACACAAGGACAACCTATGCCCGTTATGGGTCAGCAGCAATTTCCAATGCAACAGCAAGGACAAATGCAAGCTGGCAATCCTGCAGCTTCCCCTGCCTCTTTTGCTTCCAGTCCCTATGTCATGAATCAAGATCCTTATGCTGCTGCAGCAGCTGCTCCTATGGGAACTCTGATGCCTGGTAGTTATTTATTACCTTGAATTAAATTTTAATTATAAATTTCATACAATATCTCATTTATATTAATAGAGTATGAGATTTTTTTCAGCATATAACAAGGTTATAAAATCAAATTATAGATATTTCTCGCAATTAAATGTAAATGAAATAATTATTGAACATAAATTTTTCAGTTATTTTGAAAAATAGGATCCAATGGGGGGGGGAATTCTGTATAAGTGATCCAATGATAATTACATTTGTCTGATCATGATATATTCGTTTATTTTGTAATACAGAATTTTAGCATAGGAAATGGTTATGAATTATACAACATACAGGAAAAGAACTTCAAATAAATGTTTTGTATAATATAATACAGTACCTTCCCATGATTTATTGAAGTTTGCTTGAAATAATAATTTTTGTCGCGTGCAAATTCTTGTTTGGAATAATTTCTCTTTTGGATCCTTTGAAAATTAGGTAAGAATGATAAGGGAGATAACAATAATAATAATAAATTCTGAAAGAATTTTATTATAAAATTTTACAATGTACAATTCTTTTAAAATAACTTAATTTAGTTATTGATTTTAAGGAATGAATTCAATTCTTTTTAGAGTTCAGCATGAACGATTTCATATAGCGTTAAAAAAAGATTGATATTATAAAAATATTAGTAAAACTTCTGGAAATATGAATTTTATGTTTATATTACTTTATCCCAATATCTGTGCAACATGTTGGTTTAAATTTGTTTTGAAACATAATTCTCGTTTCCAGAAGTAAAATGCTTGCACTGAGGCTGTGCAATTTAAATGTTGAAAATTATAAAGCTATAAATCCAATAAATATCTTGATTTTTAGAGTAGTATTAAATGACAGCATTTACAGGGTGTTTTGTATTGAATGGGACAAAAAGAAAACATGATTATGAACGTTGTAATTAATATATTTAGAAAATTCAAATTTACCTCAAAACTACATTTAACCAAGTTTCTACCGGTGTTCAATATGTGCCCCTCCGAGGACTCAACAAATGTCTACATGGTAATCAAGCTCCTGCCACACTCGTGATAGCATATCCCCTATGATGGAGTTAAACACTGCAGTTATCCTCTGCTTCAGTTCTTCTAAATCCTGAGGAAGTGGACGCACAAACACCTTGTCTTTAACGAAACACCAGAGAAAAAAATCACTGGGCATTAGATCTGGTGATCTTGGCGGCCAATTAAGACACGTCAAATCCTGTGGCCCAAGCACGGCCAATCCAGCGATGGGGTAGACGTTCGTTCAGGAACTCGCATAAGTTTTTATTCCAATGTGGGGCAGCACCATCTTGCTGCAAAATGAAATCAGGAACAGCTTCCTCCAGCTGGGGGAGCAACTACTCAGAGAGCATGTCTTGGTAAATGTCCCCATTAATTGATTTTTCAGCAAAGAAAAATGGACCAAAAACACAACTGTTTGATAAAGCGTAGAAAACATTCACCTTGGGAGAATCACGCTGATGTTCTAATGTTACATGGACATTTTCCGTGCCCCAAAATCGCAAATTATGGCGATTAACTTTGCCACATAAGTGGAACGTGGCTATCGGTAAACACCAGTGTGTTCTCGAAACCATTCATGTTGAGCTTTTCTTGAAATTCTTGCGCAACAGTTTGTCAGTAGGTTTTAAAGCCTTGACCATCTGATATCTGTACGGATTGAATTGGAGACGCTTCCGTAAAACATGCCACACCGTTGTTTGAGGGACAGCCAGTTCTGCACGTCGCGTTGATTTTGAGGGACTCCGTAAAAACGAATCACGAATTCTTTCAACCACTTCAGGTTTTGTTTCTTTTCGTCCTGGGCTTTTGTTCTTGCATAAGCAGCCGGTATCCTGGAACTGCTTCACCCACCTACTTATGTTATGCCGATGTGGTGGTTCTTTACGAAATTTCGTACGAAAATATCTGCACAACAGTTACCGAGGAGGTTTTGGCATATTCGAAAACGCAGTACGCTTTCTCCTGCATGGACAACATTTTGTTTAACAGCACCTCTAGCAGCAAGTTAGTCTTTCGATAATTTTTCCTTGTTGCCAAATAAAACTTGTGTAATTGTAGTTGCATAATCAATTTGCTTCGGCTGAATAAATCCATTACGGCAGTCGCACTGCGCTATTCTTTTTGTCCATTCAATATGAAACACCCTGTACTTAAATTACATATGTTAATCATATTGAGTGCTATAATTCATTAATTAAAAAATCTCTAATGGGATTCTTTTTCAAAAATTAAAATTCTTGAAATTAGTTTGAATTGGATAAAAGAATTTTATTTTAAATGAATCTTTAATAATCAAGAATTTAACTAATTAGTTCCTGAAGAATATACAGAACCAGTTTAAGCAGTATAGTGAAAATAGAGATATTCCTTTTTAAGGAAATATAAATTTGTGGGCCTGGATTGTAGAAATATCTTAAGTAAAATGATGTATTAAAATTAATAAGATAGAAATTGGGCTGTAAATTTTTCATTTTTTTAAAAATTAAATTTTATGTTTAAATCTCTTTCTATGCATAAGTCCAACCAATGGGAAAGTTGTTTCATTGGATCTCATTTATGCTATATAAAAATCTTTTTTTTT
>BMAW01131660.1:87856-181704 GCA_019974015.1 Nephila pilipes
AGAGATCTCATTCATCTTTACTTCAGTTGTGTTTATATATATATATATAAATGCTAAACGTTTTCTAAAATTGCATGTATGTTCACTAGGATTTAGTTCCATTCTTTTTTTTAGATCTTAAATTTGTTTGAAACATCCTGCAAAAGAAAGTTTTTCAAATTATATTTATGATTGATAATGTATGTAATGGAGTTAAATAAAATTCTGTTAAATTTCTTTTTAAATTAAATTATAGATTAAGTTTTTTCATAAATGGAAAATCTTAATCTCTCTCTCTCTCTTTTTTTTTTTTAAATATGTATATTTAGATTTAATGAATTACCATTTAGATCCTCATATACACACACATATATATACTCACCCACTCTTTGACATTGATTTCTTATTATTGGATCTGTCCTTTTATTTTTAATAGGATTTTATTTTGAATGATATATTTTAATAATTAAATGAACCTGGAAGTTGTATTATTTTCAAGGCTTTTTATGAACCTAATCCTTACAACTTAACTATGGTAATTAAAAAATACTTATTTGTGAGAATGTATATTTTTACATGTGTTTAAATCTTTATCCCAATCTCTCAAACATATTGTTTTAAATTTGTCAAGACATTCAGTATTCTTTTTTTTTTTTTTTTTTTTTTTTCTTTCTTTTCAATAATTAGAGTAAGGTGTTTGCTGTCTATGTAACTTAAATGAGGTTTAAAACAGCAGAACAAGAAAATGGGAACCGATGTCAATAAACAAAATTTAAGTTTTTATCGCTTTGAATATTTTCCGAGGAATTGTGAAAATGCCTGGTGTTGAGTACTTTTGGAGTTAGACGACATTCAACATTAACTCAATTTTTTTCAAAAATCTCTTATCGATGCTTTCATCTTATTCTCTGGTATAAGCATTTCTCGGATGACACTAAATTTGACACTTAAACACGAGTGCTTATAGTTGCTTAAACTGGATGGTAATGAAATATTTGAGTATTCGTTATTGAAAAACCATGACCCCTGAAAGGAATGTAACATTGAATGAGGTAATGAAATCTCGATACTGTTCTAGGGAAGACTACACTGGAAACAGTTTATATTGCTAAGAAGGTCACGATTCAACATAAAAAATATTATTCTATATAAATTGAAATCAGAGGTACATTAATTCGTTATATACACTGGGAAAGGTACACTGTTTGATGATTACCAACATCTGTGTGAGTCATCTCAAGTTGTTATAAATTCTAATGCAGCCACTAATGGGGGAGGGGGGAAACTGCCTAACAATGGACAATTATTGCATATCTCCAGAATTGGCTGATATCCTTCTCAGCAATAATGCAAATATTTATGTAACACTCAAGCTTGGAAGAAAATACATTCTGAAAGAAATGCAGTAAAAAAAACTTAAGAAAGGAGAAATCTGTGCATTCCAAAGAGTAAAGGTGCACATCATCAAATGGATGGATAATAAGGTTGTATCTCTGTTGTCTACCATATACAATCCTGAAATGATCTTTCAAGAATGAGATCAAACAGAAACCAAAAGTAGAACTGGAGTATAATTATACTATGAGTGTAGTAGACAGAATGTATCAGCATCTTATCAAATACACAATAATAAAGAAGATAGGGGGAAAATATTAAAAAAAAATATATTTTTCCACCTTTCAGATATATCACTTAGGAATGCTTTTGTTTTATGTTGCTTGGAGGAAAATATACTCGCATTTCAATTTGAGACTAGATATAATTATAGCCTGATCGAAAGAACCATAGAACAGTTAATGAGAAAAAAGGACAATGAGGAATTTTGCCCATTCCTTTATAATTGTCTGGAAGACTTTTTAAAGTGAATGCGCCCATCAACAAGGCTGTGCTTTGTGCGTTTCCCAAAAAGAAACGATTTTGGGAAACTGTTGAGAAAAGAAATAAGATATTTTTGTCCTGATTGTGATATTGGACTGTGTTTGTCTCTCTGTTTTAAAATTTACCTCATAAAAGCTAAATTTTAAGAGGATATTAATTGCAAGTAAAATGAAGAGATATTCTATTTTCAAATACACTTTTTTGTAAAGTATTCTTTCCAGTTCATCTGTTGTTTTGAAAAAAGCCAATTTAAGTAAAACTATAAACTTTTTCACTATAAATAAAAATTAGCATGTCTTATGAGCACTGGCTGAAAGCAACCAAATAAGCTTTCTCCAAACCAACAGATTGCGGATTGTGAACATTTCTCTATCTTAAGTGGAGATCCATACCAGCACTAAATGGCAGCATAGCCTAGAACTACTGGTTGTATATGCACCGAACCAAAAAAAGAAACTTGCCTCCATGTGTCTAAGGAAACTAGACATAAATCACAACTAGTGTATCATTCAGAATGTTTCTTTTTGTTATCATCACGACACTAGAGTGGGAGTATGTGCACTCTCTCTTCAACAACAAAATTCAAAACACCTTATAGCTAACTCAAGAGGGAGTTCTTTTCAGTCTAGTTTATAAAAGCATTGCAAAAAAGAGACTGGAAAAATTTTCTTTGGACAAAGATTGAAAGTTCGAAACGATGCTGTCATCTAAGACTAGCTATCCTTCCCGCCACATAATGAAAAAATACTTCTGAAAGCAATTTAACCACAAACATTGATGTAGCAGTGGGAAGGCAAATTAAAAATCTTGTACAGAATTATTATAGGTAATGTTTAAAAGAAGTTAAAAATTTAAAAGGGCAGTGATATGTTAATGGTTTAATTCATTCAGAAATAAAAGTAAAGTTAAGACACATCTTAAAAGGTGCTGATTCCCCCCCCCTCAAATGAAGCTTTAATTAACTTAGGGAAAATTATATTTGCTTTAAAAAGTATTAAGAATGTTCAAATGTTCCTTTATTGACACAATACGAATGGATAATTGCTAAAGAATATAGTGTCGACAAATGGTATTAATGGTAATTTGCCTTTTAAACTTGTCAAGATTGAATAATGTTTTTCTTTTAACTGAAAGGCTGGGTAGAAAAATAATTAATAATATATAGTTATATAATAGTTAGTGCTTTTTTTGTATGATGCTCAAGAATCAAAATTTTAAGGAATGATTAAAATTATGAATTAGTGAGATAATTGAAAAATTATAGAATACCCTTTCGCAGATATGTATCCCTTGAGTATTGTAAGGAAACTGAGCTTTTCACTTTGATTCAGTTATAAAATTTATCTACCTTTATTTGCTTGAAATAATTACTTATCAATTTTGTAAAACAAAGAAGGCACATGGAAAGGCCTATTTTATAGAGGATATATAACTGAAACAAGTAATTAGTTACAAAAATATTTTTTATAGCTAACTGCTTACTGTGAATGTTATAGCAATACTAAAAAATGAACTTGTTTTTTAACAAAATTCCACTGAAGTTTTATAGACTTGCATATTTAACTTATAAATGCTGGATGAGTAAGACTGTTATTTATTTTGTATATTAAATATTACTTAATTCATTTTCAATAATAAATGTGTTTTGAACCTAATATTTGGAAAGTTAAAAGGAAGCCTTGGTTAAATTGAAATTCAGGGGAAACTAGTTTGGGTGAATCTTGGTGAAAATGATCAGTTAAGTCAAGTAACAAAATAGATTAGAGTTAATTGGAGTAAATTTGGTCTATCTAAAGTATATATTAAATGTACAAAAACATCACCAGCACAAAAAGGAAAGGGGGGATGTTTGAAATGAGTTTTTAGAATTTATGTTAGCTTGATCGATTGATCAAAAGTTTAAAGAATCATTATGTTCACTAATTTATAATTTTTTTTAGGGGTTTAGCATTTCTGTGCAGTATTGTCATCAAATTCTGTAAGCAAGTTAATGTTACCTTAACATTTATGTGACTTTTAAGGTCCTGCAATGATGGCTCAGTATTATGGAGTTCCTCCATGGGGCATGTTTCCTACACCTGGAATGATGCAAGGTGGACAAGGACAAAATCCTAATACACAACAGCAGTTGTTACGTGGTAGCGGCGCTAGGCCTATGACTCCACAAGGCCCAGGGGCCGATACCATGGTACAAGGTGGTGGCGGTATGCCTCAAGGTATTCAGGGCCCAGGTTTGTTATAATGAAATTTTAATGATTTGATTGAATGCCAAATTCTAATGATATGTTAATAAAAAAATATAACTTCTTGTTTAGGTGGTCAGTACCAAATGGTAGCTCCTTCTTATTATGAGAATGGTGCTGTCATGATGGGAAATGCTCGAGGAATTTCAACTCCAATGAGGTTAGGTCCGCCAGTTCTTGTAAATCCAGCTGCTACACCAAATAACAATCCGGGTAATTAATTCATGAAATGAAATACTTTTATATGATTTAGTTTTGATGTAGATATATGTTTTAAACTTTATTTTTGTTTAAAATATTTACTTTAGGAACAATGGGAAGTGGAGGATTGCGTTTGCTTGGCTCTCAGGGTCAACAAAACCCAACTGCAAGTCTCTTTAATAATGGAACTCCAAACAGCAATAATATATACACATCTCCTGCTAATTCAAATATGACATTTAGTCATCCTAATTCTGGTTTAGGATTTTCTGGAACAAATGGTAGTCAGTTAGGCTATGGATCTGGCCTAGGGTTGGGACCTGCTCAACCACAAAATACCATGGGCTACGGATCTAATTCAATGGGACCGATTGGAGCATCTCTTAGTGCTATAGGAACCAGTAAGTATTACTTATGTTTTAATTAATAAAGATATTCATTTAAACTAATATGTTTGAATTTTTTTGTTAAATCTCTAAAAGTATCTGAAGATATTGTAAAATGTGTCAGGAATTATTATTCAATGCTTTATAAAATAATTGCTAATTTTATAAATAAATAAAAGAATGTTTTGTAATGGTCTAATGGTAAAGGAATTCTTAAGCCTTTCAGAGTTGAGTCTGTATACAGTAAACTTATATTTTCTGAAATATTTAGTGTGTTAATACATTTTTAATTTGTTGAAGCAATAGTATTTTAATTACTCATTTATGTATTCAAACTGTTTTATGAAACAAATTCCTCAATCAATTACATTTTCACTGTATTATACATTTTTTTTTACAAATATGCTTATGCTGTTTAATATATTTTTCAATAACTTCAAACTGCTTTACAGGTATTGGTGGTACTGCTGGCTCACCTAGACGTGATTCCTTCGACAGACGAGATGCTACATCTCTCGGTACAATGGCAGGTACAGGATTTTCAGGTGGTCTTGAAAGTCAGTTATCACGTCAGATGACTCAGCAGAAAGGGAATCAGTTTTATGGTCCACTAGGTTCTGTCACAGCTTCAGGTCCTGGTCCAATAGGAATGATTCCCCCCAGCCAAAGTCTTACTCCTCCTCCTTCTTTAAATGGTGGTTCTCTTGGAAATCTTAATCTTGGTAGGTTATTTTTAAAATTTGAGAAATAAAATCAATTAAAATGGATTCATTCCAATTATTTATTTCAATACATTGTTTAATATTCTAGGTACTTTAGGTGGTCGTATATTATCTGCTGCACCTGGAGCAGAAGCCAAATACATGATACGAAATGGACCTTTAGGGAATAATGTCTTTGGATCTTCTAGTACATTATTTCCTAATAGAACTCTCCAACGGAGGTTAGTTTTAATGAGTAATAGAATATGTAAGATCATATTTAAGTACACTAAGATGATTATGTATAAATATCTATTTAGCACTCCTACACTCTTAAGTTTATTGAAGTATTTAAGAAAAGTCACTGAAAATCACTAAACACCATTGTATTTTTGTGATATGTTGAACTGTTATAACTTGTGCATCTGCAGTAGTCCAGTAATATGTTTATAGCAAAAGTTTTCTTGTTAAGCTCATATTAGATAGGAAATTGCTTAACATTAAATTTTAATGATAAAAGAAGAAAAGGAAATGAAATTATTCTAAAATGTATTGCTATTAGTGTAATATGCAATTTTATAATGATAAATCTAATAAATCCCTTTTTTTTTTTTTTTTTTTTTTTTTTTTGTCGCATAAATGATAATTGATATTCATGTATTATCTAATCATCACTTTGGGCTATAAAAAGTTTCAATCTTCTAATGGGAGAAAAGGGATACTTTCCCATAAGATTTTCTGGATCTAATTAAAAAATAATAATTTTCAGTTCTCCCTCAAACTTTGTGTACTATATTAACTTGCTAATATGGAACTTCTATCAACTAAGTACTGTACATGGATTGAGTTGATTTTCTGAAATATAATTCAAAGTATATTTTAGTTCCAAATCATTTACATAATATTAAATTGGTGTATTTCCTTTCAAGTTATATTGTAAATCTATGGAACTTTTTATTTTTTGCAGCTCTAGTTTAGAAAAACCTTCAGGCCGGAGCCGACTTTTAGAAGACTTTAGGAACAATCGTTATCCTAATCTTCAACTAAGAGACTTATCAAATCATATAGTAGAATTTTCTCAAGATCAGCATGGTTCAAGGTGAAATATATATATATAAATTTGTAACAGTCAAATGCTTGTCATCAAATGTTGCTTTTATTAGTCTTTTTGATATGCTTCTTATAAATTAGAGTTGATCAAAATTTATATTTGATATATTGGTAAAAAATTAGAAGTTTTGTAATATTGCTTTTTATTTGAGAGGGGGAAAAAATTACTAGAACTATTTTTTTGGTTTTGAAAATTACTTAATGAACAATGTTTATAATTTAAGTAGGTGAAGGGAAATTGAACCATTGTAACTATACATAAAAACTTTTTTTTTTTTTTTTTTTTTTTTTTTTTTTTTTAGGACATTGTATAATATATTCACTGGTTATCACAAATTTTGGAGAAATTAAAAAAAAAACAATTAACTCCCCCCAAAATAAGCCAATCTCAAAGAAATTTGAACATGTTGGTAAGTGTCAGGAGCTGAACAATATTACATTATGCACAATAGTGTTGTTGCAGTTGGAATACTTCATTTGCAAGGAATATGAAATGGATGTACCAGTGCAAGGTAGCAATTGTTGCTGTGATTCTGAGATTAGAAATCTGAAATAGTGAAATTGTAACAATGACCTCCAGGTATCATTTGACCGAATAATGCCATGGCGAGTTATTGGGAGATAAGAGACAGGGCAAAGTCAGATAGAAGTAACTAGATGGTGGAATGCGAGTCCGTCTGTGTGTGATTCATAGACTTTGGCAACAATTTCTAACCATGGATTTGGCATCCAGGAGGTTCAGCCAAGGATGGCCACATATTACCATGAGTCCTAATGGCTGATATTTTTCATTATACACATGAAGGAATGGAATCACAACTCCGGTTGAATTCAGATCTTCCCTCGTTGCAAGCTACTTAAGATTGGTATCAAGGTTAACTGTGCATTGAAGGCTTCACGAGCGTGGTCTTTATTCGAGGCGAGCAGCCATTTGCATCCCGCTCATGTCATGCCATATGTTAAGAATGTTGTCAGTGGGCATGTCCACTGGACGCATGATCAATTTGGAGGGTTGTTCTCTTTTCGGATGAGTCCAGGTTCAGCCTCCATAGCGATATTAGGCTTATTTTCATTTGGAGAGAACCTGGAACTTGTTTTCATCTGTCACACATCTTTGAAAGAAATGCATACAGATCAGGCAGTGTCTGTGTTTGGGGTGGTATCTCTTAGGGTGGACGCACAGACCTCCATGTCTTTTCCTGTGGAAATGTTAATACTCACACCTATAGAGATTACATCCTGAATGCTTATGTGTACCCTTATGCCTGGGCAATAGGTGATACTTAGAATGCTACAAGATAATGCGAGGCCACACTGGGCTCACTTCGTAGATGCTTATCTTGAGCAAGAAACAATTCAGCACATGTAGTGGCTAGCTCGATCACTGGACCTTAAACCTATTGAGTATGTTTAGGACGCTGTAGGATGTGTTGCATGTATTTTCAGAGAATAGTGTTTCTAAAAGTACCAAAATGCAATTGAAGTTATACATTAATAATAGGAACAGGAAAGAAATTCAGTTTGAATATATCAATAACTAATGTAATGGCCTAAGTAGATAATGGTGGTATCTAAGGCCGAATTATCTAATGA
Organism: Nephila pilipes; assembly: GCA_019974015.1. Classification (NCBI taxonomy): domain Eukaryota; kingdom Metazoa; phylum Arthropoda; class Arachnida; order Araneae; family Nephilidae; genus Nephila; species Nephila pilipes. The sequence continues at coordinate 95,948 of BMAW01131660.1, forward strand.
TGCATCTGTAACACTTAATTTTTAAAAACATGAGTATTTTCGTAATTCATCTACAATTTGTTAATTATATCTTTAAATTCCAGATTCATTCAGCAGAAGTTAGAAAGGGCTTCTCCAGTTGAAAAACAGCTGGTTTTTAATGAAATTCTTGGGGCTGCATACAGTCTTATGACAGATGTATTTGGCAATTATGTAATTCAAAAGTTTTTTGAATTTGGAACCTCTGAACAGAAGCAAGCTCTAGCACAGAAAGTTAAAGGACATGTTTTGCCACTTGCTCTACAGATGTATGGATGTCGAGTAATACAGAAGGCTCTTGAGTCAATACCTCCTGAACAACAGGTATTATATGAAACATCTGATGAGTTTGATAAGCTTGCTGAAATAAGTAAATGCATAAATTTTAAGAAAACCGACTTTAAAAAAATGGTATGAAACTGATAAGTTTTTTTTTTATTTTAAATTACACATTTATGATATATTTTAATGTTGAAAAATCTGTAAAAAATAATTCATATTCGAGTGTTTTTAAAGCAGGCTTCTCCATCCTGTCACCTTAAAATTAACCATAAATTTAAAATATTTCCTTTAATTGTAAGTAAAAATATTCGTTATTACATATCCAATATGATTTAATGCTCTTTAGTTATGCGAAATTCAGAAAATTGGAAAATGTTAACATTTACTTATCTATGTGCTAATGACCTTGCAGAAATGTTTTAAATTGCTATTCATGCAACCTTGTGAATAATGCATTAATGTTCTTGTTATCTACTTTTACCTTGAAACAGGTATTGATTTTTGTGCAGTGGACAAGTTGGTATGGTTTTCCAGCTTGTACTTGTAAATAGTAGATATATTGTCAAAAGTTACAATTATAATGTGTGCTTGGGGGCAAGTGAAACATGGTGATTATTACTATAATCCAAAACTGTTGTAATTTGCCTTGGTTTTTAAAAAAAAGTGTTTTTTCCTCCCTTTGTAAAGAAAAATAATAATTTTTTTGCTTCATGTTTGCTTAATGATTAGATGAAAAAAGGAAATTTTATTTGTAAAAATTTTAAAGAATCAATACAAATTTTGAATTTTGTTAAAATATATATTTAATGTATTAAAATTTGTCAAAAAGATTTTTGTTATTAATTCAGTTCAATTTTTAATTGTTTGAGGTACAGGTTTAGAACCAAATCACTACAGAAATGGCTTCTTTTAATGACATAAAGACAGAAATCTTTATTGGATATGAAAGCAGTGGAAAATGCAATGTAGTTTTCTTTGTCTATTGTGAACATGTTTTGTATGGCTGCAGATAATTCTCTAATGATGGCTGGTTAAAAGGATGGGCTGGAAAATTAGATGATTAAAAAGATGAGTCACTTAACTCGAAAATAAAGAAATTAACACTACTTCATTGTACACTAAGAAAATGTATGTTCAAAAGCTTGAAAAAAAAATTAATCATTCAGATGTACAACAGAACTAAATTTCCTAATGGACCAAAGGATTGAATTATTGTCATTCCCAGGAATGCCTGAAATGTATGGATATGAAGTTTAAAGACATCATTTACATTTTAGAAATAAGGTGGTGAAATCAAAGTAAAACACAATTTTCGTCATTTGCAAAATGCAATCTCATCTTTGTAAATCCATTACTATTTGTGCCAGTATGCAGTTCTGAAAACTGAATCTGTCAATTTAGTTGATTTAATTATTTTAAGGGAATTTAATCACCGATTTAATGTGTTAAAATTAAAACAGCTGATCAATATATTTTAAACTATAAAAATGTGGATTAAAGAGAAATTATGGGATATTTATAATGAAGTAAATGCATTTTGTCATATGAGCTAAAATAATTTTGTAGTCAATTAAAAATAGACTTAAATTCTAATTTTGTGAAAAAATTGTGGGAAATTTTTTCAATTGTTAATAGTAGTGTGAAGTTCAGCATTGAGCAGCATCAGTGAGTATGTTTTGAAATTTATTAAGATGTGCAAAGGATTTCCACTTTTATGCAGCAAATTTTATCGGTTTTCTTATGGTGGTATAACATTTTTCCGATAAAGTTATTGAAGCTTCACAGATTAATCTTGTAAATTCAGTTGCATTTGTACTACAATCCCTTTAGGAAGAGAGATGATTTGCATGCTGCAATTATCTGAATTTTCTCTCCTAGATTGCGACAATTTAACAGATATAGATATAAAAATTTAAGTTCAAAACTTAAAAGGTCTTCATGATTGTACAGAAACAACTGGATCAGATTGGTTGGCATCACTGTTATTTTGCTGAAAAGGTTTTAAATTGTGTTGATTAATGTAGTTTTTGGCTAAAATAGAAGTCTCATTTGTTATGGTGACAACAAATAATAGCCAGATTCCCTACCACTTATTAAAAAAAAAGACAGAAGTACATATTATTACTTTTTAATTGATAGTGGAATATGTTAGATGTTTTCCTCAAAATTTAACAAATTGTGCTAACTTCCAAGATCTTGTTTTATACACCAAAATATAATCTAGAACTAGGTTTTAGAATCAAATTTTCATGATCTTATCCTGTTGGATGTTTCAAAACCTATTGTTAGCCCTTTGAAAAAATTTGAACTCTTAAGTAGGTGTAAAAAATCGTCATTTTATTGATAATCTTGACTATTTTAAGTAGTTCATGTTAACTTGTTAGGATGAACACTTACTTTTCAATAAATAGCATTATAAAATCTTAAACCAATATCCAGAGAGTAAATAAATATCTCTTTCTATTAAACATAGTATTGAAATGCTTGGACTTCCATTTTTTTCTAAGACAAGATGATTAAATCCTGAAAAATCTCAATTCTTAAGGAAGTATTTTCAAACAAAAATGGAGTAGGATTTAATAAGATCTTCCAATAGTCTTTATTCAAGTCTATTTCATTTTGTTGAAACACCAAAAGGTATAGGGGGATTTGTGGTGATTCTTGTAAATTAAATGCTGTGATAATTAATGGTAGCTATCCTTTTCCTTATATTCAGTATTTCTTAAATGGTTTCGCAGGTAAAACTGGTTGTTTTCATTTTTATTAAAACTGCTTACTTTTCATATTGTGAGATATTAGGTTAAGAATTTTAATCTTTAACTAAAATATTACTTAATTAGTAAACAAAAACATTCTGTGTCCTAACAATAATAAAATAAAAATATTATGGCCTAAATTATTGCAATGTCTGTATAACAGCACTTTGTAAAGAACAAATTTAATTTTTTCTAGATTTAATGAAACTAACTTCTTACATTAATAATTATGTGATTAATTTAATTCTAAAATTTGTGAAGGTAAATGAAATGTAATTAGCTGTCTTTTAAGAGAAGTTTGCTTTTTGTATGTTTCCGTATTAAATATTTTTTATCCAAAATATATAAATGATATAAAAAATGCCATTGTGTATCTTTTCAATGATTTTATATAAATCACAAAATTGCCCTTTTATTTTTAATTCATGTAGAAGGAGATAGTAAAGGAACTTGATGGGCATGTCTTAAAATGCGTTAAGGATCAGAATGGTAATCATGTTGTTCAGAAATGTATAGAATGTGTCGAACCAATGGCTCTTCAGTTTATAATTAATGCATTTCAAGGACAAGTAAGTATTCATATATTGTGCTGCTTTTCTATCTTACATTTGATTTTGTCTTATTTAATTTAGCCTGTCTTGAATTTAAATTAATTGCAATTTTTGAAAGAATGTTTGATTACAAAGAACCTCTCCTTTTCAGAAACATTTGCAAAAAATTTTGAAATCATAGTGTGTGCAATTTGGAAACTTTTGCACGCATAAAGATCAGTAGACTATGTTCAATTTTGACAGTTCTGTGTATGTTGAACAATTTGTAGATGCACTGTCAAATTATTTGAAGTGGGCAATGATATAATTTGAATACAACTGTTATATACACACATGTGGGTCCTGCAATTCCTTAGATATTCCAAGATAGAGTGCTCATTTAATTGAAAATGGTTTGTTTTATTAAGCATCATTACTTAATGTACAGTTGCCCAAGTCTCAGCTATTCATATTCACGATCATGACTCCTTTCACATCTATAAAATTCTTTGTCATAACTTTTCCGGCCAATAAAACTATTTTTGTCGTTTTTTGGACAACATACCTTGGAAGCAACCCAACATTTTGGTATTTGCTAGATTTCTGTTGCATAATGATGAATCCAGGTTTCACAGAGATGACAACTTAATGCGACAGCAGTCAAATTTTGATTTGGCTGCAAATGACTACCAAATCAAAACTTAATTTACGAATCAATGTTGTTTTGGCTCCATTTAACAGATGAGAGCATCCAATGGTAATATTAATGTACCTTAATGATGCTGTCTACAAATACAAGTAACTTTTGAAACACCAATGTGTGTGTATAAATATACACACACATATATATATGAAAATGACTTTTGATTTAATTTTTTGCATAAATGTTTTAATGACTTCTCTGAAATTAGAAAATCAATGTGTATAATGTAAATCTTTATTTAATGTAGTGTTTTAGAATACTAGTACTTATACTTTACCCTTGTTACTAAGATCTAATGTACTCTCCAGCAAAATAATTTCCAAAATATATTTAATGAACTTTTATAGTAAGAAATTTTAATATAAAAAAGGATCTGTAACTTTTATATGTGATTTTTTTTTTTATTTATGAAAAAATGATTAAATAATAATCTCACTGTATTATAATAAGGTTGTCGCATTATTGTTAAAATGGACAGATTTGCAAATGTTAAAATTAAACTAATTTGTATAATGAGACTTTAATTATTGGCAAAATTAATTCATCTTCATAATGAAAAATACCAGATAAAGCAAATTTATAGAATCAGTAACATTAATGTTTCAGAAAATGTGGATCCTTTTTTGAAGAAAAAAATAACTGTCTGATCTTAGAATATGTCCTGTAAAGGCTTGTTGATTACCAAGTGAATTAATGTAACAAGGCTTATGTTGAAATGCTTTTTTTTTTAAAGCCACACTAGGGGGCTATTGTTTTATAGATGGGAAGTTTTGACATACCAGATCACTTATCAAAAGTTTCGTCTGTTGTCTCAATTTTAATTACATTTAGATTAAATACATTCATTTAGCTAAGTAACCGTTTTCTTTAATTTTAATATTGGAAAATTTTACCATTGTCCATTTCTTGATATTTCATCATTTACTTTAATTCTTATATTTTAATTGAATAATTTAATAATTATTTTTAAAAAAAGTGCGCCGTAGGTGGTTAAATCTGTTCTTTGCATAGAATTAAATAGTAATAATAATTATTATTGTTATATTAAGAAAGCAAGTAAGAGTAGAATATTATTTAAGTATGATTGTCTTTTATTTTTCTCAATCTGCAAAATTAAGTTAAAACATTTTAATTTCGATTTGTATCACATTTGCTGTTAAAGTAATATATTTCTTTTATTAAAAATAAATGCCATGGAAAAACTTATTATATAAAGACCTTTGTGTGTTATAATTTTTTTAAAATTCAGCATTTTTTTTTATATATATATATAATTATTTACAACATGTATTCTAAAAGTACTGTAGTACATTTTCAGCAGCTGAATGACTTTTATATTAATGCTTTTGCATGCTTTAAATTATACATCCTTATTTGATTTAAACTGTTTTTTTGGTTTTTATTTTGATATATGTTTATTTTAATATTGTAATATTTGCAGCTTAATAGTTTTGATTTTATTTTTATTAATTTTTTTTGAATAGCTATATGCAATTTTTTTTATGAATTTTAATTATTTTTAATTTTTATACATTTTAGAAATCATGTCTATTTAACATCGATAATTATTTAATTCCGTATATGTATTGAAGTATGAAATTAGATGTTTCCTCCTCTCTGTTAAGTTGTGTTTTTTTTTTTGTTTGAGTAATTAAATACAAATGTTAGTGAACTACAAATGTTACTTTGTTGAAAATCATCAATCAGTTTCATTAACTATTAGTCTGGTTTCTGCTTAACACAAGTAAGCTAAATGCAATTTGTGTTTTAAATTAACATTTTTTTGTATCTTAAAATGGTTTTTGAAGAGCAGTTGTAAATTGAACACTAGAGAACAAGTAACATGTAATGCTTTTATATATAACATTAAAATGTTTTTGGGAAAACTTTCAAAATTCGGTAATTAATAGCCAAACTATTGCAGAGTAGTAACATTAGTTCATACAAGTACCCTTAATAAATCTTGCAAAAGAAAAATAAGCTTTGTGTGTAAGAATAAGTGCAGGTGGTCCCAAGACTATAGTTTTAAATGAATGAAACTTTGGAGAGAGCCATGTGTCTTAACATTTGCTTTTGATCTTTGCAGGAAAAAAAATATATAATTATTTTGGTTTCTCTCCCCTCAAAGCTGATATTTAGCACTTATTGCTTTCAGACATCCAAACAATATTATTGTTTCTGAGTGATATATTTCTCATGTTTATCTAATCCCCTTTTTTACAAAGCTGTGTTGGTGTTTGCCTCATTGTGTTTTTCTCACTCCGTTCTGCATTACTTAATGTACATGAGAAGAAATTTGGATTGGTGATATTATTTGTGTTTTGAAATATTTGTGTATCTCTTGTGAGATCTGTTGCCTATTTCTAATGATTCACATACCACAGTGTTTGAATGCCTTTTCAAAGAATGTGAATTCTGACCAAAAAAACAAGTTTCTAAAAGGCTTTTGAATTTGAAGAAATTTTTTAAATTAAATTTTTTTTGCATCATATTTATGATGGATTATTATTACAAAGGAATTTCTTTACTTTGAGATATGTAATTTTAGGAATTGTATAATAGAGACCATGCAAGTAATTCATGAAATCTTGTGTATAAAAATTAATGTGCAAATTTTCTTATTTTGTTGTTTAGACTGGATATTTCTTCTCTTTACATGGGGGATTAAGTTTTCAGTAAATAGAAACATTAACATCATAGTGTAAAGAACATTTTTGTAATTTTTTTTAAAAAAATTTCACTGAACTTCTTTAATTTGGTGGAAAAATAGATTTATAAATTTGTTTGCTTGCAGATAATAAAACTTTTTTTGTCTGTAAATTTAACTAAAAATAACAAAACTCCCAATGAAGGAACATTGAAATTGATCTGCAGATTAATATGTTCTTATTAGGTGTAATGAATTTAAAATTAGAGGTAAAATAATTGGTTATAACGTGAAACGTGCAGAACATAACTTTTCTTTGAAGAGGGAACAGATTTTTCATTGATATTTTTGAAATATTCACTTTTTATATTTTAGAATTTATTTACTTGTTAAAATAGAATCTGAATCCCATGTATATGCCATTAACTAATATGAAAGTTTCTGTAATGAGTTGTTGAAATTGAACAAAAAGCTTAAACCTGATAAAGCATTTATAAATGCTGATTTTTTTTTTTAAAAAATAATTGCTTTTATACTTAATGAATATATTGCTTTTCATTTTTTCTCCCCCAAAATAGGTATTTTCTTTATCCACACATCCGTATGGGTGTCGTGTAATACAGCGAATTTTAGAACATTGTACTTCTGAGCAGACAACACCAGTCTTAGAAGAGTTACATCAACACACTGAGCAGCTTGTCCAAGATCAGTATGGCAACTATGTTGTTCAACATGTGTTAGAACATGGATGTCAAGAGGACAAAAGTAAAATCGTGAATGTTGTTAGAGGAAAAGTGTTGAACTTGTCTCAACATAAATTTGCTAGGTGAGTGTATGTTAAAAAAGGGAAATGTTTTAAGTATGTCATGTTAATGGATTGATCTGTATTTTAAATATTTCTAATTAAATGGTATGTCCAATGCTTAACTTATCTGGCCATCAGTAACCTTGCATTTTTACACCATTTCACAAGTCATAGAAAGTTATTTTATGCCTTGTACTTCATGGGAATAATGTAGGATATCAATACAAACAGCACATTTATTGTAATTTTAGTTATTTTGTATGTCACATTGTTGTGTGTGTGTATTGTATTAAATGTTATAAATAAATACTCGGCTTTTTCCTTTTTGAATGTTGTTGTTAGTGATTTTCCTCTAGTCCAGCGTTTTTGGTAATCCAGCAGTGTTTTGGTCCAATATCTGCCAGATTACTGTAAGAGTACTGGATATTATTAATTTTTAAAGTATTATGTTGTAGGTGCTGATGCTATCCACTTTATTATTGTACTTAATTAAATCTTTACCTTATGAATTTTTAGTTTTTGATTATTTCAATTGTTTTTCAAATTTTAGCAATGTTGTTGAAAAATGTGTTACTCATGCATCTCGAGCTGAACGAGCTATTCTCATTGAAGAAGTTTGCACCTTTACTGATGGGTAAGTGAATATTTTCATTGTTTATGAGTAACTACCTGTAACTTGAATTTTGATTTCTTGTAATTTTAAAGTTTATTTTTTTCTTGATGGAATTGCAGAAATTAAGCATTTATCATTATTTCATTAAATTTGCATTTTATTTTCTTAAATATTTACAACAAAATGAATTACATTTTATGAAGTTCAATATCATGTGCAATAAATACATATATATGTTTTCATTGTTATGCAGGTTTGATCTTAATAATTTCAGCATAGTGAAAAGGAATTTTTTTTTGGTGAAAAATATTGATATATATGTTTCTTTTAGGCCTCACAGTGCCTTATATTCTATGATGAAGGACCAGTACGCCAATTACGTAGTGCAAAGAATGATAGAGGTTGCAGAACCTCCCCAGAGAAAACTGCTGCTGCACAAGATCCGTCCTCATATCACATCTCTACGCAAATACACTTATGGCAAGCATATTCTCGCCAAGTTAGAAAAGTACTTGATGAAAAATAATGAATTAGGTCCTATAGGTGCCCCATCTAATGGAACTATTTAACTTTTAATTGCAAAATGCAGTCTTAAATGTCGGAGTGAGTTAATGGTGTATTGTATAGAGGGCAGGATAAACAATGCATGCTTATATGTGAAATATTTATCAAAGATAGTAGGAAATACACTTTTGACTGATTTTAATTTGAAGTTTTTTTTTCCTTTCAGTAATGCAGTTAAGTGTACTTGAAAGCACTTCTTAGGTACTAAGGGGCTTTACAATTTTTTTGGTATATACAAGTGTAACTTTTTGTTTCTTTGTGACAGAATATTAGAAAAAATGTGAGGAATGTGTGTGTTTGTCTATTCTGTTTATTGAGGTGTTTCTTAACTTGTAATTTGATGACTGCTGTAAATAAGACAAAAGGCACTCCGACAAAATCAATTTTGCAATTGTATTTAGAAATGGGTCTTATTACAGATTTTAATTTTCTCCCATTGTACAACTTTGCATATTGTGTTTGATATAGGTTTTAATGGGTACACCTAGCCCAGTAGTTGATCTTGTACAGGATGTGTTGTAAAATGCATTCTGATATGCATTTGGTAAGAACTATTGATCTTAATTTGTTCTTTGTTGTTTTTTTAAAGTTACTATTGTTAAATAACTGAATTACCTATATTTTTAACTACGGCGTGTCAAAAGTTGATTCTTTTTGTTAAAATTAGTTAAGTTTAATTTGAAGCTAAGTTGCAGAAGCACACATTTTTTGGTGTTATTTTCTTGAATAGGTATTCAATTTTGGTAAGTTACATTGTTATTTATAAAGAAATCACTGAAAAATGTGAAAGATAAATTAATAAATTTTGCCGTAGGTAACGCATCTATACCAGTTTTTTCCATTTCTTACTTAGAATAATGTTATGCTTCTGCTGTCTGTTCCCTTTTGCAACACGAAATAGCCTTTTGAAGTTCCTCATTATATAAACAAAATTGAAGCTGTGTATTTTATTAAGTGATGGTTTCCAAGCTAGGTATACCCAATGTGTATAGTGTATAATGTATGAAAAATTTTGTAACATTTCGGTGCTACAGATGTAATTTTTAAATACTGCTAATTTTTGATAACGTCCTGTACAGTCAGCTCTGTAAAAGTGTAACTAATTCTCATATGTTTTTGATGGACTGGTGGACGGACACAGCATGCTTTTGCTGTTAGATATCATATTATAAATAATTCATGCAGAGGTTTTTTTTCCCCCTATTTGTTTCAGCAGTTTTATTACAATTTCATTTTTTTTCCTCCCTTTTTTTTATTAAAATTTATTTTCTAACCCTTTGCAAATTGACTTAAGTGATTTAATGTGTGTCGTGTAACAGTTAAAAGCTAGATTTTTTTTAATTACTAGCAACTGTTACTGTTCTTTTTTTAGTATGTGTTGTCAGTGTAGACAACCTTTAAATTGTATTTAATAAAGCGGTACTTGCTCATCTAATTCTTTTTAGTTGTTTTTGTCTTAACATGTATTTCAAGCAAGTGTGTGAGAATGAGATTCTACTTGACTGTGTGTATTTGCATTTTACCCATGTTTTAGAGTTTGATTTGGTGTTAAATTTGTCAGTTTAGCTGTTATTTTCTAAATATCTGGATTTGAAAGCCCAAATCTTCTGCACTCTGATGGTGACATAAGAATTAAAATTTGGAATTTGAAGTATTTCATATAGGTAATTTGATGGATGCAGATGTGTCAGTTGATGTGGAGTTGTGTGATGTACATTTTATAACTTTTTTTTCCTTTTACTTTTCTTCCTGAGTTTTTTTCCTTTCCCCTATACTTAAATGGCAGAGTTTGTTTTCAATTCTGTTATTGATTTGGTTGTTGAGAATCAATGAAATTTTTTGCTTATTGCTTAATAAGTGTAGTTTTTTTTACAGAGTATTTTATTTTAATATATCCTTGCTATGTGCTATAATAATGTGTTATTTTGTCTGATTAATGCACTATATACTCCTTTTTCTGTCTGTTTGAAATCTTAGGTAAATTTAGGAGGTAAATTAGCATACAATGCCTATCATTAAATTACTGTAGTTTTCCCGTGTGTTACTGCTTAGATTTTCTCTGAATGTGGTTGATAAGTAGAGCTGGACTGCTGTTTGGCAGATGTATTGGTGCCGACGTGTGGTATAATCTTATGCTTGGGATATGGTCTCTTCTACCTTTTTGCTATGGGAATAAGTCTATAACTATCTGCATAATTGAGAAATGTGTCGTGGTTAACTTCAGTATTGTTTAGCTTTCTTGTAACAATATATACATATATATATATAACTTTAGCCATCTTGACACATTGATGTCATGTGGTTAATTTTTTTGTAAAACTTGTGAAAACATTTTTGTATTCAATTTTTATTGTAATTAGCTCATGTAGAGACAATGTATGTGCATGTAGTGTGTTGTAGGGAGCTATTGCTGTTGTAGATTTGGATTTTGTATATTTCTGCTCATTGGCCATAAAAGCCCTTTTGCAATTGTACAGAGGAAGGGTGGGAACAAATATAAATTTTCTTTTTTAAAGATTTTTTTTTTTTATTTTGAGTATTTCAGCTTGGGTTTTTAAAATCAAAACTGTATATTGTCAAAAGGATTGACTTTCATTAAGCTTTTTTTTTTTTTTTTTTTATTAAAATTTTAAAAATAAAAAAAATTTGCATATGTAATTATGCGTTTAATTTCTTTTACTAATATATATATATTTTCTTCAAATTTTAATACTCTTGCTGTAAACTTGAACAAAATTAAGCAGTAATTAGTAGAAAAATTGTTCAATACATTGTTTCTGTTTTCATGTTAAAAATAATTTTTCAGTTCATGTGGAAATAGATTTGTACTGTTTTCCTCCTATTTTTCTTGTTTGTACATAAAAAAAATAGATACAAATTATTGAACTAGCTATGTGTACATTGTATTTTTATTTCAATTCAAATACTTTCTTTATCACATGAGGCAAAACGTTTCAAATGTAGTGTTTAATACTAAAAAAGATTTTATTAAGGAATACTTAGTGCGATTATCAGAGTTATGTATATAAATTTTAATTTTTTTCATGACTCCATGTTCCTTATTTATTTATTGTAAAATCATGTTAATTTTTTTACCAATCATGTTAAATTATACATGTTTTTGTAATATTTTGTTTTCTTTTATCGAAATAAATTTTTAATATAACTTTGTAAATATAAAAATCAATATGTGATGGTTGTTGCAGGTATTGCACAAAATTCTGTAAATTTTTTTATATTTTATATAAGAGTAGTTTCATTTAAGTACATTAGCTTTCTTTTCTGTTTTGTACAATATCGCGTCATCGGAAAAGAAACATGTAAATAAGTTTAAAAAGTTTGAATCCCCATTTAAAATCATAAACATACATTGACTGTCTTCATTTTTATTACAATTGTAAAGAATTTAAAAAAAAAACTCATTTGGACCTCAGATTTAGTATATAATACATTTAATTGTAAAAATTCATTTTGTTTTTCCCCTCTTTTTTTTTTAAAAAAAAATATGGAAAAAAAAACTAGCTTTGAAATGTAACTGTGGTCCAAAAATACTTGTACATAATTGTTTATTAACTCAAAAACAATTTTTTGCCCCTTGCTTTGTTTCTATTTCAATTGTGTGATAGGAATGCTGGTCTTCCATAGACTTTTCAGTTTTAACGTTCAAGCTTAAAATTCTGAATCTCTATAGAGATATTTGTTTCATAAATTGGATTAGGAATTTGCAAGTTTTTGGTTGATCACGTTATCAGATAGCATGTGTAGCATGCATACACAAATCTATCTGTAGTAAATAAAACACTTTGCATCTGTAAAAAATTCATTTCTTTTTAACATTTAATCTTGTAAATTAGAACATGTTGAGTTGTATGTGATACAGAATGAAGTCTTTCTTAATACAAGTTGTGAGAAAATAATGAACATTTGGACCTTGGTAATAAGCATTTTTACATTAATGTGTAATTTTTATTATTATTTTTTTATATTTATTATCTATTTTTCTGTAAGATAATCTGACATGAACCATAAATTTTAAAAACTAGTATAATCTCATATTTGTTAAAATCTTGTGCAATATTTGAAGATATGCTTTTTCTTGATCCATATTTCTAAAGCTGAATATAAAGTACATTTGTAAGAAGTTATATTGAGCTATATGCTGATAATGAAATATTTGAAGTAGTATTAATATTTTGATGAGAAATTTTCTTTTAAATAAAATGTTTTTAAAAGACATTACATTCTTGGTTTTTTGCTGTTATGTTGTATTAACATATTCATGACTTTTATCCTGGAAGTAAATTGATATGTATATTCCTGAGGTCCTTGTTTGTTCACTCTTACAGAAACAATTCGATTATTGCCTTTGGGTCTTCTCAGGCCTCTACATTAAACTATAAGGTGCCTCAAAGCAGACATTTCTGCACTAATGTCATCATCCCCCTCTTACACTGTACATTGAGAAGGTGCTTATATAATTCTCCTACCCTACTGTGTTTAGACCATGTACAGTATGTACATTTGTAAATTGATGCACTGTACAACACTTTTGTACAAAACATCAGCATTGTAGTTTTTCCACGGACAACTTGTATATTTCTCTTCGACAGTGGCTGTTTTTCAATCTCTGTATATGGAACCATCTGGTCATCTTTACATTCGGAAGCACATACTTCATAGATTATAAGAGAAGATTTGACTTTTGTATTTTTCTCTGAAACAGCTGCAAATTTTGATGAAAATTACAATGGTTGACTGTATCATATTTTTTTACTGTAGTTGGTGTATTTATATCTGTAATTAAATTTTACATGTTTTGGGTTATGTGAAATTTTTATTATAAAACTACTTTTCTATTACACATCAGACTTAATTGTATTAATTTTTGCTTATGTATTTTTAAAAACTTTTTTTTAATTCTTAAAATATTTGAATAGTAATTTACATGTGCAGTGTTTTTATCCAGTGATGGAAGTAAATTTAATTTTTTTATTTACTATCAGCTTTTCCTGAAACATACTCTTATTCTATGCAATAATATATTTTAATTTTGACTGATGTGACTTTTTGTGTATTGAATCATTACTTATGTATGTAATTCTACATCAATCATGTCCTTTTAAATACTTCAATGTTGCAAGTTGTGTCCAAGCAAAAAATACTCATGGAGAGATGTAACTTAAATTATTTTTTCAGACATACTTTGTATATTTATGTTTAAAAGAGTTTGAGCCAAAAATAATAAAATTGAATTGTGGCATATTTTAGTTAACCTTAAACGTAATCAAATTTTCAAAAACATTTTTTTGCATAGTAAAACCTTGATGAAAATTCAGAGAATTTGATAACAATATTTTAATGTAAAAACTTAATCTAGAGTATTATCTATTGAAAAGTGATAATTCTCTTTCCTAATTACAACTTATGTCTTTATTGTGTTAAAAATTTATTTAAAAATGTGGTTCACTATCAAGGTTTTACCAACTAAAATATGAGCACCAGTTATAAATTTAGAATTGCTTATTGAGGCTGTAATTTCTTTATGTAAGGTTATTTGCAATTTATTGATCTCTCTCTCTCTCTCTAGTCCAAAACAAGGTGCCCAGATGTATGTCCATATCTAAGAAATTGAAGATAATTATTAAATGTTCATCTCTTTCCTCTATAAGCATATATATCCTGTTAAACCAACTCAAAATTTTTGTAATATTTATGATACTTCAGTAATTAGGGTGGTGGGGATTAAATCTGTAATATTTTTTTTAATGAAAGAAATACCAATTATTTCTCATGCTGTAATTTCAATTTTTGTTTCATTGGAACATGAAGTCTTAAACTTTTTTTTTATAGTTTGTAGTATTAATTTTGGCATGTACAATGCCATGTGATGTATTGTGACATCTTTCTTAAGTCCCTATACAAATTGTCCTCATGGGAAAAAAGATGGAATTTTGTGCGTAATTTGTTATGTACTTGAAAAAAAAAACATATTTAATCAGATGTTTATTCTCTCAAATATTTGACAAAGCCATTAGGAATCCTTTCAAAAAAAAAAAAAAATGTAGTTTTGACTTGAGTAGTGGCTTCTGGTCTGGGCAGTTTGTGGATTTATTATTTGTGTATGTTCGCACCCAAATGATGTAGTCTTGGACACTGTATATGTTGTATCATATCAGTTGTGTTTTGGTCACTGTAGAAAATAAAAACTTGTTTTGCAGTGATGAATCTTGGTATCATTTTGTTTCTGCAATTCTTGTCTTAATACACAAGCTGTTGTATAACTTACAAATATTCGTGTATGAAGTTAAAAATGGATTTAGTTTTAATATGATAATGTAGATTATATTATGAAATATATTTCAAGGACATGGGAATTTAAAAAGTTAATATGTAATTTCCTTATTTTAATTAATAGCTACTTGCAAGTCTTGGGAATTGTTACTTAATTGAAAATGCTCTTGGAATCTGCTGGCTGAACTTAACCCTTTCGCTTGCACGAAGTTAAATTACATTTACACTTTATTAAATTACTTTTAATACAAAATACATGATGAAAATAATGTTCCCATCCTCAATAAACATTTGATTATGAAAAAAAATTCAGCTCAGGAAGTTTTTCCTGGAGGGGATGGAAAATTCATTTTAATATGGCTAGATTATTAGCCACCATCCATGAGGAGGTTATGGATCAGTTCAAATAATGAATAAAACTAAAATTACCACATAAACAATTATTGCTTTCACAATGTTCAAACCAGTGCGATATTCTTAATTCCGTAATTAAACTAGGCTTAAAGCTGAGGAATGTGAATGCAACTAAAACAAGATTGTTCTAAAGTTTTAATAAATACAGACCTTTGGAACTTCTAGTGCATTATTTAATTATTTCAAATCCAGATTTTTACTACCAAAAGCCAGTTGGAAAATTTTGAAATGCTGAGAAATATGAAAAAAAAAAGGGATTTTAATAAAACCCCTCAGCTATGGAATTTTAATAAAAATAGAAACACTGTATTAATTCTTAAAATTGTAAAACATCTGTGCTAAAACAATACTGGGTTTCTTTTCATTGATTAGTGTAGATATTATAAAAAAGTATTTCACTTAAAAAGTGTGTAAAAGGAATTGTTGAAAGTACAATATTTTACATAGATTTTGCTTACGATGCATATTGGGTGTCCTTTTATGAAATATGGTACATATAGTATTTGCTTCAGATAGGATGCCAAATATAATACATAAAATATTCTGCTATAAATTAGCCTTTAATCGTCCTTCCTGTAATGGATGTATTTTTTTAAAAAATATTTTGACTGTTGCAAAATAAATGTTATTGTGAAGTAAAAGATTTTTAAAAGTATACATACACACTAAACTAGGAAGTTCACTGAATGATTATATTTAAAAAAATCAATATAAAATGCAAGAAAAATAATATAAATCACATTTTCAATTAAAACAATACATATCTTTTATTATTAAGGAACTAAACAAGACAGAATTACACATGAATGCTATTTCAATATCAGATATAACAAATATAAACTGGGTCACACAAGGATATAAATATATGATTAATTGAACACTGAATTATTGCTAAAATTTAAGTACACATTATTTAATTATTTCAAATATGGAATAAATTATTTAAAAATTCAGAAAGAATCATATTTTCACTAATAGAAGGAAAAACATTGGATATCAATTTTTAAAAAAAATTTCTCCTATTTTAGTATAACTTGAACTACAAAACTATTTATATAAATATTCAAAAATTTATTGCTAATTTAAGATTAATAATTACTTGATTTGACATAGATTACATTGATCATCACTAAACAACTCTGATGCAGTATTTTTAAAAAGTTAACATTTATATGAAAACGTGTAGATTTAAAAAAAAATCTCGTATCACTGAAATGCTTAAAAAGATTGCAAGCAATTTGCTAAGCAAAATTGAAAACACAAGTCCAGGGCTATTAAGCAACTGCATATAAAAAAAACTAGCATCAATTAATTATATGATTAAAGATATTTTTTAACTATCACAATATAAGGCAGATTCTTCTTCTACAGCATCATAAAACAATTTGCTAGCTTCTTCCTTCTTATTTTCAAAGTTCAGTGAAATATCTTCTACGGAGGTAACATATTTTGTCTCTAACTTTTGTAATTGGTTTCTTAAAGTGCTGCGACTACCTTTATGTTTGATACAATACTGTTCGTGAAGCTTATACAAATGATATTTTCTATCAAATGAACTTGTTGAAGATGTCATTGGTACTGGAGACACTACAGAATCTGGGAAAAAAACATTTTCTGTAAAAATAAAAGGCTTAAAAATTGAACAAGCAGGATCAGGAGTTGCAGTAAACCAATGAATAGATGGTAATCCAGATTCAGGTTTCTGCAGTACTGAAACTTGACTGCCAGTTGACACAAATGATCCAGACGACATACAGATACCACTAGGTTTATCCCGCAAAACTTTAAACATATCAATAGACTTAAACTGTCCATCCTTAGAAAAGTTAGTCAATAAACTTCTTCCCGCTTTATACCGATGGCTGTCAAGTTCATCAACATCAAATATCATCTTGAAGTCAAAAGGTGTGCTTGGGTCCCATAAGCCTTTATCCTCAGCAAATTTTTCAAGATTATCACTCTTAAGATCAATATTTGTTCGAATAGACAATTCATTTGATATATTGCGGACACCCTCTCGAACTCGCTCAGCTGCCCAAATGACACCAGCACATTCCAAAATCCATATCTCTGATGGATCTGCTATCAAGAAGCTATTGTGATAGGTAAAATTTGGTAGAGTATCACTACAATTCCCACCCATGCCATATTCAGCTATCAAACAGGTTATAATCTTAAGTGCCTCAATGGCAGTTTTTGCACGCTCTAATGCTAAACGCAACAGATCCATTCCCAGTAATTTTTTAATGTTATCACTAGAATCCATAAGACAAGTCCATATAGCTTCATTGCCAATACAGACTCCATGTTCATTAGCACCCATTTCGGCTCCCCACATCCAAGAGGGTTTACTCAACACTACGCTGTAAGTGTGAGGAACTTGATTTACCTCAATGTAGGTACATTTGACTTTTGATGGTTGAGGGTGGTCGGTAGCTGGTACATATACCACTTCTTGGACTTCATCAGATGGGCGATCAGAATTCTTTCCAAAAATGATGCAGTCATTCAGAGTACAGGGAGGTAAAGCGGCAAATGTATCGCAAGATTGCGGTCGAATATTTGTATTTTTGGACATATTCTGCATTTTTACTTGTAGAAAATTTCAGTTTATCAAATTATTCCACAACTAGAAGAATTTTAAGACTGAAGATAACCTGCAACAAACAAGACACGGGAAAGAATATATAAACATACGAGATAGATAAATACTAACGTCATATGGCGCCATCTATTGGAGTAATCAGAAAATATATGTCAATCCTCAAGGGATTTTGAATTACTAGTAACTTTCTTTTATGTAATGAAAGCATTCAAAAAAGTGTAAAATTTGATATTAATCTAAATCTCTCTCTCTCAGAAAAAAAGAAAAACAATGAAATTTTTACTATACATATGTCCACAAGAGTAGTTTGCAGATAATGTATAAAATGTCGAGAAAATCAGGGAAATGATAATAATTTGGCATAACAATTTGGTTCTATACCTCCGATTTAGTTTTAGTTCTTGCGCTATGAAGTCCAACAATTATTCTGCAGCTGTAGTTTCAGGCCTCGAAAACCTATGACCCGCGGCACTCTGAAAAACCCATTTCATAGTTTCAAAAATGGCCTACTTGAGTTAAAAAATTATTATAAAACAAAAAAAAATGAAACGAAAGCTTGAAGGACACATAAGAAACTGAAAATAAATAATAGTGGGACCTTTTTTGTTTATTTCCTAAGTTGGGTAAAGAAAACATGCATTTTTATTTTTAAAAAATATATTTATTGTTTTGGCAGGAGTACATGAGCATTCCGATTCATAACCTTTGTATCTGGATTAGTTGGGTTTTTTGTTTAAATGTCGCTCTAAAAGCAACACGAGGGCTATTGGCGACGGGCCTCGGTCAAGTGACGAGGACGACACCTGAGCTGGCACCTCCATCGCTTAGTTTCCAAGCCACGCCTAAGGGAGTTCGTATCTGCAAGCACTGTTGAAGTACTACTTTGGCCTGGTGGCCGCGATAGACTAGTGGTCAATGTTGCGGGCTCGCGGATGGCGGTTTTCGTTGAAGCGCGGGTTCGAGCCTTGATGCCACTAAAGACTCGCCGTGTAGCCGGAGCTGATACACGTTAAATCTGTCAAGGTTTAAAGTCTTCCAGTTGGCGGGGTGTGGAAGCTAGGAGAGTTGTCGCCAGCTCTGGTGTCGTCCTCGTCACTTAACCGAAGTTCAAAATTACGAGGTCCGTCGTCAATTGCCCTCGTGTTGCTTCTAGTGCGACGTTAATAAAACCAAAAATTACTTTGGTCTGTACTTTATCTATATGAATTTAAATTAATGAATTAAAGCGAATTTGAGATTTTAGTATAAAAAGATTTTTAAATGGAACACGGACAATTTTAATTTTCTTAAGGAGTGAATCTGTGTCCAATGCTCATTTTTTCCAGGATTGAAAGTGAGCATAAATCCTGATAGAAAATATCCAATTCTTCAAACAACGTCGCCGGTTTTGAGACATTTTGTAAATAACTTCTAGTAGACTGGGAGAGGTGTGATGAAATTTCTTTGTTCCCCTTGATGACTGCAAATATATCATACTTTTTATTTATTTATTTTGGAAAATCCGATTTTTACGACTAAATTGGAACATTTTGGGCTCGAGATGCTCATCACTAGCCGATTCAGATCTCTCGACAAGTGGCTTCATCTGTTATGGTTCATTGGTGACATTTCTGTAAGTTTTATTGTTGTAGGAATTTTGGTTTGTTGTCTGTTATTGATTTCTTTTTTTCGATAACTTTGGACAACATTTCCAGGAATCAATGTGTCTCCGCAATTTATGCAGGGGGGCGATTTTCAAACTTTATCTTAATATTCTTGCTCCAGCAACGACTCGTAGCTAAAATTAGAGGTACTGCTGCAGCAGAAAACTTTTAGCCTTTGTTTTAAAATTGTGGAACAGGAAACACACATGCATAAAACGGAAATTTATTCGGAAATTTGATAAAATTCTGAAAGAACGAAATCAAACATTATTTACTTATTTCAACCTAAACTGTTACAGCTCAAGTTTAATCTATTCATTTAAAATCGAAATCCATTCTTCTTGTTTTAATATGTGCAGAAATATAAATAATTTTCACTTTGATCTCTGAATGACAACTGAGGAAATTTTTCTCCATTCAAGGTATCCGCCTACCTTTAAAACGCGATTTTCGGTCAAAAAGTGGAATTTTTTTTTTTAATGTACGGTCTATTAATAAAACCTGATTTCTTAGCTTCCTAGAACAGTTTCAATTTTGTTTCTATCTTACATAGAACTTGAGTTATAAGCATTTTAATAATAGTCTGTGTCAAATTTTAGAACTGAAAGTAGCATTTTGCTACCGGAAATGGAACTTTAATGTTTGTTTTTCGTTGATATTTTAAGTGATATTGCCATCAAAATATCTTCCAAAATGCAAGATGAATTTCCCAAGACCCAAAATGCAAATGAATCTTTTAATGGTGTAATATGATAAAGAGTACGAAAGGAAGTTTTTGTTTGTTTGAAAACTGTGAAATTGAGTGCATATGATACATTTATACAATTTTAGGAAGGATATCAAGGCTGCTTACAAGTCTTAAATAAGCCGAACTTTGAAAATCCGGGCTACTTCACTATGAAGGGATACAAAAAGTTGGATTACAATCGAATCAGGGAATGAAATCGTTTTACAACACCTGCTAAATGAAAGCAGAGGAAAGTTTTAAAGGCCATCAGAAAGAAAGAAATAAGTTATTTAAGTAATACAGATAGTTAACTTTGCAAATCAGTGTGTGGGGGGGGTTAATGTTAATTTTTTTATTTAATTAGGTAAGTTTCAGGGTTGAAATGCATTTTCAGCTTTTTCTCAAAATCAAGATTTTCATATTTTGCTTTAGCGCAAAACACCGTTTTGAAAAAAGTTTTGTATATAATGTTATGAAACTTTCATGGAATACTCTAAGAAAATGAATTCAGGACTTGAACCTCTCCTATTGTTATAATGCGATTATTTTGCATTTTATTGATGATAAAAGTCAAAACTTGTTACAAATTTGTACAGTTTTTCTGTACGTTAAAGTACGACTTCCAATAAATATTTAATTTTCAGTGTTATAATTGTGAGAGAGGCACAAAACCTAAACTAGATTCAATTCATCGTAATAAAATTTACAGAATTGAAATATCTCTATATAAATTTCAGTTTGGGTGTTTTGCACAGGTGCCATTTTACTGCTGTTTTTATGTATTTTTTGAGCTGAAATATTAAAACAATTATTAATTTATGCAAATTTTAACATTGTGTTTTAAGTTTTTAGCCATGTCTTATAGTATAATGCATATAAAAAGTTATTATTTTGTTCAATTATTTAAAAAAATCCTCTTCGAAGGTAGGCGGATACCTTGAAAGTATTACAAGCGCATTTAGTATTTCCGAATTTATTGAGCCTCTTAGAAATTTTTTTATTCTTTTCAATGTTGAAAAGCAGCATTCTGCTTCTGTTGTTATCATGGGAACGGTCAAAAAGACTTTTATCAGTTATCTAAAAGCATCATATAGGTTATTTTCCAAGATAAATTTTAGCAGTTGAATTATTTTACAATATTCATGTTTATCAGACCTGCAATAAAATACTTTTAGTTCAATTTCAAACTTTTCTTTGTCAATCATGGGATATGCTTCAGTGATCATTATTATCTCTTCTATGGGATGCTCATTCCTAAAACTAGAGAAGCATTTCTTTTTGAACAATTTAGCTTCTCCAAATGTTTAGTGTATAGGTTGCCAAAGTGGTCCAGGTGAACCCCCAGGGGTCCATAGGAGACCACACGGGGATCCACGTAGACGTGAAAAGAAAACAGGGGTTCACAAGTTGTAAGTGGGGGGGGTCCACGAAAAATTTTCTGGTTTTCATAATAAAGAACAAAAATTTTGGCTTGGATTTACCTATCAACGTAGGCAGGTAATATTATTCACTACGTAGATACTCAAAAATATTCGAGACTCAGTTCAAACACAGAATTGAATAGACAATAGATAATAGTACAAGTGTGCACCACATGTCGAGACTTGTAAAGTGCCGCCCGCTCGTCCGGGACGCTTGTTTAGACCGGGATGAAATGCGACTTGCGCTGTGGTTGCAATCTACATTAGTAGAAATACGAATGCCAAGAACAAAACGTTACTCATTTGTTTCCGGGATTTTGAACATAAAAGTGTGACTGTGAGTGAATCGATGTCAGTGTTTGCAGTGCCGGAAAAAGTAAGTATCGGCCTATTTGTTATACATATTTTTATTGTTTATTGTAATTTATCAATCATATTATATTTGTTTTACTATTTGAGTGTAGTAGGTAGTTATGTAGTAAAAATTAAATGCTAGAAATTATTCAAAACTTCTATAAAAGAACAAAAAGCCAGGGAAGAAAAAACTTTAGGTACCTAGGTACTTTTTGTTTAAAAATATTTATTTACGCACATATAACCACAAGTATTATTTTAATAAATAGGACACAAGAAAATGTGCTACTTTTTTTTCTTCTTCTTAACACCCCCAATTTAGGGTGATATTTTTTAGGAGTCTTGGGAATACAGTAGAAATGTAACAGCAGGGGGTCTACCGAAAATAGTAAAACTTTGAAAGTGGTCCACGAGAAAAAAAAAGTTTGGGAACCTCTGGTTTAGTGGAAGAATATTTTTCCTCCTTGATATCAACACAAACACAGTCACATTCTTCCTTAGCTTCAGCCATTAATGTCTTTTTCATAGTACTTTCAGTTTCTCAATTCTAAAATAGCATTTTCGAAAAACATTTTGTTACATAATAATTAATTTTAAACACTCCTATTCCTGGAGATTGCAATTAGTAGTAAATTATTTCAACAGGAGGCATAATATGATGAAAATGCTCTAATCAAAACTTGTAATTTTCATTAGTCAGGTATTTTAAAATTCCTGTTGGTTTAGCAGTGGTTTTATAAGTGTTTCATGTCAATTAAATTTCAGTAAGGTAATTTTATAAGGGTTGCAAATTTTCATGAACTTTGTTTATGGTTCATATATTGATGTTCCACCTTGTAGGAGATGGAAATGGAACATTGATTTCCATATGCTTCTTGAGAATGGACATACGTTGGGGTGATCTTGAGAAGAATTTGGAATGGCTAGAAGTTTAGAAAAAAAAAATTTACGTTTCAAAAAATATTTGCCGCATTTCTCTTTATTAAATTAAGTTGATGTTCATCACAGAAATGTGCATTACTATAAACTGCTTTTATTTTTTTGTTTGAACTCCTGCTCTTTTGCCATTCATGATATTTGCACCATAAAATGTCTGAACTATCAGATATTGTCCATTTCCTCCGATTATTCTAAAATACATTTTGATATGCCACCTGCAGCTTGATTTTCTCAAATAAAGAGAATCCCATAAAACATTCCAACATTTCTCCATTCAATACGTACCGTAGAACAAGGATAATTTGTTTTGGTATCAACCACGATAGCTTGAAAGGAAGCTTTTATACTTATTGTCCTTATCTCCTCATGGTACATTTATAGCAGACAGTCAAATATCTCTCATTTTGTATGATCATAGAAATACCTTTGAAGACTGCTCAAGGTTCAACGATTCTTCAAATCTGAATCTAATTAAAATGGAAAGTTTACTAATCCTCTAAATACCCCTGGACTTTTTTTTTAAATCGTCCTTATTCATCATGTCCATGCAAGGGTGTTTCAAAGTTTCCACAAAAGAAAATGCAGTCCATTGTTTTGGACAAAATTTTCATAGAAAGATGTAAGGTATCCGTACACCTTTCGAGAAAATTTTTTGAAATACATTGTTATTTGCTATCAAAATATTTTTTAATGCTAAAATATAACCTAAGACTATGAAAAACTCATTTAATAATCTGGTTTTACTCAAAAAGAAAAATGGAGTGGAAAACATGGTGAAAATAGTACATAAATTGATTATCAGAAAAACTCTCACAACTCTAAAGTAAACAAAAATATGATTATTCTGTAAATTTTATCTTATTCATCATAACAGATTTTGGGGCTGGTACTACTTTCAAGATGAAAACCATATTACTACAATTTTTATTGTGTTTCGAGTTAAATAACAATCGAAAATCAAAAAAAAAAAAAGTTATAACATTACATGATTTACACCTTTGTTACTAAAAACATATCAATTTTACATCCGTGAAAGTAGTAGGGGCTCTTAAAAATTATATAAAGAAGATACGTGCAAAATTTAAATTAATTTGGTTCATAACTTTCTTTTCTGATATCTATGTTTCTGATACATGTGAATATGTCGAGAAAACTCATTTTGAGAAAAATCAAAAACAAACTTTCAAATGCAATTAAAAATTAGATACCGAGTAAAATTCATATCTCTATAACTTAAGTTCTAAGTAAGGTATAAGCAAAATTCAAGCACTATTAGAAAGAAAACAGTTTAAATTTTAAACTGACATTAAAATTAGAAAATCGAAAATTTTGACAAAAAACGACGTTTTAAAGGTGTACGATACCTTAAGTTATATATCATGTTCATTGATTGAAAGTCTGTATGCTTCATTAAATTTCTCCTTAATACTTACGGTTGGCAATGAAATTACTGCGTCAACATATGCTACTTTGACTTCTCATGCTTTTCAATTTTTTTTTCTTTCGTTTTGTTTATATTTCTAAAACCGTCTTTTGTCTCTGTTACACCACCTCTAAACACCAAAAATGGGAAGCAAAACTGCATTTTTCTACTTCACAGCGGGAAAGCCAACTTCTCTGTTGGAACCATTCAGAATTATAGTTTCTAATATATTTCCAGTTGTTGCTTATGCTTGGTTGAGAGAGTAGAATATCAGGTGCGAATCGAACTTTTTTTCTTAACTGTAATTTTCTCATGGAGAGACAATTTGAAAACTTATGTTGTTGAAATACACTTACAGTCAATGAAATTTCTTGATGAGATGAATGAGATGCAAGACATTGGTTAAAGCTTTCTGCCAATTGAAAGAGTCGAAAGAAATTAATAAAATAGAATAACTGGAAGCAGGACCAAATAATCTAATTCAACACTTTGTCACATTCAAGAATATTAGTACACGGGGTTTAAGCACAACACACGCGGAGAGAAAAAAAAAAAAATCGTTACAATCCACTAGCAAGCCCAGGGTCGGCACTGTGGGAACAACAGTACAGCCCTTTCTAGCATCTTCTTATGCGTGCATGCGAACGACAGTCAAACGCCTCTCCACTGAAACTGTGTGACGTTGGGCTATTCGCGGTTTTCTCTTCACTAACCTTGGGAACTTTAAATTAAGATTGATTGTTTTTTCTTAACAACCTTTGCCCAACCAAAAAGGAAACATGAATATTTAAATTACGAGCAGGTAGATATAAAGTGAAGCGAGGGAGATAGGAAATATATAAATTAAGCTTGAGACACACGATAGAGGTCGAGTGGTTCTAGCGTTTGGCAATTGTTCCAGCGTCGAAGACGGAGCCGAGAATTGTTACAAGTTATCGGTTGCATAGTGAAAGTTAGAAGTCAAGACAGCCTCAACTTTACGGTATTGGTAAGACTTTGTTAGTTTGATATTGGTAGATCAAGTTATATATTTAAGGCAATATTTGGGGAGAGCCGGTTATATTTGTCATTATACTAGCAATTTGTCAATAAACATAGAGTTGAAACGTGTATGACTTCTTCTTGAAAGCTTTATTGACATTTCGTGTTAGTACTTTGAGTTTAGCTATGGCACAAGAGGCGAATAGGAATAGCTCGCCGTCACAACTGTAAAGCGCACAGTTCCATTGGAGATACAAAAGATTTTTGTACCTTTTTCTTTGATTAGGAGACAGTTATAAACATCAAATGTTCGGATTATACATTGTACAAGTACATAAAGAATAAAAGGAAAAAGCACTCATTATATTAAATGTTATCGATAATATCAAGTGCATATTGAGGGTGCTGCAATTCTGCAGTGCATATACACGAGCCGCCACTGCCGTGTTCCCCGTGCGATGGGCATCACCACATTTTAGACATCAAAGCTTGAGTTTACATTTAATTGATGAATGGTTTAATAGATTAATTTGTGTTCTACTTGAAATATTGTATAATACCTGGTCTTCTTAAAAATGATCAGCAACAATGGACATATGAAGAAGGTTGCTAAACTAGAAAATATCATGAGAATCTGTGGATTTCTTTTGTTTCAGCCAAAAGCATTGGGTGGGGATATTTGTTTTTTTTGGTTGTGTATGATGGGTAATTTAATAGTCTTTGGATTGCAGTTTTGTTTGGATGTCATTGATATCAGTGGAACTTAGATTAGGACCTTAAATACCGAGGGGCGAGAGCTTGGTGACTGGATGATTTAAAAATCAAAATGGTGGTGACGAATCCGTGTTCATCCTTTCTTTCTGATTGGCTCTTAATCTTTTCTGGCTCTTAAATGGAATATACCGAACAAGATCGATAACAGTTGGATCATTCTATTTTTTAAGAAAAACTTTTTTTAAGGATACCTTTATTACCTTCATACTTTATCCTTCTGAGAAGTATGTGCTCGACAGAGAACTAACTTAATTTTATTAACAGAGGAAAGAAAAATTAACCAGTTTTATAAACAAATTAATACATTCAAATCGAAACACAAATTTTCAAGTCGTGGACCTGTTCGTGTAACTCGACGATTTCAGTTTCTCCAGCTTTCATAATCGTATGTCCTTGAAACCTTATGCTTAGATATTACTTCATCAGAAAGAAGTTAGAAAATGTAAGAAGAACGAAAAATTTGAAGTTTTTTTTATGATAACTAATTTTAAGCACATGGTGACAATCATTTTTATAACATTTAGACCAACAGGATAAAAGAAATTGGTTTTCCTACTGGAGCCTCTACGTTTGTTTTTTCCCATATGTGGTAATTGTTTCTTGATAATTTCAACACATTTTAAGCTTAGAGATTGATTTTTAGATTGACTTTACGCATTTTTAGCATAACGAAATTTCAAAGACCATTTGAATGCCAAGATTAATATACAAATAAAAATAAAATAACAAAAAGAATAGATGTTTAATTAGTGATATGGATTGAAAAGCAGAAGGCAAGGTGGAATCAAGGGCTTTACAATCTTCGACAGATTTTGATTGCATGTTTATTAAAGTCGTGCTTAGAATCAACACGAAGGCTATTGGCAACGGACCTCGTAATTTTGATCCTAGTTCAAGAGACGAACACGATACCTGAGCTGGCTCTTCCCTTTCTTTACTTCCCCACCACGCTAACGGGAGGACTTGGAATTTCGACAGATTTAATGTGCATCAGACACACTGCTACGCTGCGGGTCTTAAGTGACATCCAAATCGAATCCACGGTTTAACAGAAAGAACGCCGGCTATGATCACTAAGCTACCGTGATCACACAATCTTTGACAGAAATTTTTTTACACGGCTAGGACCCCTCCACCCCTTAAAAGACACTGAAAATGTTGCTTTTACAAATGCATAAGAAACAAGAGCAATTCTTTAGTACATATGTTGTATTTTTCCGCATTCAATAACCTTCAGAAAGATTTTTTTTTTTAAAAAATATGTGCTTTTTAAATATAAAAAAAACCGATCTATTTCTCTTACTAACGCATGAAGCAGTTTTAACACCAGTGACTAAGATTGATTGATTGATAGTTCATGTCACATTTAGAAGCAACACGGGGTTTAGTAGCGACTACCTCATAATTTTGAACGCCACTTAAGTGACAAAGATGACTCTTAAGATAAAGTTAAAAAAGGATTAATTCACTGCAGTATTATCCTGTTTCCACAGCGGTATGGTTTTCTTTTTTTTCCCCTACGAAGTCCATGAGCTTTCTCATGCTAAATAAATCATCGCCTAACCGATAAGACCGTCTTCGCCTTCCTTGGGTCAGATTCATTGGATGTAACCCATTGTTTTGATTTTTTTCTGCGCATAACGATAAATACAAACCTCATCATCGTCGTCAACTCGATGCAAAATAATGACAAACATTTCGACGAGGTAACAATCAAAACTAACCAATGAATCAATGTCACATTTATTTTGATGCCTTTTAATAGATAGAAGAATACAAAGGTAATTCCAAAAGCTTTAGCAATGATATTTTTCAAACGTATGGCTTCAGAGAAACTTTTGGCAAGTTAGATGACACGAGACATACGATGGAGTCCTCATGCGATTTAGTACAAAAGATCAACGGATAATTCCGTATCTAAAAAGCTCATTGAAACAATAGCATTTGTAATTGAGAGTATAACATCAGAATATTTGCAGCTCTTGAAAGCCCGCAGAAAACTGTTGATATATGTATAAGCGAGAAGATGACAAATTCAAAAGCTTACAGCAGTTGGCTAAAAAGGTAAAAGGAAAAGGATTCTTAATTAAGCGTTTATATATGAAGCAGGGGAGTTTTAACATACAAAAGCATATTCGTACATACACAGACTGCGATAAACATTTTAACGTGTTACACTAAGATTTTTTATATGTGTCTAATCCAAAAACTTTTAAATAACTTACGCTATTTCATCTTTGTATACGTCTTGTAACTTAAAATGAAAATGCTGTTTTAAAATTTTTTAAAAATACAGACAATTTTACAAAACAGTATATTCTTATTGCCATAAAAGTATGCGCACCTAGAAGTAAGAGTGGGATTGTTATGAATTTGGAATGAAGGTACGCGTCAGACGATATGTAAATGATCAGAAATGCAGCGTGATTGCGTAATGCCACCAGAGGGCGTTGAACTTCATTCTCCTTGGATTATAAAACAAACCTGTATTATAATCCAAGGAGAGAGCTTATTTGCATGTTTTAGAGCTTGCAATTGAATTCATTATTCCTCAAGAATATTATCGTGCTGTCTTGGATGCTAGAAGCTCTAAGGTGCAAAATGTACAACGGCAGTTCAATGTTACTATTAAGTTTCCTGATCGTGAAAAACCTGAAAATGCAGATAAGGTAACGATGAATAGAGATGCTCATGCTGATCTTCTTGAAGCTGAATTTCAAGACAATTTTGAAGCTCAAAGAGACGAACTGAAAAAATATACGAAGCAACAGATCTTCAAGACGAAAACCGGAAGACGTATAACTTAAGAAGATAGTAACCAAAATGTCAT
Organism: Nephila pilipes; assembly: GCA_019974015.1. NCBI lineage: Eukaryota > Metazoa > Arthropoda > Arachnida > Araneae > Nephilidae > Nephila > Nephila pilipes. The sequence goes on from BMAW01131660.1 coordinate 125,268, forward strand.
AAAGTTGGAGATCTTGTTGCCATCAAAAGAACTCACAGTTTGAACCACACCTAAAACAAAAGACGAAGTATCTAGGACCCTACAAGATCACTAGACTAAAATGAGGAAACACCTATGACGTTATCAAAGAAGAAGGCTACGAAGGACTCTACTGTACCACGTTATGTGTACGAATACCTGAAACCATGAAGTACGACGTCTGAATTCAATAACATAAACGTTTCTTCTTTCAGAACTTTGTAATGTTTCGATCTTTTGTTTCTTTGTGTATTTCCAGAGTTGTCTTGAGGACCAGCCGAATACAGGAAGGGCGACTTCTGTGGTGCCTGGTAGACGTTCCAGGCCCACTAGCGCCACCTGCATACGCCTGTGGAGGAAGACGAAACAGCTGCCAGAGGGGCACGAGACGGAAGACGACCAAGAACAACGAGGAAAAAAATTTCATATTATTTTTGATGATTGATATTAATTTTGTTAATATTGTTATAACATTCTTTATAGTAACGTATAATAACATTCTTTTCGAACAATTTGCTGCTTATCATATACAAAATACTTAATTTAATTCTTTAAAACTTTTTAATTCTTTGCAGTAGAAAGTAATAAATTAACTTCTAAATTTCATAATGAGTTATAACTTACAAGTTGACGGATTCTTTGAACCATGAACTGGCAGCAACATTATCAAAAACATATAATTTTTCTTGGATATCCAAGCAAAACGATCCTTGCAGCCACGTCCTTTTCAGACTCAACAGGTATTTCATATACATAAGTCCCCATAGAAAGAAATCCAGACTACTTAAATCCAGAGAACTTGGGAACAAGTAACTGGTTCACTGCCGAATCCATCGTTGTCCAAACCGCACATTTAATCTTCGTATGAGTACTTCATGGCTTGATCTCAGTTTGCTTGCTTCCGCTTTAAGTCAAAATTTCGCACAAATTGTAATGCGCATGCGAAAACATTATACATATAATGTTTCATACATTCACAAATTAAATAATATTTCATAAAAACCAAATTATCTCTCCAGAATACAAGCACAAAATGTCAAATTCATGTCACAAAAAATCTACATACTAAAAGTACTTTTGTAAAATGTCACACGATTTCATTCTTCTTTAAGCAGGAAGGAAACAACATTGCACGACATTATTGAAAAGTAGATTTTGAACATGCGTTAACACTGGAAAGATGGATGTTTTTCACTACCTATAATGTTCTTAGTGCTCATTTTAACAGCAATAAAAGAAAACAAGATTAAATGTTTGATTTTTAATGGAAATATAAATATAAAAAATTTGAAAAAATTATTTTAAATAATTTTAAAAGCATGCGACATTTTGAATTGTGAAATTTTGCATTGGATAAGATAAAAATACCTTTGTCTTCAGATGAAGAAAATAGAACATATTGTATTATTATCGAAGACTTATTTCTCATTGTAAATCTTCAACACATAATTTACAGCAAAAATGTTTAATGGACGACGACATTTACGACTCTTACGACATTTTATACAAATTTTATTTTGTTTTGTCATCAGAGACATTGACGACATCTATTACTCGTGGTTTGAGAAGTGGCGTGGAGATCGTTTCTTTGACAAAAAATGTGACGATCTCAGTTCATTAATAAGATTCAAAATGCAGGATCTTCGAAAAATTTGCGAAAAGTTACTTGTTCTCTAAATAAAATCTGGGAAGTTAAAGTTGCAATCGGCTTTTGGCCGCTAATGTTTTCCTATCCCGTGGAGGGGGAGAGAGTAGTTGTCCAAGGTATACCGGAGACTCTTTCGAGCCCTGGTACATTGGGTCTGAAGAAAACGGCTCAATAACGACTCGATTTTTGCTGCCCCTTTACCAACTAGACTTGAAGAGACGTCTCTCTCGTGCTAGTTATTAAGGAGTTTTAACTTCTGACATTGTGGCTGAAGAGAACTGCTGCATACTCCACCTCCAGAATCATCGTGATGATACGAAGAATTCTGAATGATATTTGCAGAGAAGGTTGCTTTTCCAACCAAAACTGCAATTGATTTGCCACCCCTCCCTGTTGTATTGAGTTTTGCTAGGAACAATTTCCCGTTTTGATGTCATCGGCTGCCGTGAGTCGGGTGGTGAGTCTAGTCGACTCGTGTGCCGTAGCTGAAATATTTTTTTTTTTAAATCGATTTTTGGAAAACTGTCCTTTTCATCGTTGAGAATAAAGGCTGCATTTACATAATTACATTTGTGAAGCGTAATAAAATTTGACTGTACAGAAAAGAAGAATTGAAACTCATAAATGCCTTCCCTTTTCGCTGAAGTAGGCTGGAAGGGAAGCTATTGTTTAGAAGTTGGTATCGACAAATGGTGTTGAGAAAAACACCTTAAATGAAGGGTGCGATGCATCGTTTCATAAATTCGAAAATATTGCAAAATAACTAGTAAGTATCTAGTGGCAGTTTACAACTTAGAAACCAGTGAATCTTTCAGCATGGTAACGATCTGAAACACACAGCGAAGATTGTGAAAGAATGATTATTTTTCAAAATACCTGAACAACTCCATAACCCTCCTCAGAAGCCAGATTTGAATCCCATTGAATACGTATGGGTGGAACTTGATCGTAAATGCTGTGTCCGGTATGAAGGTTCCTTAAGAAATGCATTGTTGTAGGCGTAGTCTCATATTAAGCCAGATTCCAGATAAATATCATTGCCACAATGCCTAGGAGATTGCAAGCAGTCATTGATTTATAAGGTCAAGTTAAACGATATTAAGTTATTTTCAATTGTATTAAATTATGCAAATGTTTCGCTTTCCTTTATGAGTTTGTACACTTTTGGGTCATGCGGTTTTAATTTAATGAATTATTTTTTGTTTGAAGAAACCAATTTGAAGCGACTGTTTTTTCTGCATAAATCTGTGTGAACGTAATTTGTATTTCAGTCTAAAAATATTACAGCTTTTCAGTTCTTATAACTGCATCAAAATTTCTATTTTGGGGGTGCATACGACTGATATGGATAATTCAAAGCTGATGGGAATCGGGAAACTGCTGAATTTTGAGTTACATATGTTTTTCTAAAGGGTAGAGGTAAATTTTATAAAGATTTAACACACAGTCAGAGATTTAAAACTCCCTTCTACCGGACATTTTGATTTCGTGAATTATAGAATTCTGTGGAATTTCTACTACTGTCATAAAATCTATACTATTTTATCTATTTGAAAGCAAAAAAGCGCTGACGAAAGTGCAAAAATTAATGAAAGTTTCTATGGAATTACATTTTCCCTCCAATTTTTAAAAATATTTCCCCTCTATTTTAATGATTCTTTTATGGGTTTTTCCGTTCTTTAAAAAATATTCTAGAATATTTTAAGAATCAGAGGGAAAATGTAATGCCGCAAAAGCCGTCATTATTTTTTTCTCTTTCGGATGCGCCCCCCCCCCCATTCGAACAGGCAAAATAGTAAAGATTTAAGGACGGCACAAGAAATTCCAAAGGATTAACAATACCTTTAATTCACTCGCTTAATTTTAAATAATAGAAGTATATTATAGCCTATGCATTTATATTTTACAATTAAATCAAATGTTTATACCAATTACCTTAACAAGCTACAGCGCTTAAAAACCAAGCATTTTTACTCACCTTTAGAATAGTCTTTGAGTCATTGTAAATGGTTCTAACCCATCAAGTGATGAAATAGGGAAGTGACATTCCAATCGAAAGAGAAAGTAACATTCCAATGTCTTTTACTTCATTTATCCCTAGAAATACTATTAAAATAATAATACGCGTCAGTTGTGAATTTCCATGAATTATTTTTACCGTGATAATCTAAAAGGAAGCGCATGAAAATAAAATTTGAATTATCCACCATTTTTAGCCACCCAAGGGGCTCTTGTCTTAGTTGGATCACTTTTCAGTTTTTTTTATCTTTGTTTCAATTTTAATTACATTTAGCTTAAATATATTCAGTTTAATAATTTATCATTTGATTTAATTTTAATTACGTGTAGCTGATATAATATTCAATTTAAAAAGTTATCATTTGCTTTAATTTTAATTACATGTAGCTCAAAAACATTCAATTTTATAATTTATCGCTTGCTTTAATTTTAATTACATTTAGCTTAAATATATATATTTAAGTAATTTATCGTTTCCTTTAATTTTAATATCAGAAAAGTTTACTATTGTCCATTTCTCGATGTTTCCTCGTTTACTTTAATTGAGTATTTCAATAATAATTATAAAAAAAACCACACCTTAGGTGGCTGAATCTGTTCTTTGCAAATCTTTGCACAGAACTTTTTCCTTTTTTTCGTTTGTTTCAGTGCAGAATTCTAGGGATAGGATAAACAATTCGAATTATCCAAATTTTCGAATTATAAAAGTTCGAATTATAGCAGTTCAACTGTATGATTTTTTTTCCCATGAAATGCCATCCGTACATGGAAAAGAGAATTACTTGATCTGCAAATAGTTCCTCCCTATCCCGTTCATGTCGCGTCCATCTATTCCCCTCAATGGTCTGCAATATCATAAATCTTGCTGAGTGTTCCGATAATTGCTTCTGGAATTGCATTGGGTAACATACCGATCTTCTATGTCATGGCTGTTCGTAACTGTAATCGGTTACGTCGTTCCCTAAGAACTACATGCGTTACCATGTCACTGAGACAAAATGTCTTTCGATGTACAATATAAACTTGTTAAGTCGAAATAATTGGGTCCAGAACCGGTTCGGGGCATCGAAAATCTGGATTAACCGAATGGGAAAAAGGAAATAAAAAAGACATCTTTATATTTAATAAATCGAGTATGAATCATTGCCACTGTAGATAAAGACGTCTATTTAGAGAACAATGAAAGTGTATTTAAAGTTATTTTATTGACTTTTCTGTTTAGAACATTGTTGCACTGTATGCCATTTGTCACTGGTGATAAGAGGTGTATCCGAGGTTTTGATGACTTTGGACAGAAAAGCATTTGTAAAGTTTCTCTCCCCTCTCCCCTTTTCTTCTTCTTCATGCATTCATAGTTATTAGAAGATTTCAAGTAAAGAGAAAATTAATTTTCAAAACACGTAAATATAATAAAAAAATGTTATTATGGAAATATGCAGATCATTTCCTAAAATTTTTTTAGAAAAAAATTCTTCGCGCTGACCGATCCGGGTTATCCGGGAGATCTGAATTAAAGGGGTCCATCTTAAAGAAATTGTTATTGTGATTGCATATGCTTTTCTGATCAAATGGACCCCATAGGAGTTCAAATAAGGATAGAGTATTATTGATTTTGCAGAATTTTTTAAATTTTTTTTAAACATGTCCTAAAATGTTGTTTTGAGAAAATGGCGTCAATAAAAATGGGTGGGCATAAAGTAAAGGATACAGGGCGTTAGGTTCAAAAGATTGACATTATAATGCATTATGATTATAATAATCCCATTCAGTTTGCTTAAGGCATATTTACATTGCTAAGATATATTTAATTTAATATTTTATCGTTTGTTTTTATTTTAATTCACGGACAGAATATTATTGTCTACTTTAAAAATTTATCGTTTGCTCTTATTTTAATATTTAATTTATTAGATATTTTTTATGGCATAATTGCCGTTTTTATTCTTTTTGTTGTTTTCATTGGTGAAGTCTTTGTACATCAGAACGTTTTGCTTCTGGAAATGAAAAGGCATTAAGGATTTGAAGAAGGGATTTTCTTTTCTTGACAGTAATTGTTTTTGTAGAGTCAGGGACTTGGAAGTATCTGTACAGTTATAATTTTTTGAACACCTTAATAATTATTAGACATGATAGGAATTTTGTATCTACGATTTATCAGAAGCACAATTCTAATCAAATTATACATAATCCTTCTATCCTGATGCAAAAAAAGTTTCATTATTTCGGTCTATCAGACGCAATTTGGTTTATATTTATTATAAACATACACAATGTCGTAACGACGGGAAGGGGGTATGGCGTAACCCCCCCCCCATAAGGATTGCTGCATACTAAAATTTCAAAACTGACACATTTTTAATTTATTTGATTTTTTCATAAAAAAATATATATTCGAAATCTTGTTCATCAATTGAACATTCTTTTCGCTTTGAAAATAAATTATGAAATTTGAAATAAATTTTGAAGTATGAGTTGATAGGGAAGAGCTCCACCTACCCTTCCACGAAAAAGTTTTTATTATTCTCCTGGGCATATATATAACTAACAAATAATTTTTATACTGTATTTTTTACATTTGTTTTAGTCTTTATTAGCAGATGTAACACACTTGATGTCATTTATAACTCCCCCCAAGCTCATGCTCATACAAGTGGTGTTGATTTATGACGTAGGCTACATCCCCCCCCCCCCTTTCATCTAACATATTTGGGTCTTTTATATGATGTTGTTTGACTTGAAAGTCTCTCTCAATAACACATCGATCAATAACTCCCGAGTCTAACATTGAAAACAACATTTTTTTTTGCAAATTTTTTTTTTATTCATCAACATAACACTTTTTGTTAATCACCTTTTAGGGTGATACAATCGTTCCAACGCTTTTCCAAATCTTTTTTTTTCTTTTCCAAAAAAATTTTTTTTTCTTTTTTTTTTCGCAAGAAATCTTTTTTGTTGCGAGTAAATAGCGATAAACAGCTTTCTGAATCATCGACTCGTTGCTGTTTTTGTTCCATCGAAAGCAATCGCGGCACCCACTTGGAAAAAACCTTTTTCACTTCACTTCAAAAAACCTTTTTCACTTCACTTCAAAAAACCTTTTTCCTGGTCCGATCGACTTAAAATTTTGACACGTTTCAAGCAAAGGTTAGTACTCTAGAAAGACCTGGTTACTGGTTTACTACGAGCGCCATCTCTGGGTTAGTCTCGGGAGTTATTGATCGATGTGTTAGATGAAACATTATAATTTTGTAGATAAGATTATATTTCAAGAAATGTAGTAAATAGATTTGATGAACTATATTTTATAATTTTATAAGCAGGGATGAAATTTAATAGGAAGTTAGTTAGCAGTAGGGAGAGAGAGGGAGAGAGAGAGGAAGTTGTGTGCATAAACGAAAAGGTAACGATTATAAGAAGTGATCAAATCAGAGCCAGGAAAGATTCTGCAAAGGATCACTAAAGCCCTTGTGAGTCGATTGAGTCCTCGTGTAATGCTCTACACAAAACTTGATTCCGATTGGTTCAATTCAAACAAGTTATCTTTATCGTATAAATCTTCAGAATCAGACGCTTATAGGGACTAATATCCACAAATATAGTAGGCCATGGATGAACTTTTAAATATTCATAGGGGGCACGGGAGCCTGATGGTCATGGTCGGGCACTTGCTACTAGCGTTGCTTTCATCGAGTCACGGATTCGAGCCTGGATGCAATTGAAGACCCACCGTATTGTGGGGGAACGTTAATTTTGTCGATGGAAGTGAAATCTGGTAGGGGTCCCAAGTCCTTCCGTGGTGTGGAAGTTTAGAGGGAGAAGTGTCAGCTCAGGTGTTGTAATCGTCACTTTGTGACGTTTGGCTATTCGAGATTTGCTCTCCACTAACCTTGGGGACTTTAATTAAGATTGATTGCATAAACTAAGCAATTTCTTTCCAACCCAAAAGAAACGTGATTATTCTAATTAGAAGCAGGTAGAGTTAAAGTGAAGTTAGCTAGATAGGAGAGTATATAAGCAAAGGGAAATTTTGAGGACAGAGGTCGAGTTTTCACTAGCGTTGAGTATATGCCTTACAGGCGTAGACAATATGAAGAGTTGCTACGGGCTAAGTGATCGTAGTGGAGTCAAAAAATCAAAATAACCTCAACTGGGGAGATTTTGGTAAGATATATTAATTCGGTATGGGTGAATGGGTGAATTTATCTAAGGTGTTATCCAGGACAGCACATATCCATCAAATATTATACTGCAAGGTGATTGAATAAATAGTTGTGTGAGATTTGCCTAGTGTCTCTCTTTGTAGGTTATTGATTTTTAGTGTTAGTTATATTTGATTGAGTTATGACACAAGAGACGGGTAGAAGAAGTGATTCGCCACAACTTGACCGAAGTTCAAAATTATGAGTTCAGTCGCCAATAGCTCTCGTGTTGGTTCTTAACGCAACATTAATAACATATCAATTGATCAAGCGAGTTAATCTTTTTCGGCACATATGAAACAAGAGTCATATCCGGTTGAAAACCAAATAATGAGGACAATATTTTTTGTCACATGACATGCATGTGCATTTCTTAAGATTCCGACTATCTAAAAGTACTAAATTTATTATTATTATTAGTGATTGGCATAGTAGTGATTTTGGTCGATTAGAACAAATCAGGTAAAATTTCACTTCCTTTTTTTTTTTTTAAATATATATATATATATATATATATATATATATATATATATATATATATATATATATAACAGGTCAATTGAAAAGTCCCCGGAATGACACATAGATGGCGATACTAGAATTAAATCCATGTGTTTTTTAGTTAGCCCTAACCCTCAAAAGATGCGTGTATAAATTTGACAGCTGTCGGATCATTAGTTTGTAAATTATAGCATTTTGAGTGAAGAAACTTTTGTTAGTGTGAAAAAAATGGATAGAAACGAATTTCGCGTGTTGATAAAATATTGCTTTTTGAAGGGAAAAAATACAGTTGAAGCGAAAACTTGGCTTGATGCTAAGTTTCCGGACACTGCCTCAGGAAAATCAACCAATTGGAATGCTAAGTTTAGACGTAGTGAAATGAGCACCGAAGACGGTGGACACCCTAAAGAGGTTGTTACCGACAAAAACATTAAAAAAAATCCACAAAATGATTTTGAATGACCGTAAATTGAAATTGAATGAAATAGCAGACACTCTAAAGATATCAACTGAACGTGTACATCATATCATTCACGAATATTTGGGTATGAGAAAGCTCTGTGCAAAGTGGGTGCCGCGCGAGCTTACTTTTGACCAAAAACAATGACGAGTGGATGATTCGGAGCAGTGTTTGAAGATGATCAAGCGTAATAAACCCGAGTTTTTACGTCAATATGTGACAATAGATGAAACAAGACTCCATCATTTCACTCCGAAGTCCAATCGACAATCGAATTTTGGACCGTTTGAAGGACGAAATTGCCGAAAAACGGCCGCATTTGAAGAAAAAGAAAGTGCTGCTTCACCAAGACAATGCACCGTGTCAGTGAAAACGATGGCAAAAATCCATGAATTGGGCTTTGAATTGCTTCCTCATCCACCGTATTCACCAGATCTGGCCCCGGCGACTATTTCCTGTTCTCAGATCTCAAAAGATGCTGGCTGGGAAGAAATTTTCGTCGAATGAAGAGGTGATCGCCGAAACTGAGGCCTATTTTGAAGCAAAGGACAAATCGTACTACAAAAATGGTATCGAAAAGCTGGAGGGTCGCTATAATCAGTGTATCACCCTTGAAGAAAATTATTGTGAGTAAAAAAAACTAATTTTGCCAAGAAAATGTGTTTTACTATTGTAGGCCGGGGACCTTTCAATTGAACTGTTATATATATATATATATATATATATATATATATTCTACACATGTTTGAATAAATTATAAACTGAAAAAAATTTATCCTATTTCAAGAATATTTTTTTTAAAAAAAACAAGACATCATAATTTAAGTCCATGAAAGCTATCAAGAAATAAATTATAGAAATGGGTCGATTAGACTTACCCAAGGTAGGAATGAGAATGGTCCTGCGGCATAGCACTACTTTTATTATTTTTTTTAAAAAAATAATATTTATATTTTCGTTCAAAATAAGCCCGATACATTCTTATTTTTCTTTAGCAAACAGAAAATTCTGGATAATTCAAAAACGACAAAAATTTCCGAAAAATTATTGTTGAAACATAGGCTACATTCTTAATGCCTTTTTACTGTACTATTCACATTGCAGAGTAAATCTTCCGAAAGAAATCTGATGTAACTGTTTCCTTTATTTTTTTTAAATAAAAGCCGTGTTGATGCTTCGGTACTTTTTCAACGTATAATGGCTCAATGCAAAAAAGTTCGGAAAAAAGACATTCTATATGTCATTCCTTTTTGGACACCGTGTAGCCGGGGCTGATGTATATTTAATTTGTCGAGTCCAAAGTCTTCTTTTTGGCGTGGTGTGGAAATTATGAGAGGGGGGGTGTCAGCTCAGGTATCATCCTCGTCACTTGGCCAAGGTTCAAAATTACGAGGTTGGTTGGCAATATCACTCGTGTTGATTCTGATGCGACGTTAATAAAATCAACCAATCTTTTTAGGTAATTCTTTCTCAGATTTTTTTCATTTTGCACATTTCGTTGGTGTTGTAACAATGATTTTATAAATAAATATTTTCTCTATATCAAATATAAATTGTCCTTTCTGCTTTAAAAAGGGAGGGAAAAAAAGGCTGACTTTATATAGAGCAGGGGGAACAAACTTTATACCAACACTAAGGCATTTTTTTTTCTGGTAACCCTATTTTATATCCAATTTCCACTTCACTTCCTATACCACAAAAGCAGTTTCAGGTCGAGGATTGCGGTACTATTTCAATATACGAAGCTTATGGAAGAAATCATTTTTGTGTTCATGCCCGTGGCTCGGCGACGCTGTAGGTTGCTTTTACTTTATCTCGATATTGCTTTTCGGATCATGTCTCTTTTAATTTCCGGATTTTCCCGCGTCCGGTTTTGTTGTCTGCCTTCCAACCGGAACTGCGGAACTGAAACATAGCGTAATCCTCCGGCATCTTTTTAGCTTCGTTTCTTTTTTCCGTGGATGGAAAAAAAAAAAAGGAAATATTTTCCGTTTGATGTTATCAAACGAAATGCTGTAAATATAAGAATGTCTGCTTCATTGAATTCCATGATTGTCTTCAAATAACTTCCTTGAGAAGATTTCTTTTGGGTAAAGACTTTTCGCTTTCACGGCTTCAAATGTCTTCTTTCTTTCTTTCTTTGCAAGGACTGCGTACTTTATTAAATGATTAGCAATTTAGACTAGTAAATATAACGGATAGTGAAGATTTAAAAGGTTTAAGATTTTAAAATGAGTGTTGCTGAGACAATATTTACCTGGAGTTTTATCACAAGATGTATGTAATGAAAATATCACCAAATATTCATCGAAATAAGAAATATGTTTTATGAATAAAAAATTGTTTAATTCAAAGAGGAATGAGTACATAGAGTATAATGTTATAATTTATATATACTGACCTTTGTCGAAGAAAAGTCACATATTGGAGAGAGAACTTTAATGTGCATGATAAAAAAATATATTCGTAATGTTACGGAAAATTTTAATTTTGTTCTCTTTCCAGCTCAAAATGCATGCAGTCGAAAATATTGTTTGCTGGAAATAATAGATAACATCATGCAGTAATGCCGTACGGATAAGAGTGACCTTGGCGACAAACGTGGTTGTCAAAAGTTACCAAATTAGGCAACAAAACTACATGCTTCCAAACAAATATAGAAGTCTCTGGAACCATTATTGAGGTTAAACATTCACAAGAGACTGTGCTTTTGGGATAGTATATGTGCACCACGCTATATTGAATACGGATTATGAATTATTGAGTTCGATTATTGTGTGATCTTTGAAATGATTAATGTGGATTTATATATGCGAATTAATTTTTTTTTTCTATTAAAGATAAATATATTGTATCAGTCAGATAGTCTCAGAAGAAAATTTATATATATATATATATATATATATATATATATGTAATGATTTTAACTTTTAATTCAATAATTACTCTAAATAATAACTTAACTTTCTATTCTATCTCATTCCCTAATACAAAAGTAAAGAGTTCATTCTTATTTCCTGATCGCCTTCCAATGTATCCTTTTATTTATTAGATCACGCGCTCTTGAAAAGGATTAATTCTACTTAAACTAATTATAAATCTGTCAAAAACAATCCCTTTTTAATTCCCTATCTATTATATTCCCCTGGAATCCCCTTATTCATACCACGTGCTTCTGACGTTTGATGGGAATTTTCCCTAGTATATAACCAAAAACACAACGAAAAACGCTCTCTCTCATACTGCTCGTACTCTTTTTTTCATACAACTCTTCTGCCCTTCTCACCTTAATGATGTAACCAACTACGTAATGAAAATGGTCTTTCTCTCTCAGCTTAAAATAAAAGTGAAAATTCAATACGCCTCGACTGTTATTTGATATTATGTTACATTACAAAAGTCGACAGGGATATGTTACATATATATATATGTGTGTGTGTGTGTATTCTACAGTGTTTAAAAAGTTCCTACCATAATTTTTCGTGAGTAAACAAAGGAAGCATGGGAGACGTGGTTTGGTGCACATACGTAGGCAATTATAATGTGCATTCTTTGATAGAATCGGATCTGAATAATCTGTGAATCATTGATAAACTGCTGTTGCGTGAGGAAGTGTAAGAAATAGTTTCAATTTTGACAAAATGACCCAAACAACGCTACAGCATTAAATTTTGATTTCAGCTCAGAGAGAATGCAACGGATCAGCCACACGTGGAATGAAGAAATGCGTGGCAATATATGGGGACTACTTTGATAGAGATTTTTTCAGATAAAGTTGGACTTGCTACGAGTTGTTTTCAAATTTTTTTTTGTAAATAAAGGTCGGATATTTTTTGAACACAGTAGTATATCATAAAAATAGTTTTGAAATAACTTACACAAGGTTAAATGAAGTGTGACATTTTCTTCAACCAAAATGATTGTTGATGTAATAAATTTATAATATTATATGATACGGTAAAGTTGAAAATAAATGTAATCTTACTACAAGAAAAAGAATTCCTGTATCATCTAGATTTTAATTTAAAATAAAGAAAATAGCATGTTTTGTTTATCTGTTATAAAATGAAAAACGTATAAATGAGAATAGGTATAAGAAATAACGTTTAAATTTATGGTATATAAAATGTGAACTTAAAACACATATTATTAATACAAGATATAACATTAAGAATATTTGTATGTTTTATGTAATTTTTTCCCCTCATTCATTCGTAAAACCTTCGTTTATATATTCTTTATACATATTTAGGTAAAACAAAATACATTCTTTTTCTTTACTATTAGAAAAGTATCAAATGCAAAATATATTATTTGAAAATTGAGGGGAAAATTGTTTAGCTATATGTTGGACTCCGCGAATTATAACTGCTGTCTTTATAAAACTGCAGCTCCAAAAAAGAATTTATCCGTCTGTTATATATTTCTTTTCATTATTTTATAGTAATATAACATACTTGTTCCTGATCTTTGACGAAAGAATTCTTATTCAACCAGAATAAACACCAATAAAGACACTTAAATTTCAGGTATCTTTGACAGAATTAAGAGGAAGAGGAGGGACGTAGAGCTCAAGAAAGAACCAACAACTAACATCAGTATCATTCTCGTATTTTCCGATTTTTTTCCCTCAAGTGCAGAAAACATAAAAAGAACGTGATTACTTTCCTTCAAGATAGTGGATTCCAAGCACTCATTTGGTGGATTCGTTCCTTTCTTAATCTTCGAATTCAATCTCTTCTGAATGGGTAAAGAAGTTGTTAAAGAAGATCGAAAAAGGTTTCTTAAGTGCTCAGGCATATCCAAGACAAACACTTCACCGTTGATCCTTAAAGTAAGAAATGCAGTCGTCCCCAAGAAAATGGAAGACAGTTCATTTACTTGGGAAATAATAAAAGTAAAGAAGAAACATCGAAGAAATCTCAAGGCTTTCGATACTGAGATTTCTGTTTCTTCCTTTTTTCGCGGTTTTTTTGTTTGTTTGTTCTTAATACCATGTCTTAACAATTCTTTATCGTACAAATGTCAATCGTCTTTCGCTCAACTCGCAATTTTGAATATATTTTGTATTGCAGGTAATTTGTAACAAATACGACGGCCTAGTTTTGGTTTTATCACTACTTTGTTACATTGCAAGTCACTAAAATTCATACAAGCTAGAGTCTGAAATCAACTGATATTTTTTTAAATCCTTAGAATGATCCTGGAATCTCAATGTTTGCGTAAATGACGAAGAGACCTCACGCCCCCGCTAAAAAGATTATCAGAAATGTATTCTTATCTAACTGATATTAAAAGTGGATCCGAGTCAGGACCTAATCCAAATTTAAACTACCATTTCTTCTTACGTAAGCATAAGCCTAATCTCGTAGTTCAAATTTTACGATTTCTTCTTCTTCTTCTCCTCTCTCTCTCTCTACTTCTACGCTAGTGTTCAAAACTTTAGCAACTTTTCAAATTGTACCGTTAATGGATTACCGCACGCTGGTAAATCCATTCAGCATAAGCTCTAGAGGTAGAGTGTAACACTTAAGGGTTGAAGAAAGCATAGTGGCCAAAAAAAGAATTATATCCATACATTATGGAACAAAGCAGAAAAATGCTTTCTTGACAGAATGGGGCTAGCAAAAAAACATTGTCTGGCCATGAGAAAGAACAGCAAACCAAAGTCCCTCAGTATGTAAAACGAACTCCCCCTAAGTACAATGGTTACGCGATACAGTCCTCTCAAATTCAATACCAAACCATCCAATAGTTCTTCAGGGAGAGATACCACTTTTCAAAAACACCAGTTTCAGCTGTCTCGTGTTCTCCAAATAATACGATCTTGTTACCAGACATTTCCCCAAAGCCTCCCACACATATTCACTGGAATTTAAATCATAGAAGCACGCTGGTAAATCCATTCAGCATAAGTTCTCAATTTCTAGAAGCTCCTCAACAGCAGAGTTCCTGAGTGGACGTGTATCGTTCTCCATTGCAATAACGTCTGGACCAATGGCACCTCGGAGCAGACGCACGTGTGAGAAGATAATTTTATTACAGTAACTACCTCCGATAAGAAAGCCGCTATCGAAAATATGGAACATCGTTCGTCCGTTCAACATAGTGCCTTATGGTTTCGGTATTTTTTTGCTTGCAGAACCATATACAGGTGATTGCTTGCTTTCGATTGCTTTCCTCGCCCGACCACCACCAATCTTTCTTACAGCTATTCCTGTCATTTGGAAGGCTTTCCAAGCTCTCGAAATTACACTTTTATCAATTCCAAACTCTTGTGCAACATTCGTATAACTATGTCCCTCTTCAAGCTTGCCGATCATTCTACCACGTGTAAAGGCATCCTGATAGTTTCTTGTAGCCATTATGAACGTACGATTTCACTTTTACTGGCAGGGAATGTGTCTAGAAATGCGCACTTCCTTCTTTTTTTTAAGATGCCTTGGCACTGAGCATGCGCATTCCACGTGCTAACGTGTCGTGATGGGCCTTCTAACGTCGTAGTGCTAGTATTTGCATAAGCATTGCTTTTATATTGAACTGCCTTTTCACTGTACTAGTCTCAAAAAGCCTTCTTTCAATAATTCCATGGTTGTCTGTTGAAAAATGCATTTTTGCTCATGTTTTGCACGTTAGTATATTTCTCTTACTAATAACATTTTCGTGGCTTATAAAGGCTATCTAACCAATCTTATTCACTATGCTTCAATATCTATATTCCATTTCACTGAAGTCCCAATTCATTAATAAAAAGAGAATCTCAAATCAAATAATGACATATTAAAGCCTCAAAAAAACTATAAACCAACCTTAGTTGGAAAGAAGCAGGCTAGTGATTACCAATCACATAACAACAAATAATATAAACTTAAAATAGTTAATGGCACTAGATTTAGTTTGATTTTTCACACGAAAAGGAATTAGCTTTCGGAGGCTAACAACATATTTATAAATAAAATTTATTGTTCGAACTGCTCTGTCATAAATGGTACTGATGTTTTTAGTAAACTGCAAGCAGTCCTTGAAATTCGTACAATTTATTATTTTGTACAGACGAAGTTGATAAAAAAAAATTCCTGTTTTTGACGATAACTCGCGTTGTCAAGGCAAATTGGTGTTACCATTGTGTGCTGCTGTGTAAACCATACCTCATTGTATCAGGAAATTTACTGCTCGGCAGTTAAGTTCTGAATTTGCAGCTGCTACTGAAATTGTTGTACCACTTCAAACTTTATACAAAAAGCTTAGCGAAAAATGCCTTTTTACTAGAACACCATGTGTATGTGTTTCACAGTCTTCCCAATAGAAGAGAGATCACTGTAATTGATATAATGAACATCAGGACTGAAGTGAGCTCACATGGACCCTGTGTCTTTTGAGTAGTCGAATTTAATTTAATATCTTATTCTAAAGGTTTATACATCTGAAGGGTTTCTTGGATTTTTTAAATTTTTTATTAACGTCACACTTAGAAGCAACACAAGGGGTTTTATCGACGGACTTCATAAATTCGAGCCTCGATCAAATGACGAGGACAACACCTGAGCAAACACCTCCAGCTCCAAACTTCCAAAACACGATCGATCAGATGTTGCGTGCATCAATCCCACTACACGACGGATCTTCAGTGGCCTCAGGAATGGAATCCACGACTCGACGGAAACAACGCCGACCGTGAGCCTACGACTATGACCACTAAGCTACCGTGGCCCCCCACATCTGGAGGGAGTCTTGAACACGAAATCTTCCATCGAACATTATGGAATGGGACCATATCGGCAGTGCAGTTGTGATGGTAAGGGAAGGAATACTGATGGATAGACGTACGCCTCTACATGTTTTCAACAGTTAACGCCTCTACATGTTTTGTTATCGTCCAGATATATCGGGGTGAATTCCTAGAAATGTAAGAATTTTCAGAGGTACACATAATCTGATTGTTTATTTACTTATGGAGATAATGTTTGTCCATATCAAACACATCGGTTACGAATTCCTTGAAAGTGAAGTTATTGAGTGCGAATACCATGACCAGAAAAATCTGATCTGAAACCGATAGATAACTCGTAAGAGTTCCTTGAAAAGCTGTTGCACAGAGATATCCTTCTCTTGGAGCAATGATGGGCAAACTTCTTTTGGTAGGAAAAAATAAACAATAAAGTAATAGAAAAAAAATTATAATGGGGCAATATATTTTATTACAAAATTTTAAAAAAAATAATGTAAACATTAATGTGATGAATGAAACTGCAACTACATTTTTAAAAGCTCTTTAAATTCGGATTCAAACTGCGATGTTCTAATTCTGAAAAGTGATTATAAATGCTCATCAGTCAGTTTATTTCGAATAGAATTGTTCATAAGGTTAATGGTAAGAAAACACTTCTTCCTATGAATGAGGTGTTGCTATTAAATAATCAGAATGCTGATGTAAAATATTTTATTTTGATGTCATATTTACTTATTATCACCTTCAATATACACCCCTCCTCTATCCCTACAACTCTCCATGCAAATCTTAACATTGTTCGAAACAGTGCTGGAAGTCTGTCAGCTCCTTCTGGATGCGTGGCACTTCCTCTTTCACAGTTTCAACTGACTCAAATCTTGTTCCTATTAATGCAGATTTCACCTTAGGAAATAGATAGAAGTCGCATGGCTCAAGATCCGGCGAATAAGGCGGAAGGTCTAACACTGGGATGCTGACAATTCGGAATGACTTGTCCTTCCACATTTCGGGGCGTTTACCCTTTATTCTTTCACGGATTTTAGCAAGAACTTGAAGGTATTAAGGTTGATTAATAGTTTGACTTTCAGGAACCCAGTGAAGGTACACAATGCCATGAATACCAAAAGAAAAAAAAAACAATCAGAATTACTTTGAATTTTGATTTCTTCTTCGAGCTTTTTTGGTTCTCGTTGAAGATGGGCTTTTCCAGAGTATGGATTGGTACTTCGTTTCAGGAACATAAGTAAAAAAAAAAAAATAAAAAAAAAAAATCGATTCGTCACACGTTATTATCATTACCAATAAGTTTGGGTGGTTTTCAATGGCATTTAATATTTCAGTACAAACATTTTAGTGAGCTTCTTGTTGTTCAAAAGTGAGAATTTTAGGCACACACTTTTTTACAACGTTTTTCTGAATTTCACTTGGTGTGTGTGTGTGTGTGTGTGTGTGTGAGTGTGTGTGTGTGTCATCAAATTTTCGATCGTTCATTTAACCAACTTCCCATCAAGCTAGAGCTTTGAAATTTTGGGAATCGTTCGTACTCGCCTAACAATGCAATATTTAGACGTTTGTGATAAGTTTTAATTAATATTTTCTTTAATAATGCAGTTTAGCCCAATCACTTGGCGCGATTTCAAAAATTTGCTCCAAACTTGGCTGGTTTTTATTAATTATTATTATTATTTTATTTTTTGTTTAACTTAAGTCCGTAAAACGGAACAGGGTAGCCACATTTAGCAAAATATCGCTAAGTAATTCTTGTCGCCAAGGGTGGTTGGGTAAAAATGCATTCCATTCATTTAATTTACCGGATGAATTAATTAATTTTAGTTAGTTTTAACGTTTTTATGTATTTCACTTGGTGTGTATCTGTCTGTGTGTGTATCACTGTGTCATCAAGTTTTCTATCGTTAATTTAACCAACTTCCCATCAAGCTAGAGCTCTGAAATTTTGGGAACTGTTCTTACTTGCCTAACAATGCAATATTTAGATATTTGCATCCAGTTTTAACTAATATTTCAATATTTTTTTTAATAAACTTTGCCGCCATATAAAAACGTTGGTTTTTAATTCGAATTATTAATCTTCGAAACAATTCCTCAATCCTTATTATAACACTTACTATATTTAATTATTTCAAAGCACTAATTAGTATTGAAATCACCAACGTGAATATATTGCATGAAATAATTAAATTATTAAATATTTTTTATACTTTATGTATGTTAAAATTATTATATAAAATTTGCCGTACGGATTCTTTGTCAATTCTTACAGTCTCAGCAATCGCAAGAATTACTTAACAGACAGTCAGAACAAAACCAGATTAACGATTTTTTCGATATTGTTATCTTTTTTTGAATTAGGAGGTCGACCCGGACGGGAATCATCTTCAACATCTTCACGGCCATCTTGAAAACACTTAAAACAACTCAAAAACACGTCCACGCTATAAACATTCATTGCCATACATTTCTTTCAATAAATTATGTTTCAATAGCGGGTTTTCCAAGTTTCGTGTAAAATTTCAAAAAAATTCGTTGCTCACTTTTCATTTTTCCGGCGAAATAAAAAAAAAAAAAAAAAAATTCCAATGATAACGAAGATTACGGGACAATGGATATGCTTACAGAAACAAGAGGCACTGCATTCGAAATAAAAGGCTTCACGCTAAACAGCCGTCGGTCACTGGCGTTTGGCGCAGGCGTACATCTTCTTTGGCAGCATCACTCTCGTTATTTAATAGCAACACCTCGTATTTATTCAAAATAATATGAAATCGTTATTGGGATTACGAATGTTGATTTTCACCCGTCATCAACTAAAGTTTGTCAGAATCATTAAGTTAATTCACACTTAATTCATAAGCAGAGGTTCTCAAACCAAATAACATCATGAAGAGTCCCAGAGAGTTAGTTAAAAGGAAATATACAACAGAACCCCTTTGCGATCCAACTGAATATTAATAAGATTATTATTGTGAGGCACGTTTGTATTTATTTTATTTAAATAACATGATTTATTCGTTGTATGCTTCAGAAGTTCTATGAAAATTACGCTTTCTGTATAAAGATTAATATTTTCATAATTATAAACTACCCATCTCACAGAGAAGGTAATATTATTATCGCATTTGAAAAAGTATCATTGAAAACGAGGGAAAAAAAATTAAAACATTAAATTATAAGACAAATCTGTTGCGTAGCTATGATGATGTGTGCTAAGATAGTCAAAATACCTATCCTCTTTACATTTCCAGGCATATTACAGTAATTTATCAAAACTGAAGGCTATACCAAATGCGAACTTAATATTAAATTTTAGATTATTTAAGATTTTTCTCCTTTTAACGCTCAGAAAGAAAAAAGAATGAAGTGTAATCTTAAATTTGAATTTGATGTAGGGTTGAATGTCAGAAGCAGGGGAATGCTCACTTGAAATATTTATTAAATCCGGAAATCCTCGAAAATGTTCTGCATTTTTTTGTAATTTACAAGAAGAATTCAAATCCATTTTTCTTAGAAAAAAAATTGTTCTACACATTTGAAAATAGAACAATATCCAAAAGACGTTCTGGTCACCATCATTAGAGAAATATTTGAAATTAAAATTCTCCTGAATATAGAAACATATTTCTTTTTTGTATGAATATAGTCGAAACTCATTGCGAACCTGTGTTATATCTATTATTTCTCATTTGACATTCTATAATATTACGAACAATGTTTTACAAATTTTATTCGTATAAGTTACTCACATACATGAATGCATTTTACAGATATGGGAAGTAAGCTTTTGCCCGTGTCATTTGTCATCTTAAATGTTCCTCGAATCACAAAATCTAAATATCAACTTAAGTTCAAGCACAGATAAAGTAAATAGAATAGTCAATTATATTTCAAAACAGAGTTTATTAATCCTCTAATAAGGGGGAGGGAGGTGCTCTCCGCCAATATCAAGTCTTTTGTCGCAGAGGCTAACTACTTCTAAAATATAACAAAGAATACGGAATACGATGCGAGTACTCCTCCAAATATTTAATCAGTCAGACAGAGAACCTTGTGTCCTTATTTCAACAAATTACAAAGATATACAAGAAGACATCCGTACACTTCACACTAGAACCATTCCTATTACTGTAGCCTTATTATATCTCAGTTCAATTTTCCTCGCTTTTATACGACTTATATCTGTTCAGTTCACTTTCAAAGTTTACTCAATTTGCATTAACACATTTCATTTTATTGGAAAAAAGTTGGAAATTTAAATATGAAATCAAAAAGAAATCCCAGATGTTAATTAAGTGAAATTTCGGGAATAGTCCCTGTTACAGATATAAAATGAAACCAAGCCATTTGTGATCCATGTAATATTGAAACAAAATTAACACAGTGTAAGCTCTTTTACACTGTGTTAATTTTGCTCTCTTTAACAACCACGCCAGAAGTTAAAACGCCTTAACGTTGTTGTTGAAGAGAGCCGCTGTAACATTAATGTCTATTCCCTTTTTTCTGTCATAAATACGTTATGTTAAATATCAAAAACCAATAGAATAATATTAATTAATATTTAAATAAGAGCAATTGGCTCGTGCAATTACATATTTATCATATTAATTATTATTATAAATTAAACTTAGACAGATCTCATACTGCTTTTTCGATTACATCCCTGAACCCAATAAAACAAGCAAAATATTCCATATAAAAGCTCATTTGCTTTTAAACTTCTCACAAAATTGAACAGACGTCTACCACCACACATTCGCTTCATATTTGAAATCACACTTAAATGATCTTATCTAACTATATCTGTTCTTTTACTCTCCCCCCTCCCCCAAGTATAATTTTTAAGCTGCTTGTGCTTCTGACTCCCCCTTTCCTCCACTTGTAATTCTTTCCTCCGGCAATCTAAATCCTGGTGCCCAGCGTCCGGTCAGAAGTGTCCGGTGGAATGTCTCCATTCCCGCCGAAGAGAAGACCAACACGTGTTTAGTTCTCACACACTCTTTCTCTCCTCACCTCCCCAAGCCCTAACACTTTTTCTATATATAAGGGACTTTTCGCTCCTTGAGGTTTAAGGGTCAGATTTCATTCGACAAGACAGTAGCCACAGTCTAGATATATGTTAGAATTTACCTGAATTTTTCTGAGTTAAAGTTAAAATTTAATTGTTTAGTTATATGACACCTAGAGGTAAGACTCGTTTCGAATGTTATGTTCCTTTAAGTTGTGTTTATAGATTTCTAGACAGTATTTAATCAAATTATTTATTAAATGGAATGTTTTTGGGATTGAGTTTAGTTTTTTAAAACTGCTGGTAATGTATCTCTGATTTATATAAGCTTTAAAATATTATGTATTTAGAAAAATGTATTATAAAATTTTTCTGAATTTCATTTTTTTTAAAAATTTCCCTCGTATTTTGTTATAAAGTTTTAGTTGTGCTGTAGGTGTGTATCGTATATCATTTTATGTGAAAATTTTCATTAATTTTGGGAAATATAAAAAAAAAACAATTTTCCTTTATACACATATGAATTATGTTTAAGTTGACTTTAAATAGACAAATAAAAACTTAAATATGAAATAAACGAATAGGTTTCGCAAACTCAAATAAGTTATTTTACCTCATTTGCCAAAATCTATAGAGATGTTTTATAATGGTCTCTCTGTAGCTTTCTTAGATTTCTATCATGGTTATTATTTTTCAATACTATTTTATTGTTATTATTGGATTTTAGTATTTCTTTAAACACTGTTTAACTGAAAGATATTGCAATTAATATAAATACCATCATAAATCTTTATTCTTTTATTAAACCTATAAGAGTATCACACAAAATAAATGAAGTCAGCCATCGAGCTTCAAATGTCTATTTTAAAAAATACGATTAATAACAATTTAATTCCGAAATCATATTAAAAGGTTAGTACTTGTTTCATTTTCATTGATATTTTTAGAATAAAAAAATAATAATAACTTCAATAAAATATGGTAAATTCAAAGAAAAGTATAAAAAGTTAAGATGGAGACATAACACATAATGTATTCAAGTGCCAAAATCTCCGAATTATCACTTGTATATTAGAAATAGATTTTCCTTTTTTTTTTTTTTTTTTTTTTTTTTTTTTGATAAAATTAACAATACATATATTTGGAGCTTTTATTGCTTGATAGAAATGGATTTTAGTTGGTAACTGACAAAATTTTTAATAGTATTTTTTTTTTATATTCGTAAGAAAAATTTTCTATTGAGTATTTACTATTTTTGTATCATTTATAAGTGTTTCTGTGTAACAGAATAAAAAGAATAATTATTGCCTACATTTATTTAATTATATGTAAGCTATCTATAAGACCTTATATATTATATAAATACAAGCATTATACAGTTCAAATGAATATTCTTTTTTAAAAAAAATTATTAGCTTCTGTAGAAGATTTTCTATTTTGTGAAAAATGTTTTAATATGAGCTGATTAATTTTATTAAAGCGAAATATGTATTAGTTTTGAAAGTTCATTTGTGTGAGAAGGCTCACTTGTAATCTGCAAAATTATTTTAAAATAATTTAAAATTGCGAAGAACACGTGCATTAAATCTGTACCGTAAGAAATATTATAACATTACTGAATAAATTCATGAAAAATTTTCACACACATAATATACTTTTTGTTCAGTAATATCTTTTAAATTTAAGCATAATTTTTCTCGAAGTCGAATACTATCGTGATAAAAAGTCATCTCTTATATATAATACATAAAAGTCATCTCCTATATATAATACATAAAAGTCATCTGTATATAAGTTTTCTATGAAACTTATATACAGGTTTTATGAGAAAAATTAAGAAATCAAGTACGTAAGTTTATGATTTTTCCCCCCTTGATAATATATATTTGAAATAAAAAGAAAACCAAAAATCATTCTGTTTCTCCATTTAAGTAATTTCAAGATATTTTAATTTCTATTTTGAAACCAAACAGGAACTTTACATTAAAAAATTACGAAATTTTTTAAAATAAACTTTTAGTTAACATATTTCTTAAGAAACCAAATGCAGATGACCTTAGTTTTGACTTTTCTAATGTTAGAAAAATCCCATTTAACCTATAAATGCTCATGTAAATTTAAACGCATGAATGCATAGATGCGTGAGAGTGAAATAATTATAGAAAGTGAAATTAAATGAAGTGCATGATATCTTTTTGAAATGTATAGCTTTATTTTTCACTAAGAAACTACCCAATTCCATGTAGTCAGACATCCATTTAAGATGAATTAAGGTTACTCATTTTATTTAATTTAAATATACTTTCACACAATCGATTGATTAGATTGATTACAATTAAAATAAACCTAAGCTACAAAGTGGCCAAGGTAGTATTGTGGTCGTGGTCTTGGTCGTGGTCTTGGTCGTGGACTTGCGTTTTCTTCGAGTCATGGATTTGAACCCTGATGCAACAAAGAAAGATTGAATAGAGAGGATAATACACATTAAGTCTGTCGAAGTTCCAAGTCTTCCCGATGGCGTGATGTGGACATTCGGAGATAGAGGTGCCACCTCAGGCATCGTCGTCGTCACTTGTTGTAGGTTAAAAATTCCTAGGTCCATTGCCAACAGCCTTCGTGTTTCTTCTCAGAGCGACGTTAATGAACAATCCCAGAAAAAATAATTTAGGCATACAAAAATAATTTTTTAATAGAAATTGATAAAAAATAAAATAGAAGTTGCAAAAAAATTTATTTACGAGCAAAGAAACTATTCTAAATCTGAATTCAACATACTTTAACTTAAATTTGCTTCAACTACAATGGCAGTAAGAGATATTTTCACTATTATAAGAAGCGTAAATCACAGAGTGAAATTCTCTTTTTTGATTCAGTAAAACCTTTTATTTTGATTTCATACATATTTACTTATTATCCCCTTCAATGTACACCCCTCCTCCATCCCTACAAGGCTCCATGCGAATCTTCCACTGTTCGAAACAATCTGTTTGCTCCTTCAGGAAACGTGCCACTTTCTCTTTCACAGTTTCAACGAACTCAAATCTTGTTTCTTTTAACGCAGATTTCACCTTAGGAAACAGACAGAAGTCGCATGGTGCAAGAACCGGTGAATGAAGCGGATGATCTAGCACTGGGATGCTGTACTTGGCTAGAAATCTCTAGACAATACGGAATGAGACGGAGCATTGTCTTGGTGGAAAAATTTGCCGTGCGGATTCTTTGTAAATTCCTAGAATCTCAACAATCGCACGAATACTTAACCATTGGTCAGATCCAAACTAGATTAATGATTTTTTCAGTACTGTCATGCGTTTTTGACGTGGGGGACCACTCGAGTGTAAATAATCTTGAACGTCTTCTAGGATATCTTGAAAACGCTTAAATCACTCAAACATGTGAAAGGGATAAACGTTCATTCTCATATACTCTCCTTTAATAACTTATATGCTTCGATAGCGATTTTTCTAAGTGTCATGCAAAAAAAGTTCGTTGCTCACTTATCATTTTTCGGGCGAAACAAAAGAAAAAAACTCTAATATTAACGAAGGCTACGGGTATACGGATTTGCTTACAGAAACGAGAGACTGCATTCGAAAGAGATGGCTTCACGCTAAACAGCTGTCAGTCGCTGGCGTTCGGCGCATGCGTACCTCTTCTGTTGCAGGACCAGTCTCGTTATTTAATAGCCATACCTCACATGCTTAGCTAAATAGTAAAGCTCACATCCGTTCTTAGTCTGTTTGCAATAGGAAATTGATTGTTTATTAACGTCGCCCTTAGTAGCAACGTGAGGGCTAATTTGAAGAATTCCCAAGGGGACCGAGCTCACCCAAAAAGGTGTGGAGCAGCAAGCTGACCTACTGGAAGATTATCCCCCTCGCAATCTACTCTTATTAGCAAAGAAAAATTTTCAACATGAAAGAGTGGGGTACAACAGTACTTATTGGAACAAATATCATAAGATATTACATAATTCCAAAATTCAGAGGTAAATAAAAACTTACCATGTGATTACGGAGCAGGAAATATACGTAACAAGAGTAAAACGTTAACACAGAATTTTCTAGCAGAAATAAGACGTTTAACAGGCGACGTCTAATTGGCTAAATGACACAATAGAAAGAGATTCCACAAGCTCGTGAACTGAAAATGAAGTGTAGGACAAAAATGTATACAAGGTATACAGATATAAAAACGCATTAAGGAAAATTGAAATGTTCAGAAATATAAACAAAAATTGAATCATTTAAGAAATTCGTTGAGAAATTTTATGAGCAGTAAGAATATAGGATTTAAGCATGAAATGCAAACTGGGATTTTCACTCACGTACTTCAGCCAAATAAGTTTTGTTTCAACAATAGGACAATTTAAATGAAAACTTTTCGTAAAAGGACAAGAGAGAAATCGTAGTGGTCAGCATTTCCAAAAAAGCCACAAGAATGTAAATTTGTATTGTTCAAGTAAATGTGGAGATTGAGTTCTAGCATATGAGTCGACCTCGCAATTTGCACAGGACCTCAAAATTAATAGTTTCCTCCCTAACAGTCCTCGTATTGCTTCAAATACGACGTTAATTCAAAATCGAATAGAATGATTATTTACTAACGTCGCACTAAGAAACAATACGGCTACTGGCGAAGGAACTCATAATACTCCATATTATGAGTTCCATAACTCATATTGATTCTTAATAATCCATTTAAAATTAGTTCTTTTTCATAAATAAAAAGAAATTGCGTTTTTACTCTACCATTATATAAATGAGTCATATAATTATACTCTTTTATTATGAAAATGCTTTTTTTGAAAGAAAGCTTTTTTTAAATTTGATTTTATTAAACTGATCTTTCTTACAAAATATTAGCTAGGGTACCTGAACAATTGAATTTCTTTTCAAAATCTGGAAGAAATTCCAATTTAACCCTGTTAAAAATATTTCACTATATCCATTACAAGAAAAATATTTCAGAATTTCCACTTAGAACGCATCCCTTATTCTTATTTTCCACGTATAAATCTTTATAATAAAATTTATTTGCTCATATTTCTCGCCCATGCTCATTTAACATAGCCTTTAGCGACATTGTTTCTTCCACTTTCTCATAAATAGCATCTTTTTTTTTTTTTTGGGGGGGGGGATATTCATAATTAAGTGAAATACCATAATTCACGTTCGCTTAAAAAAATTTACCAAACAATGTTTTTGGAACTTTTATTTGCCAGAATTTGCCTTTGAATTTCTAAGAAATTAATTGAATTTCCCCCTCATACACTAATACGAGTAATTTTCTAATCCACATATGCTATCAAATATCTAACCTGCTTATTATAAAATATGTATATCAGAATATTTATTTGAAGTGTTTTTTACGTAAGAACTAAAATGATTCCTCATTATAAAATGTCTCTCTTGAAAGTTTTGTTGAAATTCTTACAGGTATTATAAAAGAATATAATTTTTTTTTTATTTTAAGTGATAAATATTACTAAATAACTTCTACAATTTCCGAAACAAAATATTATTCTTCAGTATTGTATAGATGGTAAAAGTATTGTAGAAGTTGTTGATGTAAAGAATTAGATTGCTTTGTAGGTTAAGCCCCCATTTGAATGCCTAGCGGCGATTTTGTTCTTCTGTTCTGTTCGAAAAGTGTCGAAATTGTTTCGCTCCAGGTTATGAAACAGACAATCATACCATACACAGTTTCTGCCGATGCGTGATTTTGAGATAAATTTATACTATAGATTACACAAATCTTCTATATATGCAATATGATATTTAAATTATATTTTTATACGACTTGAACGTGCTAATGTCATTGATTTTGCTCAGAAGTATGTCAGAACAACACTAAACTGAAAGAATTAAGGCTTATAGTAAAGGCTTAACAGCGAAAAAGCACCCCTTGGCATTTGTGGTCGGAGAATAAGATAAGCGTAACTGCAATTTTCGATTGGGAAACAGCAGAGACTCATGGTACTTAAACGGTCATAATTCGATATAAAAACCAACGTTTTTAAAAACAACGTTTTTATATGGTGGCAAAGTTTATTAGAGAAAATTATTGAAATATTAGTTAAAACTGTTAGTTATTTTTAACTTTAAAATTCACTTAAAAAGAGACATTTGTGACAGTATTAAAAAATTCATAATACTCATAAAATCAAAACATGCATTTGAAAGTTTGTAAGTCATTCTATTAAAAAAAATGGGAACCAGAATTCAGAAAAAATTATTGTGATAAGACATGACGCCAAATATTGGAAACTTTCTTTCTTGCGAATGATTACTGACTAAAAGTCAGCAACCCTTACTATCTCGGAGATTGTAAAGGGGAGATAGTATCTCCCCTTTACGAGTACAAAAGG
The DNA here is from genome assembly GCA_019974015.1 of Nephila pilipes. Lineage (NCBI taxonomy): Eukaryota > Metazoa > Arthropoda > Arachnida > Araneae > Nephilidae > Nephila > Nephila pilipes. The sequence continues at coordinate 153,232 of BMAW01131660.1, forward strand.
TTTACGATAACCTCATGCGGTGCGGGGAGTGCCCGGTGCTCCCAGAGGGGGAAAGAAATTTTTTCCTCTATCCTAAAAGCGCCGAGAGGAAAGAATATTTTGACTTATTAAAATTATTGAAATATTAGTTAAAACTTGTCGCAAACGTGTAAATATTGCATTGTTAGGCGAATACGAACGATTCCCAAAATTTCAAAGCTCTAGCTTGATGGGAAGTTGGTTAAATTAACGATCGAAAATTTGATGACACACACACTCACACACACACACACACACACACCAAGTGAAATTCAGAAAAACGTTGTAAAAAACGATAAAATTTAAGTAGAACAATGGCAAAGATACTTAAATCAAGACCTTATTTCTTTCTGTCATTTAGAAATTGGAAATTAGTTCGATAGAAAGTTAATTCCTCGGGTTTTTGTTGTAACATTTGCAGCAGATTTAAGAGAAAGATTTAAATTAAAATTGAATTTTTTTCACACAAAGCTCTCAGATCATTTGGATAGGAATTGCAAAACTGGTGTGGAACGACATAACAATTCAAGAAGAAACATTATCAAATATATTTGTATCCGACGGAAAAGTTACTTCGGAAAGAAAGAGTAACCGCGTCTGATTATAATTTAGTGTAATAGTTAGGAGAGATGTTTTCGAGTAAGTTTTTTTATTTATTTTTTTTTTAAAATCAAGAATACTATAGATCAAAGCAAATACATAGATATTCTAATTGCAAACGTGAAAATTTCAGCTTAAAATACTAGGTATGCTAAATGTATTGAATCTTTACTGGGATAAATATCTTAAAATACCACCCTATATATTCATTAATTAAAGTTATATAATTAACCTACAGCTGTAAAACATTCATTTTAATAAATCTAATATCATTTTGCTCCAGAAAGCAAGAAAAATTAAATTTTCAATAAACGGATATTCAATGGAAAATTATATCATTGGTCATTTACATATTTTTTTACACAACCTAACAGTATGCTTAAGGCCTTTGAATATTTACGTGAGTTTATTTCCTGCACTCTCTGAAAAAAAGTATCTTTTTATATTTTTTCTAACGTTTTTACTTTAAAATAAATATACAATAGTACAGATGAGCAAAACGATTAAGTTCCATGTCCTTTGGAAATTTATACGCATAAACGATGTTTAACATCTTTTTTGGTATCATGTCTTTTGGAATTTATACGCAATTTTTAGAATTGTATGCGAAAAATGCATGTCCAAAAACAAATGTGACCTTTTATTGCATGAGTCCCATTAAATGCCCTTTCTTCCACATGTTTTTCATGAGCATCTAAAATGACGTGATCAAGTTTGATACACATTTAGCCTTCCTGATAAACGACAAATATCGTTCAAGTGCGAAAATTGTTTAAGTTACGCAAATGTGTAGAACAAAAAAACTGTAAAAATAATCTTCCACATTACACTTTAACATGATTATTAATAAAGACTTTTCCTTACCTTTCAGGTAAATAATAGAGAAAAATCAATTCAGATTAAAATTAAAGTTTGGCAATAGTGTTGAGTGAAGACACTATAAAAATCATTTTCTATATAGAACCTTAGTTTGATTTCCGATAAATGCTGTTTCCTTTCCTTTCAGGTCAGGGCGGTATAAATCAACTAGGAGGGGCGTTTGCTAATGGCAAGCCCTTGCCTTTCCACGTACGGCTACGGATTTTGGAGCTCGCCCTATACGGTTACCGTCCATGCGACATTTCCCGACACTTGTTAGTGTCCCACGGATGCGTCTCGAAGATATTGACTCGCTTTGCAGAAACAGGCTCCATACTACCGGGGGCCATAGGTAAGTTCAGAGGATTAATTATTTTTTTCAGAAAAGGATTTTCAATTTTGCTCATGGGTAGGAATTAATAAACAGTAACAACCACCAATCAACCCCTTTTAACAAGAGTCGTTCTTTATAATTAGGGACTTGTAAAAGGCAAGTTTATTTTCGGAAACAGTTATTGCCAAATCTGAATAATGTACGATTCCTGACCCTTTAATTTAAAATGATGCTTTAAAGTAATATTTAAGGCAAACTTATCTTTAAAATCAAAATATCTAATAATTAATAATGTAATGTTTGAACAAAAAATATGTGAAAAGTAAAGGGAATATTATTTTTAAGCTTAAGACATGTTCAAAAGTGGAGCATGTTTTTGGAATTTGATGTTAAAAGTATCTCCGAAATTACTTTAAAGAGTTTATTCAAATTTAGTTGACAGGGAAAGAAAAAAATACGTAATTTGAAATTAAAAAAATTAAATTATGATGTTACTATATTTGTGGAAGTTTCATTCATATTCGCGATAAAAGTTCATTCGAATTTATTCTGGTGTCATGCAAATTATGAAAGTATTTACTGAAAGGGTGATAATAAATTATATATATATATATATATATATATATATATATACACTGGTTATCATAAATTAAGGAAAAATCACAAAAATAGCGATAACTCTTTCAAAAGTAAGCCAAACCGTGCAAAATTTGCATATGTTGTCCACTAAAAGTAGCTGAGTAAAATTGCAATATGCAAATTAGTGACGCTGCACTCGGCTTACGTCATCTGCCTGGAGCATAAAAGTCCAAGTTTGAGAGAAAGCACACAAATTTTACTGTGATTGCGACATTGAAAATCTGAGATAGCCAATTCGTAATAATGACCTCTAGGCATCATTTGCCTGAAGAACTACGATGGAGAGCCATCGGGAGACTAGAGGCAGGGCAGAGTCAATCAGAAGTGGCCAGATGGCTAAATGTGAGTCCATCTGTGGTTCATAGACTTTGGAGGCAATTTCAAACCACAGATTCGGCATCTAGGAGGTTCAGTCAAGGACGGCCAACTGTTACGACCAGTGCCGATGACCGATATTTGACATTAAGTGCAGGGAGGAATAGAACCGCTACTCTGACACATCTTAGATCCTCTCTTGCTGCAGCCACCGGAAGGTTGGTGTCAACGTCAACTGTGCGCAGAAGGCTCCACGAAGGTGGTCTGTATGCGAGACGACCAGCCATTTGCGTGCCGCTCACATCACGCCATAGGAGAGACCGTTTGCAGTGGGCCCGACAACATGTCCACTGGACGTCAGATCAATGGAGGCCTGTTCTCTTTACGGATGAGTCCAGGTTTAGTCTAGAAAGTGACAGTAGACGTTATTTGATATGGAGAGAACCTGGGACCCGTTATCATCCATCAAACATCCGTGAAAGAGATGCATACGGAAGAGGCAGTGTCTGTGTTTGGGGAGGCATATCCTTAGGAGGGCGCACAGACCTCCATGTCTTTCCAAGGGGAACCGTGAATGCTCAGGTTTATCGAGACAACATCCTTGATGCTTATATGCGCCCATATGCCGGGGCGATTGCTTCCTGTTACAGGACGATAATGCAAGACCACACAGAGCTCGCATTGTTGATGATTATCTTCAACAGGAAACAATTACGCGCATGGAGTGGCCAGCTCGATCCCCGGACTTGAATCCTATCGAGCACGTTTGGGATGCTCTAGGGAGGCGTGTATCTGCCATCAATCCGCCCCCTCAGACCCTTGCCGCGCTTGCATCTGCTTTACAAGAGCAATGGCTCTCACTTCCTATTGAACTGATAGACCGCATAATTGAAAGCATCACACATCGCTGTTTGTGCTGTATTGCTTCTAGAGGCAATCATATTCCATATTAAAGGTACTTTTTCTATTGCAAACCGATACTTCCAATTTATTTATTTTATACATGTGCTAATTTCTATACTACTATTAATGTCTGATAATTTCTTTTTATGTTGTTTAATACCTTACTATGTGTTGTATATTGTGGGTAAGTTTCATAAAATTCCATGTGTAATTTCTTGAGTTATCGCGATTTTTGTGAATTTTCCTTAATTTATGATAACCAGTGTATATATATATATAACATTCTTTCTGATCAACGTTATACCAAATTTTTATTTTTATTTATCTGAATTCCCATGTCTTTACATGACGGCTGAGTACGGCACTTCTTTAATATTTAATTTTTTTAACCTTTAGTTTTTTCTCATATCCATGAATTGTATCGTCACCGAGCAGCAGTGAACGTATTTTTCGGTTAGTTCTGCTGTCGACACGTGTTTTTTAGCTTCTCTTAGCATTAAAATTCCAAAATTACAAGTTATAGTAATTTTTTTGCTTTAAACACATAGTCTATTTTTTTTTAAATAATTATATTTGTATTTCAAGAGTCCTCCACCTCAGAAAAATGGTTTTGCAATTAGAATTTCTTAATATTTCCTAAAATGCTAATTCTCTTTAATTTTTAATTAATTAAAAAGTATGTTTTGATTTTATAATATTTAAATAAAAGTTTTTGAAGAATTTCCAGAGAGAAATCTTATTATTGTATTATATAATTAATGACTATATTATTTAATAAAGGTTAAATTTATGAACTAAGAAAATACTTTTTGAATCTCAATTAAATTTTAATTTTTAAGTTTTTTTTTTTTTTTTTTTTTTTTTTTTTAATTTTCAAAATTTACGTCGTTGCTTTAAGGATCTACTACTTTAAATAATAACTATTATTATAAAATAACGAAAAAGTTCTTTTGCTATTGTTGTTATGACCGATTTTCAAATTTTAAGGAAATATCCGTAAAATAAATCTACTTCTTTTTTTAATTCAAAGTTATTGTTAGATTCTATATTGCTTGCACTGGTTTTCGTAAAAATATCCCAACTTGGTTTTCAATTTAAGATTTTTGTTTTAACTATAATACGAATCTGTATTTTTTCCACATCATTTTAATAGTTAACATTATTGAAATAGAATTCGAACAAATTGATTTTATTCCAAATTTCCAAATGAATAAGATTGTTTGCATTGAAATAAATTTATAATGTTTTTCTTTGTTTTATTCAGAACAAAATTTTTTAATCAAAATATAATATTAAAATATTTACATATATAAAAGATGTATAATGAATACTTTTAATACATGAGCAACAAATTAAGGAATATTTTAGTAACTTAAAAGTCACAATCATTTAACAATAATTCTATAACGAATATGTTACGTGAGATAACATTCATTGGAGAGGTGGCTAAAAAAAATTGATTTGTTACATTGATTTTTTTTTTTTTTTTGATATTGAACCAGTTTACACTGACAATTTTTATTTGTGATTCATAGAATTTTAAAAATATTTCACATATAAAACAGTCTACAAAATTTTTTAGCATTCCTGTTTAAATTAACAAATAAAAAAGCATCTTTTGGCAACTTATAATTAACAATTATGTAATAATAATTCTATAACGAATATGTTACGTGAGATAACATTCATTGGAGAGGTGGCTAAAAGAAATTGGTTTGACACACTGAATTTTTATTTATTTATTTTTGATATGGCACCCGTTTACACTGTGTATTTTTATTTCTGTCTTATGGAATTTTAAAAATATTTCACATATAAAGAGTCTACAAAATTTTTTAGCATTCCTGTTTAAATTAACAAATAAAAAAGCATCTTTTGGTAACTTATAATTAACAATTATGTAATAATAATTCTATAACGAATATGTTGCGTGAGATAACATTCATTGGAGAGGTGGCTAAAAAAAATTGGTTTGTTACATTGATTTTTTTTTTTTTTTTTTTTTTTTGATATTGAACCAGTTTACACTGAGAATTTTTATTTGTGTCTTATGGAATTTTAAAAATATTTCACATACAAAGAGTCTATAAAATTTTTTAGCATTCCTGTTTAAATTAACAAGTAAAAAAGCATTTTTTGGTAACTTAAAATTAACAACCATGTAATAATAATTCTGTAACGAATATGTTACGTGAAATAATATTCCTTAGAGAGGTGGCTAAGAGAAATTGGTTTGATTCATTGAATTGGTTTTTTTTTTTTTTTTTTTTTTTGATATTGAATCAGTTTACACTGATAATTTTTATTTGTGTCTTGTGAAATTTTAAAAATATTTCACATATAAACAGTCTGCAGAATTTTTTAGCATTCCTGTTTAAATTAACAAATAAAAAAGCTATATTTATGGTAAAATGATATTAGAATTTCTTAACAGAAAAATAAAAAAAAAAATATATGTTACATTGAGCTCAGTCATTACGACAGATGGCGTTTTTGTAAGTTTCACCGAAAGATGTAATGTAATTTAAGACTGTTGTGAGTGAGAGGGGGAAACGATGTCTGAATAAAATAACGTCTATGATGTGAACCAGGTGCAAATACTTTTTTAAAATTAAAACTAGACTAAAATAAAACTCTGAGCTCTCTCACTTTGAAAGAGTTATTTTAACATGCATAATCGAGAAATGATACAATTATAAAAATTTTATTCCGTTACAGAGCCCAAATCACACTGATTATTAAAGAAAGAACGTGAAATCACTACCTGATTAAAATGTTTTATAAATGCTTATATATTTTGTTTTATATTAAAATCTGTATCATTTAGGTGGTAGCAAACCAAGAGTGTCAACACCTTTAGTCATAGCGAAAATTCGTCAGTACAAAAACGAAAATGCTTCTTTGTTTGCTTGGGAAATCAGAGAAAAACTACTGTTCGATGGCATCTGCCCTCGAGATTCTTTGCCATCTGTATCATCCATCAACAGAATTCTGAGGAGATCCCCAAAAGCTGGGTCCAATAAAAGAGAAGGCGCCTCTTCACAAAATGCAATTGAAGACAACAGACCAAGATTAGTAAAAGATGACATTCCTTTTACCCCAAATGAGATTCCTTTGGCAAGAAATTCTTCTCCAGCTATGAGGGAGGCTCTTCCTTCCTTTGAAGACCTGAAGGAAGAACTGAATAGCTCGCAGCAGTCTCATGCTTCTAGAATTGTACCTCACGTAATGGATGAGAAAGAGGAAAGAGTTTTATTGAAACAGCCGCGTCATCATAAAAGAACATTCTACATTAAAGATATTTTAGACCTGCGCTTAACTTAATTAAAAAATAATAATAATAAAAGTTATGTTGCAAATTGAAATTTTTTTTTTGTTATAAAAGTAATAAAAAAGTTATGTTTCGAATGGAAAATGTTTTCTGTTATTAAGGAATGTACATTTTTATTTTAAATTTATTTTCTAGATACATATTAGGTATATGTTATTACTAAAATAATTTTAATTACAATGGGTGACCATGATTTGTGAGCATTAGATTATTATTATGAGTGCAAAAATTTGTTGAGACTTTGGTTAACACTGTAATATATCTTTTAATGATTTAAATAACGCTGTATCAAAGTCTGAGTCAGGTATGAATTAGTCAATAATTAAGTTTAAGATATAAAAGTCATCAAGTAAAATAATCTAAACAACATAATTATCTTTAAAGACTTTTAAAAGAAACATTGCCTTTACAAGGAAAACTCTGTAATAAGTTTATAGATAATATTGATATTTTTTATGACTAAAGTTGTTAGGATGTTGTTTGATTTACTTATTTGATTGCCAAATAACATACAAAAATTTGAAGACCCATTTCCAATATTTTCTAGGGCTATTTTTGCATTTTGTTTTAAAATAATATTTATTTATTATTTTTAAATAATTTTTGTTCGTTTGATTTTGTGATTATATACACACACACAATATATATATATATATATATATATATATATATACACACACAATATATATATATATATATATATATATTCTTTTTTTTTAGTTTAAATTATTTATTTGTGTGCATAAATAAGTTTAGTTTTTTAATGGATATGTTTATTTATTACAACGTTTTTCTGAATTTCACTTGGTGTGTGTGTGTGTGTGTGTCATCAAATTTTCGATCGTTAATTTAACCAACTTCCCATCAAGCTAGAACTTTGAAAATTTGGGAATCGTTCGTACTCGCCTAACAATGCAATATTTAGACATTTGCGATAAGTTTTAATTAATATTTTCTTTAATAATGCAGTTTAGCCCAATCACTTGGCGCGATTTCAAAAATTTGCACCAAACTTGGCTGGTTTTTTTTTTTTTTTTTTCCAACGTTAAGTCCGTAAAACGGAACAGGGTAGCCACATTTAGCAAAATATCGCCAAGTAATTCTTGTCGCCAAGGGTGGTTGGGTAAAAATGCATTCCATCCATTTAATTTACTGGATGAATTAATTAATTTTAGTTAGTTTTAACGTTTTTATGTATTTCACTTGGTACGTGTCTGTGTGTGTGTGCATCTGTGTGTCATCAAATTTTCTATCATTAATTTAACCAACTTCCAATCAAGCTAGAGCTCTGAAACTTTGGGAACCATTCTTACTTGCCTAACAATGCAATATTTAGATATTTGCGTCCAGTTTTAATTAATATTTCAATAATTTTTTTTAATAAACTTTGCCGCCATATAAAAACGTTGGTTTTTAATTCGAATTATTTTTCAAATGATTTTATTTCCTTTGTTTACTTTTTTCTTTGATTGAATTTTTGTTATGATTTGGGATTTCTGCTTATTTTGGTTTTACACCATTTTTTACAGTAATTATCTGAAATGTGTGTGTGGGGGGGAAACTAGTTTCCGTAATAGTAGTATAAACATACATTTCTCAGTCCCAAGAATAAGATAGCTGAGATTACTTTATGACCATTTTTTAAATTTAATTTCGTTATTCTTTTACATTGACAGATGCTTTGTTTTCTTGATTAGTCAGCGATATTTTGTACTTAATCGCAATTTTTTAATTTACTCGTTTATACTTTAATTAAATTATTTATATGTTTAATATGTATTCTTGAATGTTATGTAATATTTACTTTCAGCAATTTAACAACTTTTTTTTTATTTTAACTCTATACGTTTACATTATAGATATCCAAAATTAAATTTATTTAGTATTTTTGATTTTATTTCATTACACGTTTTTGTAATAATTGTAATTTAATAATCTTAATTTTAATTTTGGGTTTTATTAGATATATTTGTAATTTACTATGAATTTATATACATGTTACAATTTATGTCTAATTAATTCTATACACACACATATAAGTAAAATGTGTGTTCATAGGAAAGGTATTTCATTTTATGAGCAGAGTAGCTGTATTTATGTTAAAAAGCGTATGATATTAATAGAATAAATATGCTTCATGGAACTATGTAAATTTAGCTAAATTTTTTAAAATTTTTTTTTATCTCCCTTTATAATTGTTGTTATAAAACAATAACTTAAATAATACATAAATCATCTGAAGATGAAAACAAAGAGCAATAATAAATTTATAACTTTAAATGAAATTTTATCTACCTTATGAAGTATTAAGGAACTAAAAATTTAATATAATCTTCTTGAAATTGATATTAAAATGCAATAGCACATAGAAGCATATACGTAGAAATTATCTTGATTTCCTTTTAGTAAATCAGTAAAAACTCTTTGATAATATGTAAATAATAAAATGTTTATCCTAACTCCAAATGGGATGAATGTCTAATAAACTTCTGTTCACAATTTAAATATATCTTCAACAATAGTATGATGATATTCCTTTGGATATTGGTAATATTTCTTATAACTTAAAGAATTCTTTTAAAGTAATATTTCTAATGTTATATGAATACATGCCTGTAGATTTAAAAATTTTTAAATTGTACTTTAAAATTCAGGTTTTAGTAAAAATAAATACATTTATTTACATTCTTCGAATAGCGGATGGCTGTACTTAACTATAATTGAACGATAATTTATGATAAGAACAATAATTATGAATTAGTAAGGTTTTGACAGAAAATATAAGCAAATAACGATACTGCTTAGAAATTTTTCCGATTCAGTGTAATATAAAGAAATGCTAACGTTCACAGCCACGATTTCTAAATAAGGTGGAACTTATACGCAAACTTGAATTATACGCATTCTATTTAACCGCCAATTCGGTAATCAGTAGTTCTCATCGAACCACGCCTCATGATTAAGAGACCATTTCATTTTCAGAAGCCTCTGCTTTTCCGCAAGACGTCTCTTGGCGAAATCAGGACTTAAACCACGAATAAATTAGTACATTAATTAATTTTAAAACAATTTTATTTTTGTAGTAGTATTTTATAAATATTATTTTCGTTGCGTATGTCATGATATAACATAACCAAGGATATGCATAAGTGTATTTGTGAAATAAAGAAACAATAACCAGTAAAAGTTGAAAAATTTAATTACAATATAAACAAATTGTGCTTTTCTTTAAGCCACAGGTACAAAAGGCAGTTGTTGGCCGAAGTTGTACGAACAATAAAAGGACATCGAAATTGTAATTATTATAGCAAAAAGATCACATTAAAATCATCCAAGCTATATTAATTGGGCTTAATAGTAATCTGTAAAGAAAGAAATATATAAATGAACTTTGTGATATAAATGTTACCATTCAATAAGTTTAAACAAAAAGAAAATTTTTCGATTACATGTATATAACTATTGATGTTGATTATACAACTTTTAATGAAAGAATATCATATAAAAATACAGAATAAAAACTAATATGAAAAATGGATTAAAACTAAAAACCTACAAATATTTCAGAATTAAATGAGAAATGCAGCAAAATATCAAAATAACCATACAAAGTGCAAGAAAATTATTCCAAATTGAAAACATTCAAAATATTATGATGAAAAGTTACTATTGAGCAAATTATATTGTGTACATCAAAGCGTGTACTTTCAACGAAAAACCTAATTGAAATTTCGATTAAAAATTCTATGAATAAATTTTCTTCTTACAGTTACACATCGATTTAGTTTAAATTAGTTTTTTTATCAAAAGAAATTACCAAAAAGTCTTATGTTTATATTTATTTCGTTATAATTTAAAACTATTAAACAAATTTTATACAATCGTTTCAAATATTGTCCTTTAATATAAAGTTAAAAGTATAATTAAAACGCTCTTACATCGATATATAACTGTTCTAAAGAAGAGTTACTTTACATATATCATTTGAAAATTAATTCTACATGATTAGAAACTAATTATTGTTCAACCAGATTTATTTACCAATATTTGATTATTTAGCTTATTTACTTACTTATCTAACACTTATATTTATTTATACTTCAAATACTTACAGTTTTTGTACTCAAAACGATATCCATTTGTATATTCGAAATTTCGGGCTGGGTTTATTTCATTACTCTAAAATTAGAAGAGAAAAAAAAAAAATACAAGTTAATCATTTAAATACATTTTTCACATTAAGTTTTAATACACATAATTTGTGTTATTTAATCAAATATTAATGCTATGCAAAGAATCTACAAATTAAAAATAAGAAAGATATGAATCAGTATAAGAGACGCTTTTTTGTTCAAACAAATTATTACTATACTTTATAAAATTATAGTCTTCTGCAGAAATATTATGATTTTGCTTGCTAAACAGCAGTCTTAACTTGTTGCATAATCGATAACAAAGAAATTATTTTCTACACACATATTTCTTAAATTATGTTCACTTGAGAATGCTATAGACATAACACTTAAAAAGTTTTTTTTCCACTTATAAAGCAAGGGATGAAAAAAAATGTGAACTTACGTGAAAAAGTTTTTTCAAATACTTAATATATTTCTCCAAAACTGCATTTCTGAAATGTCTTGATCCAACTCCAAGAAATAGAACAATGGAAACACCCTAAAAATGATACAGGAAATATGGAATTAACATTTAAGAAACTCTAATACTTTTTAACTCCTCCTTAAAATTTGTATTTAAACGAGTTAACTGTTTAGAATCTCTTAACGTAATTGTCACTCAAATCTTCCAGTTTCAGTCCAGATGTGGCTTTTTATGTTATTGTTTAAACCTCAATAAAAACAAATTTATTTTAAAAGTAATTAGTTTTATCTTTCTATAATCTCTTAAAATATGAAAAGCACTCTAAAGAGATCAGTTTTCTTTCCTAAATATGTAAAAAAAATATTTAATGTTCTTACTTTTTAAAATATTATTATTTTATAGAATAAAAATGTTTACAAATATATTTAATAATTAATATTATCCAATAAATATTTATTTTCAATTTTGAGTAAGAATGTATTTTCAAAAATACAAGTTAATGTAAGTTATATAAGGAACTCTTAACATCTACTTATGAAAACGTAAAAAGGAGTTGAAACATGGATTTTAATTTTGTTAAATGCATTTTTTAAGATTATCCATGACATCATTCAACGTATTGTATATTTATCTGAAATAAAAAAAGATTACTTTTTCGAATAATTAGTAAAGTTGCTGAATAGCAAAAGTTAATTAATAATGCGATCATTGTTTTATTTAATGCAAATAATTTTTGTGTGCTACTTAAGAAGTATTTATTTTTTAAAAAAATGTATATATCAAACAAAAAATAAGAAGATGAATAGATTTAATTGGTTTGAAAACAAATAAATCTCTCCGAATCATTCTTATAGAAATAGATAAATAAGAAAATTATTCCATTCAAAAACCTTTAAAAATAATATCAATCAAAAGCTAAGTCAGATTATAAGGTTCAATAATTTAATTTAATAAAAAAAAATATTCAAATGATCGGAATGATGCACACACACACTCGCATATATATATATAATTATATATATATATATATATATATAAATCAGAAGAGTAAAAAAAAAAAAACCAAAATATCAAGAAATTTAAAAACTTTTAAGAATGTCTAAAGGTTTTTGGAAAATACAAAACAAAGGAGAATAATGTATTTAATGTTTTTACAGGCTTTAGATTGTTCAGTAGGGTCATACGAGAATTATAGGCCTAAATATCCCCATCAACAAAATATATCACTAAAATTGTTATAAACCCAGATGATAAAAATTGAAAAAAAATCGAATGAAGAAATTAAAAAGTAAAACACCGAAAATTGAAAAAATCTTTAAAAAACTAATAGCAAGAAATAAAAACTAAAAAATCAAAATCAAAAACTAAAAAAAAGTAAGAGAAAAATAAAAATTTTCCAAATATAACATTTCAAGCATCTTAATATCAAAAACAACAATACAAAGAAATGTAAATAAATTTAACAATTTACAAAACACAAAATATTAAAAATTTAAAAAAATAATTACATTATTTACTCATAAATGCTATCATTTAAAGCCACAAAAATGCTTGAAAAAGCATAACAAATGAGTCACAAACACGGTACTTAGCTAAACACCATCAATCATCCAACAACACATCAGTCTTCGCAAAATGTTATCCAAGTGTTACCAGAATTCAAACACTAAACTCTAAAAAAACTATTTTTATATGTTGCCAGAATGCAAGCTCTAAATTCTAGAAATAACCACAAAACAAAAATAGCCAATACAACAATTAAGGTAAAAAAACCTATCACCAAGAACTTACGAAATCAAAAATTAAAAAAAAAAAAGAAAGAAAGAATGAACGAAATTATCAGAGACGTACAAAATCTTTTAACAAAAATTAAAAATTCAAAAAACAGAATGTAGCTATGTCATATATTAATCTATTTTATACAAATCTAAAATGAAATTGTTTAGAAAAATATATGTTTTTTGGCATCATTTAAATAGAAAATAAAAAATTGAAAATAATATTAATAAATTCAAAAATAAAACAGAATAAACAAAGAAAGTATATTATAGAAAAATTAGGAAAGAAAATCAAATTCTAATAAAATCTTAAACAAAACTGTCAAAACATTTAAGAATTATAACAACAAAAAATCAATTTGCCACTTTTATAGTTTTCATAATTCAAGTTTCTCTTTAAAAATTAATAGGAAAATCACATGCAGAAAAGAATCACAGAAATTTTATCACATGCAGAAAAGAAATTATTTAACTTATTTTGAATATTAAAAGGCATATTAATAAATTTGATATTTCTAAGTAAAAAATTACATAAAATGTTTCTAAAAATATTAAACTTAAATTGCTACAAAAGAAAGGAACTTCATAAAAATGAAAATTTCCATTTTTCTTAACAGTAAATAATTTTTTCCATTTTAAAATATGATTACTAGAGTGTATATATATATATACATATATATATATTCTCTATTAATCATATATTTAATATCAAAGCCTTTAATAATCGCAATCAAGTTACTTTCATAGTAATAATCGAGTTGATTAACAATTAAGATTTAAGAATGTACAGTGCAGATTAATCAGTAAAATTTTGCAGCCATATTGGAGAAGCACCATTATGATTGTGCACGCAGCTATTACAACAGAATATGAGAGTCCAAAGATGCAAAGCCAGGCGACCGACACTTGCCGTTTAATATTCAGTACGGTGTTTATAAGTCTCTTCTAATTAAATACAATAATTTTAGAGTAATTTAATTATAAATTTAAATTAATTCTAATGATTATCAATAATTCTTTTCCTTTAAATATATTTCTTTCACTTATAAAATGAAAATGACATAATATTTTAGAACTTTTAAAACTGAATTCTTCTTTGACATTAATTCCTTTTTAGGGCAATATAAAAATTCGCAGATTGTTACATGTTTTAAAACCAAACAATTGAGCTGTACGGCGTTGTTAGAGTTCAAGATGTTATATTTGTCAAATCAACACTTTTTCTCACCAGCCAAGAATTAAAAATCTGGAACAATTTTCTCCATCCTCTCAAGTTGACAACGTCAATCTCAAGCCATGCCACCAATCCTGGAATCCAAATGCCCGTGAAACAGAGGGACAAGAAACACAGCATTTTTGTGCTACCACTGTAGAAACAAAAAGTGTTCAATTAGTACTTGGTTGTAAGTCGATTATAAAATGCGATTTTATTAGCATAAATGAAAATGGTTCTTACTTAAGCTCTTGAACAACTTCGTCTCGTTTAATTTGAGGCGTAGTCAGATTACAGCAAATGACCACGCTCCAAATAAGTGAACCCTGAAAAAGAATCATTCATGAATAAAGCTTCATGATATAGCAATTGGATACGAATTAATATTTATTTGTTTGAGAACTCCAAAACTGATATATCTACTTTTTCTATCAAGGTTTAAGACAGTTAAAATGTTATAATCCCGCCATTGCTTTCGACTATCACGCAAATGTTTTGGATTTTAATATAAATAATTGGTCACGCATACAATATATGAAAAGTGAGATTTTTTAAAATTAAAATGATAAGAATAACTGATTTTTAAACTCAAATAAGCGTTTCGTAAGTAAAAATACGAAACATCTGATTGAATACACTCTTGCTAACGCGTTTCCAACAAATTAATTCCTTATTATAAAATGTGGGGTTTTTAAGGACGCAAAATCTGTAAAATACTTGTAACGAAAGTTCTCATTTCGCATGTAATGTTTAAATTATTTAATGAAAAGTAATCCGATGGCGAAAGATTAGGTGAGTACGGAGGAAGCGGTAGTATCTTGTACCTATTACGCTAATATTTTGTACGGTGCATTATTATGAAGGAGGATAGGTCAATGTCTGTTATAAAATGCTAGGTATCTTAGGACGACCTTGGTATGCATTTCCTCAATTTCACGGCAATATGTCTGCAGTTATTGTTTGCCCAGACCTTAAAAATGAATGAAGGACGATGCACTTTGCACTTCCCCATATAGTCACTATAATCTTTTGGCTATATAGAGATGTTTTCGGTGAACCATGGTGGTTAGAAATGATGGCATGTTCCCGATGATTAACCCACAATCCCGATCACTTTCTGTTGTCATATGTAATCTATTTTTTGTCGCAGATTATAATTCTTCTCTGAAAGAGGTTCCTATTGTTCTTTACACAAAGTGAACAGCAAATTTCAAATTTTCCCTGCAGTTGCTGATCGCTCCATTAATGTAGAACATTCTTATTGAATTTTTTAAAACTTTCCTATATTCTTGAGGAGGATATCGATAGCAAAATTATAGCTTTTGAACATACCCCTATCATTTCAGCAATTAGTTCCCAAATGATATGAAATCCGACTGTTCGTATTACACAACCTAATAACATATCATTCGAATTTATAGTCACTATTTTTTTTTGAAATTAAAGTTTTAATATTAATCAATTACGAAAATAGACAAAAGAATCTCAATATACATGAAAGGATTTACAATGAAATAAATAAGCAAAAAAGACATAAAAAAATAAAAATGCAATAGACGGAAAAATAAATAACTCTCTCTTATTCCTGTGCTGATTCTCTCTCTCATATACGAGTATACCATATACGAGTATATTCGATATGTTTGTGTGTTTTCACACACACAAACATATCGAAATTTATTTTTAACTATATGAAGTAACCGTTCTTCGCAAGGATGAATTTTAAAAGTAAAATCGTGAAGAATAAATTGTTATAAACGAATATAAATCATGACGTCATGTGACGTAATAAGCATCAGGAACGATAACCTTTCATAGATATGGAAAAAAAGGCAAAAATTCGCCCACTGATTGTGTAATTGAAAATCGATATGAAAGCCACTAATTTATATTAGCCTCCATCTAACTTTGAAAATGGCCGAATTTTATTCTGTATGCTGTATAAATATCGTGTCTTTTAGATCGATAGATTTCTGATGGAACGAATAAAAAAATAAGAAATTGGAAACGGAGCCTTTCAGCACTATGTTGGAAAATTCTCTGAATACCGTTAATTAATTTTCATACTTGAAACAAAGTTAGTTTTCATTTAAAAGATACCTCAGATGGCCTAGGAATCATAATCCTACTATGTTGCATTCGAGTGCTAGGCCACAAAGTATACCATAAACTACTTGAACATTGAAAAAAAAAATCATTTGAAAATTTCGAAAAAATCGTTTTGAAACGCCTGCTAGCAACACTCAGGATTTCAATATACTCAATTGTATGCAACATTGAGCGGTTCAGTTTTTGTGCTACATCCCTCCTTCAAACCTCTTCACTTCATCAATATAGATTCTAAGAACGCAAACATTTTAAGAGCTTATTACAGGAAAAAAAAAAGAGGTCAAAACGTATTTTTAATGTATGTATATATATATATATATATATATATATATATAGATAGATAGAGAGAGAGAGAGAGAAAGAGAGAGAGAGAAAGAGAGAGAGAATTAGCTTTTTATAAACTCACCACACTGATGAAAAATAAAGGACAGGCTAATGAACATCTTAGAGTCCTGCTGGGGCCAACCATACATCTGAAACAAAATTTTAAGAAGCAATAATATAGTTTTTTTTCAAAAAAAAAATCGTATGTTATAACTATTATATTATTATGTTAACTATTGTTATATTATGTTATAATTATATGTTATAATTTAACATTCTTCTGAAAATAAAAATTACTTGAAATGAAATAAATTTTGAAAATGCTTTAAAATTTCAAATGTTGTTTGAACGCCTTAGTGCGTGTTTTCTAAAATACTCGCGCTCTAGGGGAAAAAATTGGGGAAAAAAAAATTCCCCACCTCTTTTATAACTTGATCAAAAAAAATGCCTTGTATTTCTGAAAAATACGAGTTCGAAGAATGAAGGATTATATGCTGTGTAGTAGAAGTACTGCTGTAAACACGCCTCTTTTTTTCAGACTTTTCCATATTAATTCTACAATTCTTTTGACTCTTGTCGATCATGCGGTATTTGTGCATACATAAATACTTAAAGGACTTTTATCTATGCACAAAGGACTTTAGTAACGCAAAATTTGTCTATCTTCTGCATTTTGTTTGTTATATGATATATTAGTTATATTCATAGGAAAGCTTAAGTTAATTTTTTCTTCTAAGGAGATTTTTTTTTTAAAATTTTTTAAAAAAAAGAAAGAGAGGACTTTATGTGATGTAATTGCTTAAATTAGTGAAGCTCAGGTAAGACAGAATCCTCCATTTTATTTTTCCATTTCCGACTACAAGCTCTCTGTTACGAACACGGAACTTTACTTACAACCTTTTTTAAGCTCTATAAACTAATGCAAAGGAAGAATATGATAATTTATTGAAATGCGTTATCAACATTTTTTAAACGCTTTTAGCAACTTTAAATACTAAATGCTTGTAAATGTGTCTCCTGATTATGACCGTATAAATTACTATAATAGCTTCTCTTCATAAACATATAGAAATATTTCTTACGGGGACTTAGATTGTTATAACAGATACAATAATTTAGATTTTAGGACATGATATTTTTTATACGAAGAGAGGTAACTATTTTTTATCAAAAATATAAATATTTTTATTATTTTCTTAATAACAGGTCAATTGAAAAGTCACCGTCCTGACACATAGATGGCGCTACTAGAATTAAATCCATATGTTTTTTAATTAGCCCTAACCCTCAAAAGATGCGTGTATAAATTTGACAGCTGTCGGATCATTAGTTTGTGAATTATAGCATTTTGAGTGAAGCAACTTTTTTTATTGTGAAAAAAATGGATAAAAAGGAATTTCGCGTGTTGATAAAATATTGCTTTTTGAAGCGAAAAAATACAGTTGAAGCAAAAACTTGGTTTGATGCCGAAATTCCGGACACTGCCCCAGGAAAATCAACCATCAAGGATTGGTATGCTAAGTTTAGACGTGGTGAAATGAGCAACGAAGACGGTGAACGCAGTGGACGCCCAAAAGAGGTTGTTACCGACGAAAACATTAAAAAAATCCACAAAATGATTTTGAATGACCGTAAATTGAAATTGAATGAAATAGCAGACACTCTAAAGATATCAACTGACCGTGTACATCATATCATTCACGAATATTTGGGTATGAGAAAGCTCTGTGCAAAGTGGGTGCCGCGCGAGCTCACTTTTGACCAAAACCAACGATGAGTTGATGTTTCGGAGCAGTGTTTGAAGATGATCAAGCGTAATAAACCCGAGTTTTTGCGTCGATATGTGACAATGGATGAAACATGGCTCCATCATTTCACTCCGAAGTCCAATCGACAGTCATCCGAGTGGACTGCACACGATGAACCCGCTCCAAAGCGTGGGAAAACGCAACAGTCGGCTGGCAAGGTTATGGCGTCTGTATTTTGGGATGCGCATGGAATAATTTTCATTGACTACCTTGAAAAAGGAAGGACCATCAACAGCGACTATTACATAGCGTTATTGGACCGTTTGAAGGACGAAATCGCCGAAAAACGGCCGCATTTGAAGAAAAAGAAAGTGCTGCTTCACCAAGACAATGCACCGTGTCACAAGTCAGTGAAAACGATGGCAAAAATCTATGAATTGGGCTTCGAATTGCTTCCTCATCCACCGTATTCTCCAGATCTGCCCCCCAGCGACTATTTCCTGTTCTCAGATCTCAAAAGAATGCTCGCTGGGAAGAAATTTTCGTCGAATGAAGAGGTGATCGCCGAAACTGAGGCTTATTTTGAAGCAAAGGACAAATCGTACTACAAGAATGGTATCGAAAAGTTGGAGGGTCGCTATAATCAGTGTATCACCCTTGAAGGGAATTATGTTGAATAAAAAAAACTGATTTTGCCAAAAAAAATGTGTTTTACTATGATAGGCCGGGGACTTTACAATTGGCCTGTTAATGTTATCTTTGAATAAAGTAGACCATGCAATAAAAAAATTAAACAAATTCTTTAAATTTTAGATGGAACAGCCATCGATTGTCCAGATTAAATAAAAATACAAATCTGGAAGTCTTCTTTATTAAATGTAGAAAATGTAAAGATAGATAATATTAAAACTCTGACAGTTCTTATATAAAATTAGAAGATTGAATATTCTGGTATCAGTAATTTAATAATTTCATGAATATTAATTTTGAATCTGTTTTGCTTTTTTCAGTATTATCTAAAAATTTTACTTTAAACATGTGCATTGTAACAATAATTGAGAATTATTGGAAGCAACATAATCTGATCAGAATATTACCAATAAAACGTATAAATCTATAGCATCTTTGAATGATATATATTTTTAACAAAATTTGCAAATTTTGCGAATTCTCTTCGTGAATATCTTTGTTATAAGGAGTAAATCTGAGAAAATTTAGCACAACACTTACGTGTATTGTAATTAGGACGCTAAAAATTTTCTAAAAATTCAAGCCCAAGATACCCAACTGAAGTGAATAAATTATGAGCTATTTAGTTGATTGAAACGAAAGAATACAATTTTATATAGATAAAAGCTTCAGCATGGTAATTAAGATAGCTTAGAGCGTCATAATAAAATGTTAATTTAATTTATTTTGAATTAGGAAATAGAAATAAATATCATGATAAATAATGCTTCAACAATATTTTGAAAGCTTTTAAAATGATACAAAAAGAATAAAACTATCAAGTTTATTTAAAATAATTTTAAATGAACTATATTAAAAATCTTTTAATTTTTTTTGTTACTTTTCCTTTAGTTATTAGTAAGTATCAAAATGTTGTCGTAAAAAGAAACATATTAGTTTAAGATTTGCTACAAATTAGTTCAAACTTCAATGTTTTTTACTTTATTTCTGTTGGATATTACCTGTCTTCGTAGCCATAACTAGGTGTTGATGCGACAATTACTCCGACCCAAACGAGAGGAAGGCCTGTAATGCAATAGTAATTAATATTACAATTTATTTGTATAATACTAGGAGCAAGTAACAAAATATTATTAGAGGAACATATTTTTTCTTTACAGTTATCTAATATACATCTGTTATATAATCTTAATTTTTTATTCTGTATTATTTTTTTCCTTCATAAGTCAGACATGTATTTTTAAAAACCTAATTGCTCTAAGATGACTTAAAAATGGCTAATATTTCTATTCGACTCCTTTCATCCAATCATCTTTTTACGTGCAAAAAAAAAAAAACTTTAGATAAGAAGGAATAACAGAAAAATATGAATGCTCCCTAAAATATTTTTTAATAGACAAGAAATTCAGAAACGTTAGAAAACTGAAGGAATTACTGAATTTTATTTTTTACTTAACAAAAGGCAATGACATGAAAATCGCGCCAAAATTTTGAATTTAAGAATGTTAATGTAATAGAGTGTACAATATCACTTTATGTATCATTGTACTATACATCACATCAGATTTAACCCAGCACTATATTTAATAAAAAAAATATGTTTATTAAACGATTATTAGAACGCATTGCTGTCATGAAAATAATTCTGAATATAAAAGATATCTAATACTAAGCAGGACAATTTTCAAAATTGATTAGAATATAAAACATTATGAATCCAAGAAATTTTTTGCATTTTTACACTATTTATTAGATATTGAATCTAGAGTTGTTCATTAACAAAATATATAAAATGGATTGATATCAATCTTTTTTTTTTATTTTACGCTTATTTACGAATCAACTGTCAAAATATAGGACAAAAAGTTTTAAAAATTATTAAAATCCTAAATCTTTTGAAATGCGCATTATTTTCATTGAGGTATTGATTCTATGTTAAGCATTAATATTCTCAAATGTAGTAGTAATTTTGTATTGATGTTTTCAGTTGTAGTAATAATCATAATTTTCATCTAAATTATGCTTTTATTGCGTAGGAGTAATACATATTTCAAGGGAGTCTTGTCTAAGATTCTACTACCAACCCAAACAAATAAAAAACAACCGAAATGTGTTTATAGCTTACCATTCATAATTTATTCGTGTATATTTTCTAATGAAGTAGATTTGAATCATTTGATTAGAAGTTAACTAATTAAACTTTAAGTACTGTTTGCATAAACTTTTTCTTACCCCATCCAACGAGTAAATAGAACCGTACTCGACCATCGACCACACCTTTGATGAATCCTTTGAAAAGTGCATGCGTCAAGATACACATCCAGCAACCAAGAGACAAATAAAAATAGTGGATAAAACCAGACAACACACGACAAGCTTCCTAATGAAAAAAAGTAAACAGTAAAAAATACTGTTATATAAAATATATATATATATACATATAAAATTCAAAATATCACTAAATTGTTAATTAATACGTATAATTTAGGAAAAAGTAGTAAAGAAAATAAAAAATAATTCTGTGTATACTGTTAAATATACGAATAAAGCTTTCATAATATCAATTTTAATCACATTCTGCTTATGCATAAAAATTAATTCATATTCATGAAATTAGTATTAAAAAAGCTTTTAAATTTAATAAAAATATGGACATATTATATACAACTGTATTAATAACAAAGATTTGCAGATCAATGATGTTTGTAACTATATTCTGAATTAATAAATTATGTTGAATACGGATGCATGTCGTTACTGGTAATTTAAATAATGTAAAAAGAAAAATTATTACAGATATTGTGAATAAAGGGACTAGTTTTAGATTCCTTATTTATAACAATAATAAAAATTGATACAGTTTTAATTGATTTGGCTAATAAATACAACTTACCAATTGAAACTTTTATAGAATTAAGTACCGTTAAATGAAAAGATAAACTTGTAGATTTTAAGACTAAAAAAAGCACTTATATTAAACAGATCTAAAAATTTCCAGGATGAATTTATTATTTGTTATATCGATGAAGTCCTACGAAATTATACCATTAAGTGCAAAAAATTATATACGTACTACTTTGAGTAACAATGGTAATTTTATTAAAATTTCAAATAGTGATGGAGAAGTTTCCAAAAGGAATTAAAGTTTTGTATAAGAAAATAAGTAATAGCATTTTAATAATATACAATTTCCTCACATACTTTTTCATCTCCTAAATTATGGAATGACAAAAAATGAAATACTGTCTCCACTGAGAATAGTTTATTTTTCAGTTTCAAACTCGTGTATCAACACACAGAATTAACACTATCTTCTAATAATTTTACTCGCATCACTGAACAACAACGATAACTTCAGAATGCAGAGATCACTCGATTTGATACATTCTATTTCGATTTGTTCCCTTGGCCTCTTTCGATACGATTTAATAATGAAAAACTGAATATGAAATAATAATTTAATTTTTACTTAAAAAAACTTATTTCATTTTATAGTTCTTATATATTCTTAATTAATATCCCCTTTTACATATTGTTAAATAATATCAAAAACTTTAAAATTTTAAAAAAATTAAAGCAAAACCTTAATAAGGTATATAGTTAATATTCTTCAAGCGTGTGGTACTTTTCAAAACACTCCAGTAAGTGCAAAGGAATCGTGCATTGTTTACACTGTCACGGAGTCTCATTTCTAATTTTATTCTTGTAACACACACGGCACCTCTTTGTAGGTTTTCTTTCATTCTGAGTTGAAGGAATGTATTCTGGAAAATGTCCCCATCTTTTAGCCTGTAACCTAGCCGGGGTGTCAATATATGAAGGACGCCCACGAGTTTTATAATCCAGAAGTGTAACTTTTTGTAGGATTTGCTCTGCTATGTCCAATCGAAAGTTCGCAATTCCGATTTTGTTGGTATTTTTTATATAAAACATATACATTGTAGAGTGCAATGTCAAACATGTAAAAAAATAATTTTTTATATTCTTTCATATATTTTAGCATGACTGGAAAACACGCCAACTGTTGATCATTTTTATCGACGCCTCTCATTCCATTATTCTAATCAATCACACAACTTTGGTTCTCCTCTTCTCCATCTTTCCTCTTTCGCTTATATATATATATATATATATATATATCTGTTTTGTCAGACCATATCAAAGCTAGTAAACTTCGACTGGAGAGACTTCGAACTTCTCATTTTCTCCTTTGGCACGTTTTTCTTGCTTTTTAATTAATTATCATGTTCAACAGTCAATTTAGTCGCATGACGAGTGTAACTCGTCATTGTGAGGTATGGCATGAAAACCCAATGACAAGCTAGACTCGTCATTTTACCGGAAGGGGTTTATAATTGACGTATAGAAACAGTCCAACACGACAGTACTCTGAACCATATCGTACAAATTTTTATCGAGATTTAATATCGTACAAACTGCTGTCTTGTTCCCAAATTTTTAATAAAACTTTTGAAGTTTAGCCGTTTCATGCCAAATTATACCACTGATTTATGTTAGACTTTTATTTCAATCAATGATGGAAGGATGAAAACATTCTTCAAATATTTTATCATTCATCGGATTTTTTTTCTCTCTTTGCAGAATTTTTTTTTTTTTTTTTTTTTTTTTTTTTGGAAATCTACGCATGTTCAGAATTTTTCTTCGGTTATCAGATTTCTCTGATTTCAATGCAAATACATACATTATACAAAACTCGGAATTTTTTAATTACATCGTTATTATGTTTCAAAAATTGTTTCGAAATGAAAAGTATTGTATTCGACGAGAATATAACACTAAAAAATAAATAACACACAAATTTTAAAATTTGTTTTACGATGACATTAATTTACGTTCAACAATAAGGCTAAAAATTGCCCGTTATTTAAAGTAAGATTATTTCTATCAAATGCTATCAATTCATGTCTTTAAACTATTCCAATCAAAGGCTTTATTTGAAATATTTATACTTTTTAAAACGCGTTCGATGAGAAGCTAAAACTTATTCAGGAGACATTAACGAAACGATAATTTGTTATCTTCTGTTTTAAATAGAAATCGGGTATGGAAAGTAAATAAACGACAGAAATTTTGAGTTCTAAGGTTCACGCAAAAGCGTTTCAACAATCAAATTTCATTTATCCCCATAATGTAATACACAACAACAGTAAGTCATAAAATCAAAGATAATAATGACACAAGAAATTTGAATTTCTTTGTTTTAAGCGATAAAAACAACGAATACGTTCCATTACAATTTTTCAATACATATTTCAACTATACATTTTAACATTACTTTTTGATTGAGTGGTTTTATGGGATATATATGGGATATTATATCTTTCATTTTTTTAAAAAAAAAATTGCGTGCGTTTATATTTTTTCAACAATACTTACCCAGTCGTGCCTTTTGAAATCGACGGAAAAGAATGATAACATGGTCGCTACAGCAGCTATCGATAAGTTGAGACGGATGATATGAAATTGATCATGTAAAGACCTGCAAAAAAATGGGGTGGGGAGAGGAAATAACAAATTAACACACCATCCAGATTAGATGTGGAGTTTACAGAATTTTGCAATAAATAGCTGGGTTCAATACAAAAATAACACCCATTTCTTTATTTTATTACGTACAGATCTTTTATCACTTCCAGTAATATGAATGCAGTACTCTCTCCAGGTAATCAGACAGATATCAGAGCAAAACATCACCGGAATATCGAAAGCGCAGTATTATTAAAAAATTATTAGTAATAACGAATTTATACAGTAAATGATATGTGTTATTGCATACAACTTAATACAGTACACGCAAATAAAGTTTCAAATAGACGAAATAACTAAAACACCTATAAATGTACTATTCTGTATAGAAAGCTTACATTATTTCAATGAAGTAGTAGGTATAAAATAAAGTCTGTATGATTTACGTAACAGTGTAATAACGCCATTTATTGGCGGAGTCGAATTACAGATTGAGTTCCGTACTTATTTAGCTAATTATGAGGTTTGATTGGAAAGAAAAGTTTTCATGACCATAACGTTTTTATTAATCACTCTATTTTTAAAATTCTTGTTGTATCGAAAAGCCTTTGTCTTTCATGAAATTCATCGATTTACTTTCTTTTAAGTGCTGAGAAATAAAGAAAATGCCAAGGCGAGAGGCGTCAACGCATCCGACCTTGCACGCTGCAACTTTAATCTTTCCCAAAGATAAAAGAGCATCTTAAAGGACATCAATTTTGTTCTGACGACAAGTT
The DNA here is from genome assembly GCA_019974015.1 of Nephila pilipes. Taxonomy (NCBI): domain Eukaryota; kingdom Metazoa; phylum Arthropoda; class Arachnida; order Araneae; family Nephilidae; genus Nephila; species Nephila pilipes. Next base: position 178,954 of record BMAW01131660.1, read on the forward strand.
GAAAGCTGAAATTAACAAACAAAACTGTTGTTGACAACAAACATTGGATTCTTCGACGCATTTGCATTGGTCATGTGTTGGCACAATGGTGAGGACAGAGATTAAAACTATGTCAAATAAGTGATGCGACGTCATGGTTCGTATACTTCGTGTTTCCGTTATTTTTATTTTTATGTTACTTTTTTTGGAATGTACTCGATTGACGTCACTGCTTCTTGCTGAAGCGGATGCACTCCCCGCCCAGACTGTCTGGCAGACGAGGCGTCGGCGTTAGCCAGAGCAGTTGACTGTAGAATTATTTATGATGTAATTGTGTTAGTGCCAAATGAACTTGTTTATAAAAGATTTTAAATATGAAACGGATGCCTCTAAATATTTAAACAATGCATTACATAAAGGATATATGTAGCATAAAGGCATAATAAGAGTGTGAAAACTGGGAAACAAATAAAAAAATATGGTTATGAAGACATTACTTTTCAATAAAGCCTAATATATATAGCTAAATGATGCGAAACTTCTTTATTTTATAATAGGAACATACATCATTAAAATATATATTCTATTGTTAACGTGTAAATTTCACATAGGGAAGAGTTTTAAAAATAGATTTCAAAAAGCATATGAACTATATTATTAAAAAACTGAATTTGAAAACTAAAGCTTTTATAAAAATTGGTCACATTTCATTTAAGAATACGGCAAACCCACGCTAAAATGTTCTTATTCAGTAGTTTCAGCAATTACTCATTATTTAGAAAAATGTTTTTCAGCTGAACGTTTCGGGAAAAAATTTTTAAAAGGCAAAACATTTAAGGAATTCATCGTCAAAAATCAATTGAATGATTTAGATGCACACAAAATCTAATTATTTTAATGACTTAACAAATTCCTGATAGAAAAGTAAGACTACAATTTAAAAACACTAAATTCACAAAAATAAAATTCAATTCAATTCTTAGAAAACTGCATATATATATTTATATAATTTAGATTAGCGATGTATATTTATAGATAAATCTTCATTATTAATTTAATATTTAGGTATGCACAGTTATATATTTTTATGCATAAGATTTGAAGAGTTAAAGATTATGATACTCATAAATATTAAACTTTGAAAATTGAAGTTATTATATCGTGTACTTTCAGATGAATTTCTAAACAAACACTTACTAATAAATAACGGATTTTTTTGTTAATTAGGCTATATATATATATATATATAATATTTATATCATTTATTATAATACATATCGTGACTTACGGTCTCATGGCAATGGCACTTATATAGCATATGAGAATGATTATGGATAAACTGTATCCTAAGCCACGAACGACAAATACCCAAGTTTCATCCTCTGGTTCAACATATTTCTGCAAAACAATACAAATTTGAAAATTGTTTGAAACTCATTTACTATTAGAGATTGTTCATATATATATATATATGTGTGTGTGTGTGTGTGTGTGTGTGTATGCGTGCGTGTATAAATTTATTTGATAAAATTTGTGGACTTTTATATTTAGAAATTTATTTATCAAGTCAATTTAATTTGAAAAAAATAATATAAGACCTTAGTTATTGCAATTCAATAAAATATCATTTTATTTTAATTATGTTATTAAAAATTGTTAATGGAGTTCTAAAAAATATAAGTTTCCGATAAAACAATGGGCAGTGTAAATCAAAATAAGATTTTATAATCATAAGTTTGTTAGAATATTTTAATAAAACTATAAAATTTTCCTCCGTTTTCTAAGATGGGATGGTCAGAAAACTGAAGCAGGTGCTAAAGTATCTTTTCAAACGAAATGTAAAAAAACGATAATTGTTAGTCTATTCAAAATGGTAAAGCTGTTGTTAAAATCATTTAATTATCATAATTTTTGACACAACCACCGTCGTCATCGTTGGTGATAGCAATTGAAATCTTTTCGTTTAAAAAGAGAAAATATTTGAATACTTCATCTATATCTTCAAACTACTTTCTAAAAAAAAAAAAATCGAGGTTATTTAATTAATTCTTAATCATTGTTATTACTTTCAAAAATAATTTTAAGACATTTTTTTATTACAAATGCTGATGAAAAATCCTTTTTAGCAAAGAAAAACATTAAATATAGGGCAAATAATTCGAGATAAAAACCAACGTTTTTATATAGTGGCAAAATTTATTAAGAAAGATTATTGAAATATTAGTTAAAACTGGTCGCAAATATCTAAATATTGCATTGTTAGGCAAGTAAGAACGGTTCCCGAAATTTCAGAACTCTAGCTTGATGGGAAGTTGGTTAATTTAACGATAGAAAATTTGATGACACACACACACACACACACACACAGAAACACGAACCAAGTGAAATACATAAAAACGTTAAAAGTAACTAAAATTAATTAATTAATTCGGTAAATTAAATGGTTGGAATGCAGTTTAACCCAATCACTCTTGGCGACAAGAATTATTTGGCAGTATTTTGCCAAATGTGGCTACCCTGGTCCGTTTCACGGACTTAACGTTCAGCCAAACAAAAAAATCGCCAAGTTTGGTGCCAATTTTTGAAATCGCGCCAAGTGGTTGGGATAAACTGCATTATTGAAGAAAATACTAGCTAAAACTTGTCGCAAATGTCTAAATATCGTATTGTTAGGCTAGTGAGAACGATTCCCAAGGTTTCAGAGTTCTAGCTTGATGGGAAGTTGGTTAAATTAACGATCGAAAATTTGATGACACACACACACACACACAC